>CM021102.1:716926654-716997204 GCA_007115665.2 Sequoiadendron giganteum
GACCATCAAATCACCCCGATCGAAGTTCAAGGTAACCTTTTTGGATTACCTATTTCTGTTTTAATCGACACTGGTGCAACTGAAAATTTTGTTTCTCCTAAGGTAACTAGACAATTGTCTAGGAAGGCAGGATACATGGAAAAGGCATGGAATGTAGAGTATGCAAACCAAACAAGAGCAAGAGTTGACCAATGTCTATTTGAGGCTAGGTTAGAATTACCCAACTTTGCCACTGAGGTTAACCTATATGTCGCACCTCTAGGGTCCTATGATGTAATCTTAGGAATGAATTGGCTGTGGAGACATAGGGCTATTGTAGATTGCCAAGCCAAGACTGTAAAATGCCTTGATGATTTAGGAAACCTTGTAGAAATCCAAGGGATACCCAGGAAAGTGACTGTTCGGCAGATCACAGCAATGCAGCTGATGAAAGCCAAGAAGAAAGGTTGTCAACTTTTTGCAGTCAAAATTGAGAAACTAGGCCAAGAAGATGGAAACTTTGTGTTTCAAAGTTCTCAAGAACTTGAAGATGGAGAAGTGGAAGAAACAGGCAGATCAGATATGGAGAAGTATCCTATCTTAAGAGACTATGCTGATGTATTTCCAGAGGAACTACCAGGTCTTCCTCCAAAGAGAGTGTTCGATTTTTCAATCGACATTGTGCCAGGATCTGAACCAGTATCTAAGGTACCTTACAGAATGACTACAACCGAGCTCATGGAATTGAAGGCACAGTTGGATGAATTGCTGTCCAAAGGGTTAATACGACCTAGCGTATCACCATGGGGAGCACCAGTAATATTTGTCAAAAAGAAGGATGGTACATTACGTTTATGCATCGATTATCGAATGCTAAACAAAGCAACGGTAAAGAACAAGTACCCGTTGCCACGTATTGATGACCTCTTTGATCAAATGAAAGGTGCAGCTGTATTTTCAAAGATAGATCTGAGATCCGGATATCACCAGCTGAGAGTGAAGGATGAAGATATTTTCAAAACAGCATTTAGAACTCGCTATGGACATTATGAGTTCACAGTTCTACCATTCAGTTTAACTAATGCGCCTACAGCCTTCATGAATCTCATGAATAGCGTATTCAGAGATTACTTGGACAAATTTGTGTTAGTCTTTCTAGACGACATATTGATTTACTCCAAGAATGAAGAAGAACATTGTAAACATCTTGAGATGGTGTTACAAAGGTTAAGAGAGCACAAGCTTTATGGGAAACTGTCCAAGTGTACTTTCTTTCAAGAAAGAGTGCACTATTTGGGCCATGTTATTTCAGTTGAAGGAATAGCAGTAGACCCAGCAAAAATAGAAGCAGTTATGCAATGGCCTGTACCCAAGAGCGTGTCTGAAGTAAGGAGTTTTATGGGATTAGCTGGATATTATAGGAAGTTTGTGGAAAACTTTTCAAAAATTGCTTTCCCTATAACATCTTTACAAAAGAAAGGTAAGAGATTTGCCTGGAATGAGAAGTGCCAGGAGGCGTTTGATCTTCTCAAGGAAAAGTTAACCACCGCACCAATTCTAAAAGTACCAGATCCTGAAGGAAGCTTCACAGTCATAACTGATGCTTGTGGAGAAGGATTAGGAGGTGTGTTGATGCAAGAAGGACAAGTAATTGCTTACGAGTCCAAGAAATTAAAGCCATATGAAATGAATTATGCTTCGCATGATTTAGAGTTGGCAGCAGTAGTACATGCTTTACAAATGTGGAGACACTACTTGCTCGGGAAGCCATTTGAATTGAAAACAGATCACAATGGTTTAAGATATCTCTTTACTCAACCTAATCTAAATGCTAGACAGAGAAGATGGTTGGAGTTAATAGCAGATTATGACTTTAATATTAATTATATTAAAGGAAAGGAAAATAGAGTTGCTGATGCCTTAAGTAGAAGACGCCATATTGCATCTATTGTGACAATTCAAAGCGACTTCAAGGAACAAGTGCTTTTGAAATGCAAAGAGGATGAATTTTACTTATAGGTTAAGCAGGCACTCATTAAGAATCCTTTAGACTCTAGGTATGAAGGGTATCAATTCGAATCTAGTGGAGTACTAAGGTACAAGGATAGGATGTATGTGCCTGATATCAAAGAATTGAGAAATCTTGTATGGAAAGAAATTCATGAGGCACCATATTCTGGACATCCTGGAGTAACCAAAATGATGGCTGATGTGAAACCATTATATTTCTGGAAAGGAATGAAAGGTGATGCCGCAAATTATGTAGCTCAATGCCTTGAATGTCAAAGAGTAAAAGCTGAACATCATCATCCAGCAGGATTGTTGTATCCTCATGATATTCCTGAAAGGAAATGGCAGGTTATAAGTATGGATTTTGTGCAAGGATTGCCAATGTCTAGGAACAAGCATAACGCCATTTTGGTAGTAGTGGACAAGCTAACTAAGGTAGCACACTTCATACCAGGGAATCTAACCGATGGAGCACCGGTCATAGCAAGAAAGTTTGTACAAGAAGTTTTTAGGTTGCATGGTATTCCTGAGAAGATTATATCGGATAGGGATGCACGCATCACTTCTAGGTTTTGGCAAACCTTGTTTTTTGCATTGGGAACGCAGTTAAACATTAGCTCGGCATATCATCCGGAAACGGATGGGCAAACTGAGAGGGTAAATCAAGTTATGGAAGACCTACTTAGGGTATATTGCATGGATCAGCAATATAAGTGGGAAGACTATTTATCCTTGGTTGAATTTGCATATAACAACTCGTATCATTCTGCAATTAAAATGGCTCCTTTTGAAGCTTTGTATGGTCGAAAGTGTCGAACTCCTATAAGTTGGGATAAACTTGAGGATCGAGTAAGTCTTGGGCCAGAAATGTTAGCAGAAATGGAAGAACAAGTTAAGATTATTAAGCAAAGGTTAGCAGAGGCTAACAGTCGACAGAAAAGTTATGCAGATGCTAAGAGAATGCCACGAAGTTTTGTCATAGGTGACAAGGTACTTTTGAGAGTGAAACCTCACAAAAGTTCCATTAACTTTGGAAAGAATTCTAAATTGGCTCCACGTTATGTTGGACCATTTGAAGTCTTAGAAGAAGTAAACCCTGTAGCTTACCGAATCGCTTTGCCACCCGCTCTTGCTAGAATGCATAATGTCTTCCATGTATCTTACCTTAAAAAGTATATTGCTGGAGATAATCATGTTATTGATTGGACTGCCTTACAGGTAAGGGATCCAGGAGTAATAACTCTCGAGCCCGTCAAGGTGCTGGAAATACGTAAGCTACACCTACGTAACCGAGAAGTCTCGCAATGCAAGGTTCAGTGGGACCAGTATGCGGAAGACTCAGCAACTTGGGAGGACTATACGGAAATCCGTAGAAGATTTCCTGACATTCTTGAAGTTTTTGAGAATGCTGAACAATAAAGATTTTGTTTAGTTTTATGCTTTGAATAATACCTTTGGTCATCGAGGACGATGAATCATAAGGGGGGGAGTATGTTACACCCCGGAATTTGTATAGTTACTATTCTAGTAATGCTTAGAGCATTCTGATTGTAAGGAAGGTTTTGAATGAATAAATGTGATTGAATTTTGTTGACAATATGAAATCCTGTTTACATGTTATGTTTGGCTCATTCTGTATTCTTGATTGATGTTATTCTTGAATAAAACAATGAATAGAGGAAAATAATTAGTCTTGTTTTATATATTTGATTTATATATATACTGCAAATATTGTGAGCATTTGACTGCCGTGGTTTTGTGCCATGGATGCAGGAACAGGAGCTATTCCTCCAGGTGGAGGGGAAATATCACTCAGGAAGAGGAACTTGGTCGACTAACCGGTAAAGTTGATCGTATGAGCATACACACACTTCACTGAGGATTTTAGGAACTGAGTCAGATTAAGTTGTCATGATAAGTCATCCTTAGGCTTAGGAGTTATGATTACTTCTTCATGCTTTATGAGTGGTGTTCCTTGATTGACTGACTTACTGTTCTGTGAGCCTTGAATGTGAAATGTGAACTGATAAGTTACTGATGCCTGGAATTTACGGTTAAATGTATAAATACGTGTTTATGCAATTACGTCTATTAGAGGTGCTCTGACTGGCCTATAATACACGTAATTGGAGATTTGAAAATAAACATGTATAGATATATTTAAGTGTAAACTGGGTAAGTTAATTAATATATTTAATAATATATTTAATATCGATGTTATTATAGTTTTATCGGTAATATAATATATTAATATATCTAATGTAATATTTTGAATATTATATAGATATATTTATATATTAAAAGAAAGGTAAGTTAAAAACTATAATAATATTGTATTGAATATAATATAAAATATATTAATACATTTTAATGAAGAATATTAAAATATCTAAAACTTTGGAAAGATTTTATATAAACTATAAATCTTTGGCATTTAAATTTACATTTATCTTATAAAGGAATTTGAGTTTATTTACCTTTGGAAATAAAGGTAATAAAACTTTCATAGTCTTTGGTAAATACTTTGCAAACCATACAAAGGAATTTCGAAATATTGAAATACTTGGAAAATATAAAAGGAAAAAGAATTTCGAAATTTTGTAAAGGCCAATGTAAATTTATGAAAAATATTAAAGGAAATATGAATGCTGAACTATAGACTGTTTAAAAATTTAAAGTTAATGTTTGAGTAAACTGAAAAATCGCGGATTTCTTCATGGGAAGAAATCGCGCGACTGTTGAACCAGAAAAACAGTGGAAAACTAAGGAGAATAATCCGCGCCCAGCTCGCGTAGCTTAGACCTGGTCGCGGATGCTTGAACGCCACCGGTCTGGGACGCGTGGGTGGAAGGAGGCATGAACTGTGTGTGCGTAACCCTTGACGTTTTCAGCAGCAAAATCCAAACGCCATTTGTTCTTCAGTTCGCCATTTTTAAGGGCTTTTCCCAGTGACTAAACCTGTACGTGGTTAATCCACGAATTTGGCATGTGATATGTTGAAACATTCTTGAGAAATTATGTTGAATCATCAACTCTTTTGCTGTGTGACTGCCACTGCGAATTTTGACATTTTCAAAATGAGAGGTGTCGAATTCTCATGCCTACAAGGTAGGAAACATGAGAATTCGAAACCTATAAATAGGTTCTCACTCATTGTTGAAAGACACTCAATCTTTTCATTTCACTCTCCTTGCCTTGGAAAATTCGAAATACAGTGCTGTGGTATTTCTGTGTTTTAAATTCCATTTTATGAAAGCCATTGTCATTCTATGAGAGCCATTGCCATTTTTATGAAAGCCATTGCCATTTTTGTGAAAGCCATTGCCATTTTGTGAAAATCATTTGCAATTGAGACAGTATTGCTGAGAACACTTTTTGCATTTACCTGAAAGTAGTTTTTGCTTAAGCTGAGAGAAGGCTGCGAAGGACGGTGGAGCAAGGATTGAAGTTACCGATCAAGCTCATACGCAAAAGGAAATCAGGCATGAGATATATGTTGATAGATTTTCTGTTATTTATTTTAAAATGTATGATTAGATTGCTTGATTATGTCTTGCTTTATGAAAGGAAAAATAATAAGAAACCTCTATGTTCTATGAAATTGCTGAATTGGGAATAGTTTAATTCCTTAGAAAAGGCTTATTGAATTTAAGAGATAGCTTAAAGAGCTGGTCAAATTGGGGAATAGTTTAATTTCCTTAGAAAAGCTTTTGAAATAGCTTAGAGAACTTGATGAATTGGAATAACTTAAAAGCATGTTGAAACGAATCATTTGAAATCATAGATGAATTTGAAAGGGAAATATTTGTTTACTTTTAGTAAAGTACCTTATAATTTGTATTGCTTGAATACTGCTTGAATTCCTTAAGTAAAGGAAAGGGATTAGTTATTAAATACTAGGACGAGGGTGGATTCAGAACCAAGGTAGTCTAAAGCTTTAGAGTTAAATAGGTTAACTAGAGAAAGCTACGTACTCCATGGATAAAGATTTCCATGTTGGGAAGTACCAGAGGGACCCCTTGTTGACTGTACTCCATTTCCTGTTTAAGTAGTTGAAGTAGGAAGTCTAGGGTGATTGACTACCCACTGAAGGACTCAACCTACGCGTAGGATAAGGCAGCCTTAAGTCAAACCAAACCTGACTTAGTGCAAGTGATAGATGACCGTCAGTATAAGTACTGCCGAAATGCTTTGGCCAAAGTAGTGTAGTATACCTAACGTCCACTTAGACTGTGAGACGAATTACACTGTCAGTTCACAGTAATCCAGGTTACATGCTAGATTGAGATTGTGAGGACACAAGGATTTAGTTATGTAGGATTACACACTATGCTCAGTTGGTCATACAGAACCGGTTACCCAACCAATCTCCTCGAAGAAGGGAGGGCCGTCTACTTAACAGTAAACGTGCGGGGGACCGCAATATAAGTCCGTGGTTGGTGGAAAAGCACCTGAGTGATGTTTCCCCTCCACCTTAAGACTTCTGATGAACCAAGGTTTGAAAGGGAAGATCCTGGACAGTCTTATTCCTATTTGCTCAAAAGCTTCCGAGCTATGTTTGAAACTTGTAAGATTCTTACCTTGCTTTTTATTTTGAAGAAAAGTAATCATGAAAGCGTACTCTGTTATTTACTTGGAAAATAGAACAATGATGTATCGTGTCTTTTATTTCTTTATGATGAAATGTTCAATTAGAATGAAAAGAAAAGTTATTTACTTTGTCATTTAATTGTATTTCCTTGTATCTTATTAGTGAAATTAGAAAAAATTTTGTTTACCCAGTTTTGGGGTTGTTACCACAATGAGTCGGCCAACATTATCACCCACTGCAGAAGGCTTTGGGAGGTTTGTGGTAGTGCGATGGAGATGGCGGTTAGCGCAGGTAGTTACTGCCATACCACGAGGTGGCCAAACGAGCTCGACGGTAGCACAGTCTAGTCAATGTTTGGGCTTAGTGATGACTTGGGTGAGCTCGAGTGAGCTCACCGCCATATCGCATGGCAACTTGGATAGGGGTGCGGTAGTGCGGTGGAGTCATGGTGTGAGCTCAGATGGCTTACCACCATACCGCGAGGCGAGTTAGATAGGGCAGTGGTAGTGAGGTAGAAGGTTAGGTGAGCTCAGGTGAGCTCACTGCTATACTGCGATTGGGTCAAAGGAGCTCGACCATTGCATGGTAAGAGCTTAGATGAGCTCAAAATTCGATTGACCGAGTTGGATAGTTTTGATCGACTGTCAGGGGCAATGAACGAACAAAAATGTGACACGTGGCTCAACGATAGGATGTTGATTGATTAGGTACCAAAACAGTGATGACAGTTTTGCAAGCCGAGTTTTTAGCTGAAGACAAGACCCGATTGAGGCAAGGAATTGAATGCCTAGGTGACCCGATGTAAGATCTATCAGTTGATTATCTTGATGATCGTTGAATGCTGAGACAGGATGAACATGCTGGCACATGGTAAGAGATTAGATGTAATATTATGTGCAATTAGATCACATGGGATGAGCGAAGAGAGAGAGGCAGAGAGTGTTCAAGCGGTATTTTACCGTGAACATTTCGACTCTTAGATCTGGAAGGATGTGAACCTGTGGAGGCCAAGAGGTCGGGCTGGCCGTGAGGCTGGCTGTGACAGTAATTTGTGAGGAGCTGAAGGGAATCTACACAGTATGTCATGAGGAAATTGTAACTAAGTGAATATTCTATTTTGTGTTGCTTTCCTTCTCTAGATGGACAAGATGTAATCTCCTGAAGAGCATAGCTCTGTGTTTGTATTGTAACTGGTTTTTTGTTACTGAATAATACAAGTGAGCTGAGTGTTTTGGAGGGTGGGGTTTTTTACCTGAAAAAGTTTTCCCCACATAAATTTGTGTGTCCATATGTTTGTCTTTCATGGTTGTTTGATTCATGTTCTTGAATCTATGCTTGTGTTGAATTTGCTATCTTGTTAAGAATTTACTTTTCTTAGAGGATCAATGGGGGATCAACTGTGCTTGCTTCCACTTTATGGCATAGTTGTTTGTGTCTTTGAAGTGATAAAAATGAAAATCACTAAGGCACTATTGTCTTAGACGTCCATTCTATGATGATAGACCGACTATGTATCCCCAACAAGTGGTATCAGAGCTTTTTGAAGGAGGTCGAAGCTTGATGATACCAAAAAGTGGTGTCAAAGCCTTCTCCTGGTTACTGAAGTTCTGGGTATTTCTCCTATGGTGATTTATTAGCCTGGAAAGCTTGAGGAAATCTAGAGAAATTGGTTGGTGATTGATCCTCCGATGAGTGGAAGTTGCTTCTTTGATTCAACACACAGTTTTGAAAGACACTGGAGTTTCCTAGAGTTAATTGTATTGTGGCAATATGGTTTGAGGCTCCTGGATCACAACAAATGTTCCTGATGCAAAGGGCATGAGATGTGCTTTTGGTTGTGTTGCAGTGAAGTGTGGTTTCATATTGGGTGTTTGTGTGAGAGGCTCCCTAGCGGCATGGAGTTGCTTGTGTAAGCTCTAAAAAATGAATGGTTCTATGGAGGAGAACCGTCATTTCTGGACCTCAACAATGAAGCAATTTCAGATTTAAAAGCAAAACTAGATATGAAACTATTATAAAATAATAAAATAATCCAAATGCTTCCAAACAAAAACTAGTCTCCATTGGCATCCTATCACCAAAGTCTTGTTATGCAATTTTTTCTCTTAGATTTTTACAAGCATAGGTGCATCAAGAGGCTGTTAGTAAATGGATTAAGCAAAGATGTGAAGATACAAGCATGTGCAAGATTTGTGTAGGGGCAAAATGAGAAGAGAGTCATGTTTAAATAGGCATCTCTGATGACAGAGAGGTTGAGAATGAGAAATGTGGGATAAACGGATATTGCAATAATGATTTTTTAAAATCCCACATGGTGTAGTGAAATGAAATGCATATGAGTGGAAATGATAAAGAAGATAGATTAAATGAATGGTGAAGGATTGAATAAAATGATTAAATGCATATATTTTTAATGTGAATGAAAATGGTTTATTAATGTTTTATCATGAATTATTTTAATGTTTTACGAGAATGATTTATGTAAGAATGATAATTTGTCGAAATGAAATTATTTAATTTATGAATGATTATGAAATGTTTTATGAACGATTATTATTTATTATGCATTATGAATGATCATGTGGTGATAATATTTTAATGATTTAATGATTTATTGAAATGCAATATGAAGTAAATGATTTATACAAATGATGTGATTTAAATGATAATATAGTTTTATTATGAAATGCTAGTGAATGATTATGATAATGAATGATAGTGCAAAAATGATAATACGACGGATGCAAACGATAATGAGATTATTTAATCATTTGATGAAATTCATGAATAAAAGAAAGTATTGAATGAATTGATCATTTTAATCAATAGACGAATAATGTGATGATTGCGAGGACAAATTTAAGTATCTACATTTTGCCCCTCTTTGAGACAATGCAGCTTGTTGCATTGTTTCAAATAAAATTATTGATCAACTGATACATGCCCTAGATATATCCTGGTAAGGAATATGATAAGAATGATATGCCCCCTCGAGAGATTAATCAAATAGATGGTAAGAAGATTAATCTCTCGATAGATGTCAAGAAAATGATTAGATACTTGATATTGCGCAAGTGAAAAAGTAGTGAAGTACATTTGATGGAAATGTACAATTGATAGGCGTAACTAAACAATTGATGGAAATGATCAGTATAGCCGGGTTGATGAGCTGATGAAGCTGATTGAGATTGATGCAAGTGCAAGACAAGTTGATAAAATGATTGATTGATTGATTAAGGGGACATGAGATTTGGAGATGCAAGTTGAATGATTTCTCTGTGACAAGAAAGATGAAGAAAATGAAATGCAATAAATGGAAGATGCAAGGTGGGAGAAAATGAAGGTGATGAAGCCTCTTGTGCCTTTTAAGTGCTTTTATCATCATCGAGCTTATTATATTGCAAATTAGTATAAGTGTCTAGATAACATGAACATCTAGACGACCTAAATACTATTTGCAATTTTATTTACTAATGAAGTATAAGCATCTAGGTATAAGGACCCTAGATGACCTGAATACTTATTCCATAGAAGACACTATCGGACAAGGAATGCACTCATCCATACTATACTCATAGGTCCACAATGGTTTTAGATAACCATGTCTTAAGATGAGTCGTCCTATGAATAAGAAACAATCCATAGGCAAAAAACAAGTGAACATGCCCCATCATCGCCTCTCTAGTCCCAGACATCCTGGAGAAGCTAAAAGACATGCCACCAAAGATAAAATCATAAAACAATCAAAGATAAACAAACAAACATGCATCATGCTTTGATATGGAACTGATTCTTGGTACAGTTGTACGCTTTTGATTGGATTTGGAAAAAGGGATTGATAGGTATGCTACAATATTTTCTTGATTGTTAATCATGATGCAGTTTGATTTTGCTGAAGTTCAAAGCTATGTGGTGAGTTGAAAGTGTCATTGTTGAGGGACTTTTGAAGTTATTTGATTTTTTTGGATATTTGGAATATTAGATGTTTTTTGGATTTTTTCAAGGCATTTTATGATTTTTATGGATTTTTTCAAGACATTTCATGATTTTCTTATGGATTTTTTCAGGACACTTTATGATTTTTATGGATTTTTCAAGACACTATGATTTTTTTTGGATTTTTTTAGGACATTTTTATGATTTTTAGGAATTTTTTTCAGCACATTTTATGATTTTTATGGATTTTTTCAAGACCTTTTACAATGGAAAGAGATGGATCTCAAGCAAAAAGACAAAAAAATCAAATAGATAACAAAAAATCCAAGAAATAAAACCAATCCAAATCACTTCTTCCAATCAGTTCAACTTCTTCAAATCAATTTCTTCATCAAATTATTCAATCACATCACTTCTTCTAATCAAACCTGTTCTTCTAATCAATCCAATCATTATCATCAAATCAAATCATTTCTCCATCAATCCAATCAATCAAAATCATTCCAAGTAAATCATTCCTCAATTTAATTCATCAATCATCATCCAAATCTTTAAATCAAGCATCTTCAATCATTCCAAGCAATAATCCAAATGCAATTAAATCCTTAATCCATACCAACCAAGCTAATCAATCAAGTCAAATTATCCAATCACATTTCGGTCTTAATCCTAATCTTGTTGTAAACCCAATCAATCATCCTTGTGTTGATCTAGGGATATATCGTTCCCCCAATGACAACACTATCATCATCATATATCAATCAATCAATCATCCTTGTGTTGATCTAGGGATATATCGTTCCCCACAATGACAACACTATCATCATCATCAATCAATAAATCAATCATCCTTGTGTTGATCTAGGGATATATCATTCCCCACAATAACAAAACTATCATCATCATCAATCAATCAATTAATCATCGGTTTACAGCTTGACAGGGGCAATACCTTATTTGTTTTTGTATCATTTGTGCATGCATGTTTTCTTTCTTGTGTGTGTTATCAAATTTCAATTTGCATTTTCATCAAATCTGAATCAATTCCAACTAATATTCATATCTTGTATCTAGACAAGGTTGTATTATGTTGGGGCACGAGACACATCATCACCTTGGTCTTTATACCTTGGTGCATAATGTCTAGTGCTATATCAAACATATGATTGCTCACTTTATTGTAGTATAGCATGTCATTCTTCTTTTTCATCTACTTCTCTTGTATCATTCATCTTATCCCTCCTTTATCATTTCATTCATTTCGAGAGCATATTCATGTTTATGCAACCCGCCTATCCTCTCGAGGGGGCATCATCATCATTATCATATCCTACATCATCATCCCATTTTTTCATATATTTTGCATCATTATATTTTTCTATTATCCCTTTTCTTCATTTATCTTATTCCTCACTTCCTTAAGTGGTTGGGGCATCATCTTATTTTTCTCTATCCATACATTAACTTCTTTGAAATGATGTTACTCGACATAAATCTCAAACATCATCTCAAAGAGGGCCAAATGTAAACACTCAAAATTGTCCATGTCATAACATTATCTAGTCAATACATGACCTTGAAAGACATTTGTAATATTTTACCCTAGGTCATTGCATTATCCCACTTAATCCACTTAATCACCTTCTTAATTAATTAAATAAATCTCATTTATTTAATTAATTCCCCCTTCACATGTCTCAAAATAATTTAAATTAAATATTTGAATTAATCCCTCAGTTATTGTCACATTGCAACATGTGTCACATGACTACAACTCTTCACATGCACAAATAATTTAAATAATTTTATTATTTAAATTATGAGATTCCCAGTCACATCCTATTTTTACCTCCATTCATTGTGCGTCATAAGCATCTTTTCTTCCAAAATAAATAATAGAATCTCACTATTCCCTCATATCTTAATTTTAGCCTCATGTCATAACCCACTTAATGTGCATCATAGACACTAAAATAAACTTTTAATCCTAGCCATACATATCACAAATTTGACTTTTAATCTTGGCCATCGAATCGAATCAACCTTCTCCTCTAAATCAAGCCTTTCACAGGCCATTTGGAGGATCTTCTTCTAGCATCCTTACTCTGCCAAAATTTCTTTCAATCTTCTTATCTATATATCTATTTTTTTTTCTATTATCTTCATCTTATCGTTATGCTGTGAAAATGAACAATCAACATATCAAATCATTCAATCCTTCAAAATATTGCATTCTCATGCAAGTGGAGAAGATAAATGGAGATAAATCAAATCTAGCATGGAGATCGGTATGCTTTGTTTTCTTGTTTTGATTTTCATGCTAGTGTGTGCTCTATTGTGCTTGTTAGGGTTTTCATATCTTGTTATTTTAGTTTTATATATGATTTTCCCTAACTACAACTTGTGTTGTTGTTCAGCCATGGAGTATTTAGCTTGTGCTGGGTGTTCTGACTTAGCACTGAAGGCGGTTTCTCTGTTGCTTTGATAGCATGGAGGCTATGAAGTTGATCCTGGTGGTTTGCAACTTCTGAATAGCTTGGCTCTCTTATATGCTTATGCATGACTGTGGTTTTTGGAACTGGTCTAAAATGGACCTGTTGTTCTGTTCTTACCTATGTTTTGCACTCGCATGGCTTAGATTCATGTCTTTGGCTCTAGAGGTTTTCTATAGATTTTCCTAAAAAGTCTATCATGCATATTCATGGTTCTTTTCATTGTTCTGGTTAACCGTGATGGCTGTGTGCAGACTCCTAAGTTGTTTAGATGAGCAGTGAATATGAAGATGCATGGGTGTTTTATAAACACTATGGTTTTTGGAGTTGTTGTTCAACTATTTTCTAGACCCTGGCTTCTGGGGTGTGACTGGATGAGATAGCTGTAGTTCAACATGGTCTTGAGGAGGTGTGATGTCTTCTCTACATGGGAGTGTTGGTATGAGTTTCTCTTTCAGCATTCTTATGGTGTGCTTGTTGGTTTCCTAGACTATGGTGCTTGATTTGTGGACATTATTGGAGAATCAGATCTATTGTTGATCTGGTGTTTGAGTCATGTTTGTCTACTTTGGTTGTTCCCTTTGATTATCTCAGTTTTGTAGTTTCCAATGTGATGATAGATTTGTAGGGCTTTTCATTGAAGTGGATCTACGAGTTGTGCATCTTTGTGGGCTATCTTTATCTACATGTTTTTCGTGAGTCAACTCGAAAGTGGACTATCATTATCCACGAGGTTGCTTCTATGTTGGTGCAAATCTGCTAGCTGGCCTTGTCTATGGTCACTTGTGAATTGGCATGGTTGTTTTGAGATGAGAGGAGGAATGGCATTTGATTACCTGAATAGTTAGTTATGGACCAATAGCATGTGTGTATCATGATGTCATGGAGAGCTAGACACACTGGCTTGTGTAAGCTTTTGATAGTGATGGTGTGGTCTGCGTGATTTGGTGATCTTGGTGCAGTTCGATGTTGTTGTCCGATGGACATGTTGTCATTTTGTACCTGAAGGTTTTTGGATCAATAGATGTTTGGTCATGATTCTTGGGGAGCTCGGTGCCATGGTTCAGTGGGAGCTTTAGCAGTGACTATGGGTTCATCACTTGGTGGTGAATGATCTTCTTTGGTGTTGCAGATGCTTCTTGAGGATTCTTAGATCCTGTAGCTGTAGAAGAGTTCTTTTGCATCTGCATGGTCACTATTTGAAGATGTGTAGCATCTTGGAGCCATGGAGGACATTGGTTGTTTTTGGCTGAGATGTTGGTGGTTCTTAACAGGTGATGTTGGTTTAGAGTTTTTTTTCTTTATGTCATGGTATACTCTTGCTTGTGCATTAGAGTTTTGGTATGTTGCTTTTCTCTTGAGACCATGGCTTGTTCACTTGAAGCATAGTATCTCCTAATGGAGATGTGTAAGATCATGGTGTCATGATAAGCTCCTGGTTCAGCTGGTTTGGAGCTTTGACAGTGGTCTGGTGTTTCTTTATGTTTTGAGTACTTTGGTCATATGTTGGCAGACTTCATGTTTATTATAGTGATGCAGTTTGGAGTTAGCATGAAATGATAGGTTGCTGGTGCTCATGGATGCATGGAGAATAAAGTGAGGCTGGAATTCTTTAGAGAATGTTTTTGTTTACAGTTGAAAGTCTGAGTAGCCTACACCTTGGTTGAACGTGAGGTCAATAGAGACCATGAAGGAAATTGCTCTTGGGTAAGTCATGGTGACTTGTATATCTTGGAGGAGCATCTTTCTTTTCTTCTTGGTCTGTTCGACATTGAAGTTTATTTGAAAGGTATTCACCCATTATATCTTTCAGATGTGTGTTATGCTTTCTTTCATGATATGAATCTTGAGTTGTTTTATGATTCTGGAGGATTCATAATGAAAGGTGGACAACATTGAGTATCTCCTTGGGCTTTTGAGGACTGATAGGAGATGTTTATATGGGTTAGTCTAATCTTCTTTGAGGAACTTACATCCATGGATCAATTGGGTGTTGTTTTGGCTTTTCCCTTTGGGATGTGAAGAAGATCATTACACAACTGGCATTTAGAAATGTATGTAGGAGGATGCTACATGTTTTGATTTGCAGTTTCTCTCTATTTTGGTCTTTTCTTCTTATATTTTCATTTCCATATGACTTTAGATGTGAGATGCCTTTGTGGAGCCGATTTGGTCACTATTTTTTATGGTCATGTGTTGTCACTTGGGTGATGACACAAAGGTTCCTGTGTTTCCTTCTTCAGTTAGATATGGAACTTTGGAAGAATGTGGAAGACTGTTGAGAGAATTATTTCTTGCAACAGGTGGTTGCAGGTTGTGCATATCAGTGTGGGTGTTCCTCATTTCTCTGTGTAGGTGGTTGGTGGACTCGGTATGCCTGGATCACTTGTGGTGGTGCTTTGTTGCATTCATCTGGACAATACCCTTGTAGTGGGAGTACTTGGACATGTTGGGTCGTTTGATTGGTTGACACATGGTGCTTTCTCTTTGTTGGTTGATGGGTTGGTTATGTGATGGCATGAGTTTACTAATGGTCATACCTTTGAGGTATGGGTGGTTGGATGTTTCAACATGAGCTGTGGGTTTTGTTTTTCAGCCGCGTGGGTTTGATCAATTGGATAAGGGCAGTCAGTTTTGTGGTTGTTGTTCTAGCTGATGGTTTTCTTGTTCTGGAGATTGGTTTCTCATTTTGTGTTTGCGTTGTGTTTTGTTGTTGTTGTTGTGCCTTTTCCGCTTAAAGGATCAGATGTTTGTGTTCCTGAGACTGGTGCTTTTTCGCCTTGGCGTGCTCCTGTGTTTGGAGATATTGCCTGAGATGGTGGAAATTTTTTGATGTCATTGTAGGGGTCTTGGTTGGAATGTGGAAGCATGGTGTTGGTCCTTGTTTGGGTGTTTGGAGGAAGCTTGAAAGTATTTGGCAAGTGGGATATTTTTCGGAAATTCTGCCTCAACATTCTAGATTTTCCCTTGAAGACTTGGCATTTTCCTTCATGTTCTGGCCTTTACCGCGATGATCTAGCTTGGTCTTGGTGGTTGTCTATTTGGCAGTTACCACCTTACCGCATGCAGTGATTTCTCTCACCGCGATGGCGTGGTAATGCTGTGAGCAGCCTAGCTCGACAGTTACTGTCTTACCGCACATGATGAGTTCTCTCACCATGGTGGCATGGTAAGGCCTGGCTTAGCGGTTACCGCCATACTACAGGTGGTGGTTCCTCTCACTGCAATGTCCATGATGATACTGCTAACGGTGGGCTCAATGATTACTGCAATACTGCAGGCGGTGGGTCCTCTCACTGCAGTGGTCGTAGTGAGACCACCTACGGTCGGCCTAGCGATTGGCCTGGCGGTTACTGCCACACCGTAGGAAGTCTTTAGGAGGTCTGTGATAGTGTGGTGGAGATGACATTCAATGCAAGCAGTTACTATCATACTGTGGGGTGGCCAAACGAGCTCGGTAGTAGCACGGTGTAGTCAGCGTCTGGACTTGGTGATGACTTGGGTGAGCTTGATTGAGCTCACCGCCATTCCGCGTGGTGACTCAGACAGGGTGTGGTAGTGCAGTGGAGTCAAGGTGTGAGCTCAGATGGCTTACCACCATACCACGAGGTGAGTCAAATAGGGCAACAATAGCGAGGTAGAAGGCTGGGTGAGCTCGGGCGAGCTCATTGTTGTACCACAGCTAGGTCAAAGGAGCTCGACGGTTGCACAGTAAGAGCTCAGATGAGCTCAAAACTTGGTTGATCGAGTTGGATAGTTTTGACCGACTATCAGGGGCAGTAAACGAACATAAATGCGACACGTCGCTCAATGATAGGATGTTGATTGGTTAGGTGCCAAAACAGTGATGACAGTTATTGCAGGCTGAGTTTTTAGCTAAAGACAGGACCTGATAGGCTATCGTTAGGTCCTACTACTTTAAAATAACTGAATTTCAATTAGTTGACTGGGCAGTGTTGAAGGCAATTTCTAGAGGGATATTATTTGAATAACTCATTTTATATTTTTTTGTTTTTCTTTTAAACTACGGAAATCAAGTCTAATCTAAGGCCATTACTTTTTAACTAGAAAATAATATTACTCTAAGAAACTCCAAAAATACTAAATTAAAAAGCATAAGACAACTAATTTAGAAAGCATTACGACTAAACTAGAAAGCATGGAAACAAGCAAACTAAATAAATGATGTATTACAAAAGCAGAAAAGTAAGGGAATAGACAATTAAACATCTTTTAAACAGTAAAGGATTTTATCAACTACAAAAGATAACTTATACAAATTAAAAACAATGGTGCTCTGGAGCTACAGACTTGACTCTTCAACAACTTGTTACTTCCTGTGATCCTAATAAAATGCTGTTTCCTAATATATGAGATGTTAGATAAAACTAATAGTGCAATAAAGAGAAACAACAAGATAATAGGGCACCTCAATGATTAGCCTAAGAAGATGAACAATATGAAAGCAAGATAGACAAAGAAATTGTTGTTATACCTTCATGTTGTTGCTTCCTTGGTTGGCCCTTGATGTTGAAGTCTTGTGTGCTCCTTGAATGGCAATGAGATGAAGTGGATGCAAGATGAATTGATGCAATATGGATGCTAAAATGGGTGAGAGCTTGAATGACAATTTTGCAAGAGTTTATTTGCAAAAGACTTGATCCCCCAAAATGAAGGAATTGAAGGGGTATTTATAGGCTAAATTGAATTCTCTAGAGAATTCAACGGTTGGGATTGATCCAACAAAGATCAAGATGAAGGGCTATGGTGAGTTGAGGACTCACAAGCCCTCACATCTTGACATGTGGAGGGTGAGATGTCCTAAGGTGGAGTGATGTGGAAATGAGGTGGAAGAGAAGGACAAGAGGTGGAAGGGAAGTACATGAGGTGGATGAAGGACAAGTACCTTTGAGGTACCTTGGGGAATGAGAAGATTTCCTTCAAAAAGGAACTTCTTGTCCCCAAATGAGGATGAAAGAGACTTTTGAGAAATTTTAGAATTCCTCAAAAATCTCCATGGGAAAAGGGGAAATGTGTGGGAAGAATAAATGTAAATTAAAAATTTACATTTAATGGAGGATTCATTGGATAAAAGGAGATCTCCAAAAAGCTGGAGATTTGTCACATGTGGGAGATGTGACAAGTCCAAGGTTCTAGAAGCCCTTGGCACATGTGAAGTGACAAGGCAAGGCTTCTAGAATCTTGCATGGGGATGGGAAAGACTTTGGAAAGATAAAAGTGAATTAAAAATTCACATGGGGAAGAGAGGAACCTTGGTTGAATAAATGTGAATTAAAAATTCACATGGGGAAGGGAGTCCATATCAAAAATGGTAAGTGGGAAAGTTGACTAGAAAAGGTAAGCCAAATGTGGTTAATGATTCTGATTAAGGTAATTAATGGGAGATTATGGAGGATGTGACACTTAATCTTGATTAAATGGTGCACATCCTAATCACAGAATAATTAATTTAATCTAGATTAAAAGAGGGTTATGGAGAATGTGACAAGGAGAGAGAAAAGAGGAATTAAAAATTGATTTTAATTCAAATGGGTTAAAAGACTAAATTAAATAATTTGTTATATTTATTTAATTTAGAGAAGAATAGGGTGTAAGGTAAAGTATTTAATTTATTTAATTAGATACTTTAGGAACCTTAGGCAAAAAATGAAATAATGATTAAATAAATTATTTAATCACCGTTAATGGAATAGATGAATATAATAGACGATTTTGATCATATGGAAGTGATCAAATTTGGATGTCTACACTTCCTATTGAACAACAATTTACCTTTAATAAAGAAAATAACTTAACAGTAAAATACTTATCTATCTAGGCTAACTCCCCTCGAGTGGCTAGCTCGCGGGCTAATACTCCATCTTTAAATCACATAAGCTATAGGTTCTCAAATCCTTTTATTACAAACAATTATCATTATTCAAAATTCAATAGTTACCAATAAAGAGAAATTAGATAACTCATTTTAATAGTGCTTTGGAAAACCATGTAAACAGCATAACAATAATTCCTCTCTGTCTTATTCATTACTTGTGAAATTATATTTTTATAGATAACTTTTTAACTAAATCCTAAATTTTAGATGGCGTGGATAGCCATTGAAAAAGTCTTCCTTAACTTAAAACTAACTTTGATGTCTTTAAAGCTCATAAACATATGGAAGGCTCGAGAAGAGCCATAAAGTTTTAACAACAAAAATTTAAAGAACATAAACTAAATCTTCGGTGCATCATCTAGGCATTTAGGAGTGGGCTCGCAACATTACTCTTGAGGCACGTGCTGGATCAACTTCTGTAACAACTACATGATGACTTGTTATTCCCTACAAAAATGCTCAAATCAACCCATTAAACCTACTTTGGTAAATTTCTTCAATTGATCAAAAGAAAGAAAGAAAGCATAATTTTCCTTAAAATAAGCAATTAGTTCTCCTAAAGTTTAATAAATTGGCACAGGCTTAGGATTGAGTTAGTAAAAGTAAGCTTTCTAGATTTTATTATGATGAGGTTATTTTTACCTCATCATTTCCTCCCCTACCTAATTTCTGGCAGGTCCTCCTGCTCCATAGTTAAACCCCTGAGTTCTATTCCATTCCTCATAAAGAGTATTGAGATCATGTGTTTCCCTGACTGATGCATTGAAAACTTCAGGGTTATGAATGAACCCTCTATGAAACATCACACTCTCCCTCCATTCATTGAAAAGTCTGTCATTCTGATCTGTGGAAATATCATAGGCCGGGGGTGGATTAAGTAGCAAGGGAGGTCTGTATTTCATTCCTATCCATTTTTTTCTCAGAGTTTTCAGGATTTTAACTAGAGCATCAACCCTTCTGAATGACCATCTGATGTTTAGAGGAGAAATAACTTCCCTTTTCTTTAAGTAAGTTGGTAGAGGGGTGAATCTTTCTTCGCAAGCATGCCATGCTTTTCCAATTAATTTTTGTCCATTTGCCATGAAATTGTCATAACACAGCTTGAGGTTATTGTCATACCTTTCCTTCATCTTTTCATTAACAAGGTGAGACAAAAATGCAGCTTTGAACCCATCAGGCCTTGAATTTGGGGACCTTATCTAGAGACCCACTATTCTCTCTGCCTGTGCAAACTCTTTTGTTCTATCTTGCCAATGAATTTGATTCCTCATGGTTGAGAGAAATGCCCTCAATTCTACCTCTCCAACAAAAAAATTGATAAAGAAATCTGTATGGTTTTCTAATAACAAGTCATGCAGAAAGAATTCACAAATTAAATCTTGGTCTTCAGGAGTTGACTCTACAAATATTTTTACAAACTCTTTGTCATTAGGCTCATAGATCTGATCATTATAGATCCTAAACAGTTTCCATCTTAGCCATTGTTTATTCAAAAACATTGAGTAAATTCTTGATGGTCTTCTACAATTCAACAAACAATCCACAAGTTGGCATGAATCTTGCTTCCCTCTGTAGGCCTTGTGAAATGACTCCTTCAGGAGCACCAATTCTTTCTTTAGCCTGTGATTTTCAGCTTGGACATTCCTGAGGAAGTAACACTTTTCCATCCATTTTATTAGCAAAGGTGGAATGCGAACCTGGAACCAATCAGTTACAACTAGTTCAATCTGAATTTCTTTGGACTCCATGTGGGGTTTCATAGTGCACTCCTTCAAGTCTTGTTCTAGTTCAACTACCTTGCTGATGGAAGCATTCAACTCTTCAATTTTTATTTTCTTGTCCTCCTCGAAAGCTATGAGCATGAGCACAAAATTTTGTTTTATTCTTTCCATTTCTGCATCTTTGTGTGTAATGTCCACACTATAAGTTTTATGCTTCTGATACTTCTCCTGCATTTGTTCTTGTAACTTATAGATTTTTGAGTCTTTTTCCTGCAATTGAAGCTTCAAGCCCTTTATTTCTTGATCTCTTTTAGTTATTATAGCAGTTTGCAAAACCAACTCTTCTTTCTGCAATTCTATAAATTCGTTATTTTTAGACAAGTGTCTTTGTAAATCATCAATTTCTACTTTACACTTTTCTAATTCAGCAATGACACTACTTGTTTCAACTGTTTCAACAATTTAATTTACAATGGGTGACAAATTTTCTGGCATACCGCCATCCCCCTCAGGTTCTTTTCCCTGAATCTCATCATTGAAGATTTCCTCAATATGTACAGAATGGAAAGGAAACACTTCGCCTGAATCTTCTTTATTGAGGGGTACCTCCTCTTCATTGACATGCTCTGAAATTTCTATGGGCTTTGGTGGCTGCTTAGGATTTTTCTTTTGTGAACTTCCCTCCTTACCCTGTATTGGGGTTTCAGAAAATTCAAAAGCCAACCGTTTACTCCTTCTGTGTAGAGATGATTCCTGAAAAATGACGGGTGTTCTATTTTTCCCCATTTTTTTTTTTCTTGGTTTACTTGTGTCAGAATAAATAATATCAACCTGTTCTAGCAGGTCAGGGGTTTTGAATTTATCACTGTACAGGTCTGGCAAATCCTCACCAGAAGTGGTGGGATTAAGAGCTTCTGGAGCTGAAGATCCCTTAGGGGAAATTTCTTCGGATGATGGAATAGCCTGTTGGGATGATTCCCCTGGTTCTATGGTTCTTGCAATTGCAGGCTTCTCCATTTTCTCTAAAAATTTCTCCCATTTTCCATTGGGTTTCTTACGAAAGTGGTACTTGCAGATTAGCTGAATTAATCCATGATGTTTCAAAGGCCTATTTCCTATTTTATACCTCTCTATGGAACTATTTAAGGAATCAAACAAGAATTCAGGCATATTAACCCTAAGAGTTGGGTCCTTCTTCTCGTGACGTAAATAGGTCAACATATGAAAGGCAGGCCCTACAACTATAGTTAGCTGACCCTCACAAGTAAAATACTTTATAATCCATGCAACGACAGTACCCCAAGGTTCTAATATGGAGGTTCTCTGGAATCCCTTATTTTGTCCCCTAGTACTTATTCATACTATTGGGTGTGGGTCTCCCTCTCTAACAAATAATTCAGATAATTTATGGTACGTAATTTGAGAGGTTTCTTTTATATTTATGCCTGCATTCTCTAATCCAGATAAGTGAGAGATAATTTTAGATCTTACCTTGAAACACTTCCCCTAAAGTACCACTTCACCATTTGTGTAGTTCTCAACAAAATATCTTACCAACTTTTCATTATGACCTTCAAATTTTTTGATGAAGTTTAACCACCCCACTTCCTCGAACAACCTGGAGATATTACTCAATCCCAACAATTTTTTTGCTGAATCTAGTTCTGCCTTTCTTTTACCAACCCCCATTTCCTTTTTTCACACTCTGCAAAAGATTAAAGTTCTAGCATAGAGCTCATACACAGGTTTCTTTTGAAAATATTGCCTCTGAAATCACTTATTTGTTTTATTTGCAGCTTACGCTTCAATGATTTTCAATCTACATGGAGGTTTGCGAAAGGCTTTATCGTACAAATAGTTGATTGCCGAGTGGCACAAATTGCTAAATTGGAAGTGAAATTTGTGCCAATTAATTATTCTTTATTTGAAAATAACTACCTACTTAAAGTGAAAATTAATACTTACCCGCGTTCCGTGATCATTCGAAGATCTTATACCTCACAAATTTGACAGGATGACGTGAAGGCATTGGTTGAGGTGGCAGAAAAGTTATTATGATATGGTGTAGAATTCTATGGGGGATGAAGCTATCAAAGAGGAGTACAAAATTGGGTGGCTTACTTATGATTAAAGCAAAAATAGAAAGACAGGTGTATGGGATATTCTGGCGGAAGAATCATGAAAATTTAAAATTAAAAAAAAGGTGGCGAAAAACAAGTGAACAAGTTTTAGAGCACGTAATTTGGTAAACGCGCTCGAAATGAGTCCATAAGTTCTGGAGCATCGATGTGTGGTGCGGCCGAAACAAGAATGAAATGGAGGTTCCAGAGCATTGCTGAAAGATGCAGTTGAAGCAGCAATGGAATGAAAGGTTACAGAGCATCGTTAAAAGATGTAGCCAGAGCAGCAATGAAATGAAAGGTTTCAGAGCATCGCTGAAAGATGCAGCTTGAGAAACAATGAAATGAAAGGTTCTAAAGCATTGTTGAAAGATGCAGCTAGAGCAACAACAAAATGAAAGGTTTCAGAGCATTGCTGAAAGATGCAGCCGAAGTAGCAATGGAATGAAAGGTGTCAGAGCATTGGTGAAAGATGCAGCTAGAGCAGCAACAAAATGAAAGGTTTCAGAGCATCGCTGAAAGATGTAACCAGAGCAGCAATAAAATGAAAGGTTGAGTGACATGGAAAAGAATTTTTGAACTTCATGAACTTTGAACCTTAGTGGAGAACACCTCTTTAACATGATGAGCTTTATACAAGTTCTGGAGCATCGGGATTGAAAACGTCAAGTTCTAGAGCATTGGTACCGGCATCATAACATTCTGGAGCATCTTTGGAGGGTGCTCCAGAAGTTATTTTCTACTTTTTGAGAAGTCTTGCAAAAAATGAAAAAAATATTTGGCTAATTCCAAAGATGACAAAATATTTAATGAAGGAAAATATCTCAGCATACATGTTCGTTTATTGCATATTTTCAAATTTATTTATTTTTTAAACAGCATAGCATTGTTACCAGATAGACTCTATCATGGCAGAGTCAACACATTGGACCTCACCCTACATTTCGACCATCCTTGTAACGTCTTCCCTCTTGATTGGCTTATGGTAGACACATAAGCGATGACCATTAACTAACAGAGTTCGCATGTTACCATCGATTGGTTTCAACCGAACAATTCCATTTGAAAAGTCTTCATCAACTTCATAAGGTCCCAGCCATTGAGTCCTGAGCTTCCCCTTATGATCCTTGTATCTCGAATCAAATAACAGGGCACAGTCCCCATTATGCAACTCCTTTTCCTTAATATGTTTATCGTGCCACACTTTCTATTGATGTTGAATTAATTTAATTTGATGGACAAAATCTAAACGAAGCTTATCCAATTCACTTAGTTGTAGAACTCGTTCAACTTGGGCTCGTTTTAAATCTAGACCCAATTCCATAGCCATTGGTAGAGTTTGTAGTTCAAACTACATGGGAAGAAGAGGCTTCTTCCCAAAAATGAGCTCATAGGGGCTGAATCCGGTCATAGATTTCCAAGTTGTGTTGTATGCCCATACGGCTTCAGGGAGTTTCCTGGCCCAGTCTTTTCTTCTAGAAGAAACTGTTTTTGTTAGAATATTTTTGAGTTCTCTATTAGTTACTTCTATCTAGCCGTTCGCTTGAGGGTGGTAAGGGGATGGCTTCTTATGGCTTACTTGAAAATAATTGGTAAATGCCAAGAGCACTTGGGACATGAATTGGGGTCCCTGATTAGTTATGATAGTTCGAGGGCCTCCAAATTTAAGGAAGATTTTATTATAAAGGAAGTCTGCAACCTGCTCTTCCCTAGCTATTCTTAAGGCTTGAACTTCAACCCATTTTGTCAAGTAGTCAGTGCAAACCAGTATATACTCTTTCCCTTGAGAGGAAGGATCTATGGGTCCGATAAAATCTAAACCCCATTTTTTGAATGGTTCAAGGACTACCTGTGGCAGCAACGACATTTTCGAAGAAGCAGTTGGTATTCCTACCCTCTGAAATTCATCACAATGATGGACATAGTTCTTAATGTCCTTGTGCATTGAGGGCCAATAGTATATGATGCCTAGGACTTTGTGGGAAGTTCTCTTTGCAGAGTAATGTCCTCCAGAAGGGTCATCGTGACAGGCCCTTAGAATGTTGTAGGTTTCATCTTCTCTTACACATCTCCTCAAAATCATGTCAGGACCGCAATGAAATAAAATTATGTGAATCCACTTGAACGGGGCACTTTCCTTGATTACACGCTTCTTTTTCTTAGACGTGAATCTAGAAGGTACTTCTGAAGTAGCTAAATAGTTAGTGATATTTGCAAACCAAGGTGATTTTACAAAAATTGCAAATATATTTTCATTTGGAAAATCATCTTATATAGGGGTACTGTTATTTCTTCATATTTGATTCGTGATAGAAAATTGTCTACCACATTATATTTCCCTAGTTTATCAAGAATCGTGGCATTAAACTCCTAAAGGAGCAATAACCATCTCATAATTCAACCATTAACCACGGGTTTGTTCATTAGGTACTTCACAGCTGAGTGGTCCGTCTAAATTATGACCTTATACCCTGTAACATAATGAAAAAATTTCTTAATAACATGAACAACAACTAGGAATTCCTTTTCTGTTGTTGTATAATTCTTTTATGCTGGAGTAAGATTTTTGCTGATGAAATATATAGCATACTTCCCCTCGTTCTCATCTTCTTGTCCCAAAACTGCATCGATAGCATCATCAGAAGCATCAACATAGATATAAAAGGGAATACTCTAATTTGGCCCTCTCAGAATGGGAGTAGAGACAAGCTTTTCTTTGATTGCTTCAAATGATTGCTGACACTCAGATGTCTAGACAAACTCCACTTCTTTCTGTAAAAAAGAGAACATAGGAGCTTCAATTTTACTAAAGTCTTCTATGAACCTTTTGTAGTAACCAACATGTCCAAGAAAATTCTTACATCTGTCTGAGTTTGAGGGATTGTCAACTGTTGGATGACTTCAATTTTTTTAGGGTCGACCTTTATTCCCTCTGAGGAAATATGATGACCCAAGACTATTCCTTGTTCCACCATTATTAAGCATTTCTCATGGCTAAAGGATATTCTATTTTCCTCACAAACTTGCAGAACTCGATCTAGGTTCTAAAGAGCTTCGTCATATGTTGACCCGTAGACTGTAAAATCATCCATGTAGACCTCGAGACAGTCATTAACGAGAGCGGAAAATATGACAAGAACAACTCTCTGAAAGGTCGCTGGAGCGTTGCATAGTCCAAAAGGAAGCACTCTATATGCAAATGTGCCCCAAGGGCAGGTAAACATGGTTTTGTCTTGGTCTTCTAGAGCAACCTGTATCTAATTATAACCACTAAATCCATCGAGAAAGGAGAAATACTTCCTTCTAGCGAAGTTTTTCAGGACCTGATCAATGAATGGTAAAGGAAAATAATCTCTATAAGTGGCTTTATTGAGTTCTCGATAATTAATTGGTTTAATTCAGGGATTTCCTTTATTTCTTTCAATAAAGGAACTTCAATTTGCAACTGCTTAATCTCTTGAATTAACGAAGTTTCTGAAGCCAAAGATACTTCTGGAGTATCTTCCAGAGTTATGGACTTTAAACGTTCTGGATATGGTGCCATCCTTTTTTTCCTTGGAACATGATTCTTCTTATGTTGAATTAAGGACTAACCTTCCTCCCCCTGAGAGAAGTCAGCAACCCCTGCCGCTGAAAAAAGGCTCTTTGTCTTGAGGAGTGGTATCCTGTTTAGACAACATGTCTTTTGTTGGAATTTTAGGCTCAATTTCCTCCACTATTTCTTCAATGGTCGGAGGTTGAAAAGTTCGACCAAAACGAAACTAAACATTTTTGAAGTGTATCGCATTTAGCCCTCTAATATTTTCATGTTCGGTAGAATAGACTGGTGTATTTTGTCGATTATTCTTAGGATTGGGAAGCGGTTGTGCTAGAAGCTGAGGTTGGTTTACCTGCTCATTCTGAGGAGGGTTTTGAGCTGGAGGTAACAAATTTTGTTGTTGATTCCTCCTTGGTTCAGTATAGAATTGATTTTGTGCCCAATTCCATTGGGGGACTGCATGTTGTTGATACCACTATTTTTGGGGTTGATTTGACCACTGTTGATTTCCCCATGTGTGGTTTGTCTACTCAGGGGATCCCCAATAAGGAGTTCCCTAGTTAGGTTGAGGTGGAGGTGACTGATTCCAAGATGGAGTCCATTGATTATGAGCCCAGTTATTTTGTGCTCTCCATGTAGGATTAGGATTCTGTCTATAAGGAAAATTTCCTCCTTGATGTTGGTTTAAGGCATTTATCTCTTCTTCAACCTGAAGGGTTTTTTTCTTAGTATTCTTAATATCTGACAAAAGCTCGCACTAGTTTGAAGGATGGTTTTGCTCACACAATTGAAAAATATTGACTTTATCCAAAGGACACTCATGTAATAGGTGTTTATTCCATCACCTTGGACAATAAATTGACAAGGTCTCAGAGTTGCGAGTTTTAGCTTGTATACCATCTAATGTGGTATTCAACTGCACAAGAATGTCCATTTTCAGATTTGTTATTTCTTCATGGATCTTACCTATCTCATTAGACCCTTAAAAAAGATTAGTTTTGTGGATTCCTCCCCGAGTACGGGAGAAATTTTGACATAACTCGCATATTTCTTCAAGAGCTAATTGAGATACGTCACCTTTTCCCAATAAATCAAGATTTTTTCGAGCGTCATCATCAAGACCTTTAAGAAATATTGTTTTGAGAATCTCTACGCTAATGGTCATTTCTCCACATCTTTTGGAGAGGAAGAGGAACCTATTGAGATAATCCTCCAAATTTTTGTCCTCATTTTCTCTCAGCTTAAATAGCTCCTCCTTACGATCACTTACCCTATAGTAACTCTGGTTATTTTGCAAGAAGACAATCTCCATTTCCTCCCAGGATGTTATACTACTAGACCCCAATCCCATGAACCAACACATTGCTGAGTCCTTCAAAGTTGAGGGAAAGAGCTTCAACTTTTGGTTTTTGTTCTTATAATCATAAGTTTGACACAAGACTTTAAATTCAAAAAGGAATTGGTCAGGGTATTCTGAGGACAAGCCACAAAATGTTGGAAGGAAAGCTGGAGAAATGTTCTTCATGACAGTATCATCATCAACATCTAATGTAATAGGATAGGTAAACGTTCTAGGAGGTTGAGGTTCATTGTGGTTAGGTTCAGCTCTACGATCTCCCATTATGTTCAGAAGAGTTTGTTCCTCAAAAATAATTTCCTCTATAACTGGTTGTTCTACCAGTTGCTTTCCAGGTAAATAATGAAAAGCCTTGGGTGGAGTAGGCTCAAATAATTCTTCAGAAGTGTGGTCATCTGAGCCTTGGGCTTCCCTATGTATGATTGGTACGTATTTTGGGGGGTCTTTGGTATAAAACATCCATGAGGGCCTCTTTTCTGGACCATGCAAAAAAGAAAGCCGACTAAGAAATTTTTGGCATAAAAATTTGCATTCAAACTGTCTCCTAATAACACTTAAGCACAAAGGCTTTTTAAGAAGTCCTCGGAAATGACACCAAAAAGTGATAGGCTGTCGTTAGGTCCTACTACTTTAGAATAATTGAATGTCAATTAGTCGATCGAGCAGTGTCCAAGGCAATTTGCAGAAGGAGATTATTTGAATAACTCATTTTATATTTTTCTGTTTTTATTTTAAACTACGGAAATCAAGTCTAATCTAAGGCCATTAATTTTTAACTAGAAAATAATCTTACTCTAAGAAAATCCAGAAATACTAAATTAAAAATCATAAGACAACTAATTTAGAAAACATTATGACTAAACTAGAAAGCATGGAAACAAGCAAACTAAACAACTGATGCATTACAGAAACATAAAAGTAAGGGAATAGACAATTAAACATCTTTTAAACAGTAAAGGATTTTATCAACTACAAAAGATAACTTATACAAATTAAAAACAATGGTGCTCTGGAGCTATAGACTCGACTCTTCAACAACTTATGATATTGCTATCAGGATTCAACCATGTAGTTTTCAAGTCAAACTCATTGACCCATGATTCATGAGTAGTGGTTCACAAGAACCCATCTCTCATGATAATGAATGGTCCACTTAGCACTCATTGCATCTAGGTGATGCTCACAGAGGTGAAGCATTGGTCCATCCCGGGAGGTCACCCATCCAAGTACTGCTCCAGCTCAAGCGCGCTTAACCACGAAGTTTCTCCCAAGGTTAAGCCCACTTAGCTTGCTACCCAACAATTTAACTTTACTTCCTACTGAACAACAATTTACCTTTAATAAAGAAAATAACTTAATAGTAAAATACTTATCTATCTAGGCTAACTCCCCTCGAGTGGCCAACTCGCAGGATAATACTTGATCTTTAAATCACATAAGCTATAGGTTCTCAAATCCTTTTATTACAAACAATCATCATTATTTGAAATTCAATAGTTACCAATAGACAAAAATCAGATAACTCATTTTAACAGTGCTTTGAAAAACCATGTAAATAGCATAACAATACTTCCTCCCTGTATTATTCATTACTTGTGAAATTAAATATTTTTAGATAACTTTTTAACTAAATCCTAAATTTTAGATGGAGTGGATAGCCATTGAAAAATTCTTCCTTAACTTAAAACTAACTTTGATGTCTTTAAAGCTCATAAACATATGGAAGGCTCGAGAAGAGCCATAAAGTTTTAAGAACAAAAATTTAAAGAATAGAAAATTAATCTTCAGTGCATCATCTAGGCATCTAGGAGTGGGATTGCAGCAATACTCTTGAGGCACGTGCTAGATCAACTTCTGTAACAGCCGCATGATGACCTGTTATTCCCTACAAAAATGCTCAAATCAACCCATTAAACCTGCTTTGGTAAATTTCCTCAATTGATCAAAAGAAAGAAAGAAAGCATAATTTTCCTTAAAATAAGCAATTAGTTCTCCTAAAGTTTAATAAATTGGCACATGCTTAGGATTGAGTTAGAAAAAGTAAGCTTTCCAAATTTTATTATGATGAGGTTATTTTTACCTCATCAGGACCCGATTGAGGCAAGGAATTGAATGCTTGGGCGACCCAATGTAAGAAGATCTGTCAGTTGATTATCCTAATGACCGTTCAATGCCAAGACAGGTTGAATAGGTTGGCACACGGTAAGAGATTATATGTAATATCATGTGCAGTCATATCACATGGGATGAGCAAAGAGATAGAGGCAGAGAGTTTTCAAGTGGTATTTTACCATGAACACTTGGACTCTCAGATCTAGAAGGATGTGAACCTATGGAGGCTAAGAGGTTGGGCTGGCTATGATAGTCATTTGTGAGGAGCTGAAGAGAATCTACACAGTATGTCATGAGGACATTGTAACTATGTGAAGATTCTATTTTGTGTTGCTTGCCTTCTCCAGATGGACAAGATGTAATCTCCTGGAGATCATAACTCTGTGTTTGTATTGTAACTGGTTTTTTGATACTGAATAATACAAGTGAGTTGAGTGTTTTGGAGGGTGGGTTTTTTTACCTGAAAAGGTTTTCCCCATGTAAATCTGTGTGTCCATATGTTTGTCTTTCATGGTTGTCTGATTCATGTTCTTGAATTTATGCTTGTGTTGAATTTGCTATCTTGTTAAGCATTTACTTTTCTTAGAGGATCAATGGGGGAGCAACTGTGCCTGCTTCCGCTTTATGGCATAGTTGTTTGTGTCTTTGAAGTGATAAAAATGAAAATCACTAAGGTATTGCTGTCTTAGACGTCCATTCTATGATGACAGGCCGACTCCGTATCCCCAACAATAATTGTAGTCTCATCAAGTCCGATATCTCTTTCTATATTGTGAAATGGCTTGTACAATAATAATTCTGACCAACAAAAGTCAACCCATTTTTTTGATTGACATGTAGGTATGGTGGTAAATCTTGGAAACAATCTCATAATAGCTGTCATAGTCCTTGCTTCCTATTTATTATTTCTTTTTTGCTTGGGATTATAAGATCAAGATCTAATTGCATCTTAAGTGTAACACTTTCCATTGCATATGGTCTATCCAAATATCTCTTTGTGCATCACTCATTTGTTCACATTGTTGCCTCATATAATTTTGTTTATATTCTGTTTGTTGCACTTCATTTTAAAGACTTCTTTCTTCATGTCTTTGTGCATCAACCATTTTTTCACGTCATTGTCTCATATAATTTTGAGCATATCGTCTTCTATATTCTCTTCGTTGCTCTTTATTTTCAAAATTTAACTTTGCACGAGGCATCCCGTAAAAAATGTTAAAATATATTTATCACATTTCAAATTAAACTATATCACCAACATTTGTAATCAATTATAAGATGTGTTTGAAATTTAATATATTTATCATACAAAATAATGACTACTCTCTCAATCCAATATACATTAATAATACACTATATAATATAAATTATTATAAATAAAAATTATATATATTTTGAATTAAATGGCCATTAGCCAACTATTTATATTATATTATAAAAGGGTATAATATAGTATGCAAAGTATGCTTTCAGCTGCTCAAGGTTCAGATGAGATCCACCTTGAATCCAGTTCACCAAAATGATAATCCTAATACTAATAATGTTGTAACATCAAAATGTCAACTTTTAGAAACAAAATAGTTGACTTTTCTTATAGAAAATATGACATATGAAGAAGCATATTGAAGATACTTAAAACTGCCATTATATCATTCTAACGAAAAAACTGGTATCATTCCCATCCTTCTACATGCTTTGTTTGATTGGTGGAGTAGACTACACGGTGGCTGTAACATTCAAATCTGGGACCACTGGAGGAGGATTTTGATTACCTGGAGACGCCTAGGATTTTGAAGATTCCACTTCTCTCTATTGTGACTTTGTTGGAGCCCTTGCAATTGCAACTTGGTGACAATGATGTGTAAGTAAAAAGGAGATTGCATGATACTTACTTTTGAAACTTCTTACCATGTCATTTCCCAGCTCACAATGATATGTATTCAACTCCCGATATAGATAGTTTGCTGAATTAAATTCAAGGGAAAGTTTCATACCAATGTATACATTTTTGAAGCTATTTTTGTGATGTAGGTAGTGCCTAGAAAAAACACCACCAATATGTGCCTCTCCCTTCCAAAAATTGTAATTCTGAATGCTTCTTAGCATTGTCTTGTAGGAAGACTTCTTGTATGAATGCACTCACAACTTTCAACATGTCTTGATAGTTTGGGTTGAAATCCAAAATATTGGATACAAATATAGAGACTAGATGTGAGGGGAATATTAATCTCTATGCTGAAGGTTGCATAATCTCTTCACCAATGATAGTTTTGACACACTTGAGAACAAAAGAACAATAATTTTTAAACACATGACGCAATTGTTCTTTGTTCAAACTTTTGGAAAATAGGAGCTCCCAATGTTGCACCAAAAATGGAGCCCTAAATTTTGGAGGCATGAATTCCATAATAACAAGCTAAGAACAAGCTTCCCAGAACTAAAACACAGAGTTGTGTGTTGACCAAGGAAATGAGCACTACAAAGCATTATATCCAGAACAAGACCCCAAAGATATATGGTAAACAAGGAAATGAGCACTGGAAAACAAGCACTAAAACATGACCACACCCAATTTTTGGAGAACACTGAAAGCCCAAGACATGAGCACCGCAACTACCTTCCACTGAGCCAAGTTGGTTACAAGAGCTATGAACCTTGTGACTAACTACCTTCTTTTATACTTTTAGCCGAATTTAGCAATGTGAAAAAAAAGGTAATTTTGAGGCAAGCAAGAACAAAGCGAATTCTAGAAGCTAATTTGTACATACATCGCGACATGCAAAAACTAGTGCAAAAATTCAACTTTAACTTACTTTTTTCTTTGCCAACAGACGATTGCATACTAGCCACACAATTATCTTCACACTTTTTTGTCATGAATTCATTGGATATACCTTCACTATGGCGCTCGATCATTGCAAACAATCTTACACTTGCCTTGAAAACACAAAATGCAAAGCCCAGTACAAAGGAAAAACTACAACTTACATTTTCTTTACCAACCGACGACTGCCAACTAGCCTCACAATTACCTTCATGCCTCTTTACTCATGCAAGCATTGGATAATTCTTTACTGTGAAGCACTCCATGACTTACAGATTGCTTCCAATTTCACCGACTATGCACAATGATGATAGAAAAGGTTAATTTTAAAGCCAAATTAATCTAGACACAAGATTGCTTATGCTTAATACATAGTTGCTTTGAAGTTCACCACACGCTAGAACTTTTCTTTGATTTTGGAAGTACTCCTACAAGCCTCATTTTCATGAAGATATTCCTGCAAAAATAAAACAATCGTTAATAAAATAGATACACCATTATGGCATATCTCTATTTTTACAATGTCATCGCTAGAGATGACATCTATTTAGACTCAAGCATGCAAGTTTAAAGCCAACCGCCAAAAAGTATAGTTGGTGGCACAAGATCTCATAAGCTTGTATATCTAGATTATACAAAAATCCTCTTTTGACATGTGCGGATAGAGGAAATTTAAGCATGCTAAAATTGCTTCCAAGTGAAGCCATGTGCTGAATGTACCTCTACCATGAATAAAATTGACATGAACTTCTGCTAGGAACAAAGATTATGAGACATAATTTGGCATGTGTCAAAATCTAAAATATGAAGTGATGGTCTACATTGTTAAGAACTTGAGATCCACATGTCCATATTGGATTTGCATTGTGGCATTTAAAAAGAGACCCACATGTGAATATTTTCCTTTGTATATTATAGCCATGCTTTGTGAACAAGTTCAATTTTCATATAACCAATGGTTTCATTTTGAATAATGTCTTTTAACACTTGTGAAGAATTTTGCATGCTACTTTCATAGGATAACTCATCTTGAACTTGATCACACCCAATATTTTCCAATTTATCTGCCACATTATTCCCCTCCCTATACGTATGCCTTATTTGTAAAAGATTTAACTTATCCATCAATTTCCAAACTTGTTGTAATACATACCTAATTTTCCAACAAAATACTTTTTTCTCTTTACATGTGCTCACAATGAGTAAGGAGTCACCTTCAATTTCCAAATCTTTAATTTTCAATTCATATGCTAGTTGCAGAACAAGAAGCAAAGCTTGTGCTTCCGCAATATTATTCATTCCTTTCGAGAGCTTTATTGACTTAGCTAAAATGACAGAGCCTTTATGATCCCTTATTACAATACCAGCCCCTAATATCCCTAGATTCCCACGTGATGCAACATCAAAGTTTAACTTATAAAATCCTTTTGGAGGTGGGATCCAGGATATTTTTCTTCTATCAAGTTTCTGATTTGGATTTTGATGTAGGATGCCTTTGAAAAGTAGCACAATATTGGACCAATTTTGCAAAATTTTAGAATCCCAATCTATAAATAATGAGCAATGTTCTATACCTTTTGAACATAGGCATTTGTTATCTCTGATATTGAAGACTCTAGTTTCTCCAACACTTTCTCCAATGTCATTTTTTCACTTCTAAATATCCTTCTATTTCGTTCCCACCAAATGGTCCATAGAACCACTAAAGGAACAATTCTCCAAATACATGCAAACAATGTTCATTTGTACAATATTGGCTAGCTTGAGAATAAATCCCACAAATTGTTTGGTAGAGGAGCATACCAATTTAGTCTGTTTTTGATAAATGACCAACATTGAGAGGCAAAAGGATAATGAATAAATAAATTATTAACTTCTTCCATATCAATATCACATAAGACACATTTAAATTAAGGTGCAATCCCAAGTTTTACAAGTTTATCACTTGTCAAAATACGCTTTTTAATAGCAAGCCAAGAAAACAAACCATCCTTTGGAAGCACTGTTGAATTCCAACAAAAGGATAAGGATCTTTGAGGCTTAATGCTTTCTCCTTTGCTCATTACAACCTTATATCCCATTTTGACTGTATACTAACCAGACCTTGATGGAGCCCATAGAAATTTATATTCACCTCCTGACACATAAACATTTCTATCACTTAATAGTCTCTTTAGATCAAATTTTTGAACATCGGGACAATTAATGTTAGAAAAGTCTTTCCACCTTACTTTTCCCGAACATTCATCTATGCTCTCAAAATAGTCACTAACTTTCTCACCCCAACTTGACGTAAGGATGTTTTGAAGAAGATTCAAATTTTGAACTGTGCCTAAAGGTACATGCCCTCCCCAAGAGTCAACCCAAAATTTTTCTTGATAACCATTATAGATTTCCCATGTAAGGTACAAAATGATAACCTGTCTACATAAAATTAAGAATTTGCACATTGATGAGCTGAGTGGTGGATTTGATAATGTAAAACTTTGTTTTGGATTTGAATTATCTAAATACTTGGCCTGCATGACTTTACACCATTTTGTTTGTGGCCTAGTATATATGTGCCACACCAGCTTTGCACCCAAAGCTTGATTTCTTGCAAATAAATTATGAACTTCAGCTCCTCCTTTTAGAGTATCTACAAAAATATTTTCCAAAGATATAAGTGATATCTTCTTTTTGTTATCCACATTCCCCTTCCACAAAAAATCCTCGATTAACTTCTCAATTACAAAAATCACTGATTTTGGAGCTTTTAAGACAACCATGCAGTAATTTGGAATGGTAGTTAGTACTGATTTCATCAATAATATACACCCTGAAAGTGAAAGCCATCTACCCTTCCAATTTGCAATTCTCATCTGAATACTATGAATGATCTTTTCCTAGTAAGAGATTCTATTAGCCCCAATAAAAATTGGGATCCCAAGATAGTTACATGGTAGTTCTATTGTTTGAAAACCCAGGAGATTGAAAAATTTATGTTGAAGACTTGATTTGATATTGAATGTATATATCTTGGATTTTTGAGCATTTATTTGTTGACCTAAGTCAAGTGAATATTTTTCCAAAACAACTTTGATATACTTTGTTGCATGAAATAAATCTTTACCAAACAACAATGTGTCATCTGCAAACAAGGAATGAGTTACAGTTATTGAAGTGGAATGAATTGTAATTCCTTTCGAATGTCCTTGAGCATGCAACCTTTGAACTGTCCTACTAAGGGCTTCTACTAATATTATGAATAGAAAAGGAGATAATTGATCACCTTGCCTCACTCCTTGAGTAGAGTTAAAAAAACCTGATGATGTGCCATTAATTAGGACTGAGAATTTAGCACCTTTCAAGCAAGAAAGAACCCATTTGCACCATCTATTGTGAAAACCAAAATTTTACACTTGCATCATAAAAGTCGAGTCCACTTTATCATAAGCTTTCATCATGTCAAGCTTAATGATAAATGAGGGAATTTTGTGAATGGAAATAGAATGTAGGACTTCATGAGCCACAAGTTCCCCTTCCGTTGTTTCCCTACCAGGTACAAAACCTCCTTGTTCTTCTGAAATCAATCTTGGAATGATAGGTACCAATCAGAGATAGATTGCTTTAGTGAAAATCTTATAAATTGTGTTACAAAGAGAAATAGGTCAAAAATCCAAGAAGGAATTTGGTTCCTTAACCTTCATAATTAATCCAATGTAGGTAACATTGAATTGCTTCAGCATGGAGCATGATGATCTAGAATCCTCCAGAGCTTTATGTAGATCACAACCTATAAAGTCCCAACACTTTTGGAAAAAGATTGTTGTAAATCCATCTGGGCCTGGTGCCTTGTCTGGTTTAAGTGAAAATACAATAGCTTTCACTTCACCTAGTGTAAATTTTTTATTGAGCTCTGCATTGTCATGATCGCTTATTAAAGTAGGTATTGCCTGCAACATATCCTTTGTTTCCAACTCGTTTTGTTCTGAATGTTGAACTAGTGCTAATAGAAAATTGGAAAAAAACTTAATGCCTTCATTTTGAATGTCCACTTCATTGTTTAGCCAATTACCTGAATGAATCTCTTGAATACAAAAAAATTGCAGACTTTACTTTCTTAACCTGGGTAGACATATGAAAGAATTTAGTGTTCTTATCCCCTTCTCTAAGCCACAATTCTCTAGATTTTTGACGCCAATACATCTCTTCCCTTAGCACTAGTTCTTCCCATTCCGCTTGTAGGCTTTTCTAAATCTCAAAATTTTGTGTTGTTAACCCTTGAATTATAATCCGCTCATTCAAAATTGCCAATTGCTTTGAAATCAGGTTCTTTTGGTGGAAAATATTCTTGAACACATGAATGTTCCAATGCTTTATTTTCCCTTTCAAGTGTTGTATTTTTTTACAAAATCTATACATGATAGAACATGATTCACACAGTGCTTGCAACCACCATTTTTTCAATAATGGTAAGAACTCATTATACCCGAACCACATGGATTCAAATTTAAAGGAAGACCTCCACTTTTGAGGAGAATTAGTAGCTTCAATACTTAAGAAAGTAGGAAAATGATTTGATCTTGTCCAAGATAAGATTTTTGATGCTCGTACATATTTGTCTAATAACCAATTAGACGATACAATAAATCTATCTAACCTTACAACAATTTGCAAAAAATCCCTCCTCTTATTTGTCCATGTGAATGTACCTTTGTCTGGTTGTACATCCATTAGTGAATTGTTATGTATAAAATTGTTGAAATCTACCATTGTTTTATGAGGAGGCCTAATTCCTCCTTTCTTTTCATGAAGAGATAATATTACATTAAAATCTCCTGCAAGAAAAACTTTTTCATTTCCTGATTGTTCAAAAATTAAATCCAACTCCCTCCAAAGAATCTGCTTACTTGATGTTGAATTTGGATCATAAAAATTAACCAACAAAAAAATTAAATCAAAATGAGTGACTCGAAACAATTGTCAATGTGGGGTATTAGAATAGATTCCAAATGTACAAATATTTTGTTCCATAAGGATGATAAACCTCCAGATGCTCCTTGTGCATTAGTTTGACATGATTCCCACAAAGTCCACTTGGTAAGTATGTTGTTGTAGCTTTCTTCAGACAACTTCGTCTCTTGTAACAAAACTATACCAACCCCTGAAGAAAATATTTGTTGTTTGACTTGGGCTCTTTTTTTAGGGGTATTAATACCCCCAACATTCCAAGAGAATCTTCATAAAAATTGAGGAGAGCATCATGATCTCCTCAATATTTTATTTATGTACCATCTAAGGTCAACTGAACCCCTGCAACAATCTCCTCCTGCATCTTAGTTGCATTAGATTTTCTTCCTCTTTTTCTAGGTGACTTAACAACAAGAGATAGAGCAGGTGTTTGAAAAACAAAAAGTTATTTTGAAAAATCAAAATCGGAATCACAATTCTCACTGAGATCTTCATCAACAGTTTCATTTGTATGTTGAGTCTCTTGAGCATTAGCATTTAAAGGGTGAGGCAAATTATTAGCACCTTTATTTGATAAACAATTTCCAACTTCTTGAGCCACCACTTCTAAAAATTCCTCAATTAAAGTTGTACGAACTAGTTTTGAACTACTGCCAACCACATATTGAAGATTTTTATTCTCATCCAAATCAAGAATCTCTTTATCTCACAAAAAGTTCCCAGCTTCCTGAGCCACTGCTTTTGAAAAATCCTCAAATAAATTTGTACCAACCAGTTTTGAACTATTTCCCACCCCATATTGAATATTGTTATTCTCTCCCAAATTAGAAATCTCTTGCAAATCCAAACTAACAACCTCAAAATCTCTACCAGAAAATTCAAAACCATACTTTTCAAGGGACAAAAGGGAAAAGGAAATAACATCTTTAATTATGCTCTCAAATTTTGGTAACATATTTTCTCCCCATAATAGCTTGTAAGTAATATTGTTCGATTGATGAGCATTTTGTATTGTAATTCTTGGAATATATAGATTCAAGGATAAATCCTCTATTGCAATGACTCTGATAGTTAGCCAATCACTAGGAAAATTAATGGTAAAATTCAAAACCCCACCCTTTTTTGAGAAAAAGCCCTTGATATTAGAATCTATAATATCATTATTATGAAAAGAACCTTTAGAAGATTTAGAATCATGTGTTAAAAAAATAGGGCCAATGATATGAGATGTGTATGGTATGGATCCAAGATCAAAAGAATTGGTCATCACCCATTTACCTTTCCTCAACCTTTGAGTTGACATATTCAAAGCTAATTCATTATAATTAAGCAACCTTTCAGCAAAAGGTACCAAGGCCAACTCAACATTTAAAGTTACTGGTGATGAAAAAATTTCTTTCTGAACATGCCCCTCCATACTTATCTTCTCTTTTGAGTTCTTAGTGAGACTCAAGTCCCGAGTGCCAAATGTTTTTTCATTCAAGACTGCCTTCCCAATAAAAGTATTGACTTGTGAATGGGTAGGAGATGAGACTTGAAAAGCAAAAAAAACTTGTGACTCAAAACACTGCTGGATAGAGTGCCCCAATAAATGACAAGAAACACAAAAATTTCATGGATTCTCAATGAGGACTTGCCTCATCTAGGATCCAAACTTTGAATTTATCTTGATTCATGAAGGGAAATCCTTCAAAGTGTTTGACAAGACACACACCCTTGATTGGTTTGTATGGATTTGTAAATAAATCCATGTCGTGGCATACAAAAATCCCTATGTGATTAGCAATGGTCTCTACTATACCCAATTCCCTATATTCTAAGGGAAGTGTCGGTAATTGAATCCATAAAGGAATAAATTTAATTACCATAGAAGAGGGATCAAAAATTGGGATCCAAGCTTGAGTGTAAAGCCCAGAGCCCTTAAAAGACCAAAATTTGACCTTCAAAACCAAATCTCTTTGCATCTTTGTGGAAAAGAAAACAATGAAAAAGTTGTTGCCCTGATCTATGTAAAAGAGTTGATTAGCCCCATCCCATTCAGAATACAACAAATCTTTTAAAACTTCAACATAGGGTAAGAAGTTCCAAAAGTTATAGATAGGAGCGTGATCCCTAAGATCCTATATTTGTGGACTCAAATAATCTTTAGACAGGAAAATCTACACAAGATCTGGTTCTTTGGAAGATACTTTAACCGAATCTTTACGAACCCACTTTTTTCCCCCTTTGCTTTGCACATTTTCCTTGGGAGAAAAAACATATGAGCGATGAGCAATGTCAATCGATGGCACTTGGTTGAAATTACTCCTTTGAGCATTCTTCAACTGCAAACAAAGAACCCAATAGCAATCATCATGCTTCTAGGTTATATTATTCAGATACGATGCAGGCGTGTCCATCAAATAACTCTCATAACCAAACTGAACCCTAGGGCCAACCCTTTCGTCAATAAAATAATGTCAATTTGCTAGCTTTGGATTGAAGGAAGCTCCAAGTTTGATCATAACGTTATTTGGAAAATTCGTAGGATTATGTCGACCAAAAATCACTTCAACCCACGTGCGAGAGGAGTGTGTGAGATCTTCAATGGCTTCTAATTTAGAAGCACAAATGTCGAAAGGAACTTGCTTCTCCCTCTTTAGAGAATTTTTGGCTTGAGATATTCGCTGAAAATTCCTATGAGAAAACTTGCATTCTTGTTGATCAAGTATCCAATTCCCATTATGAAAAGCATTACCAGGAATACCCTTGAAGCCCTTAACCCTGCCAGGAAATTATATATTAATCATCAATAATTTTCAATTTTAATAACTATTGATAGAAATATTATTATTAATTGTTCTCAATGTATTATTATCATAAAAATTATATAACTCTAGAGTAATTAAATAATTAAAAATTAAAATTTCTTAATTTAATTTTACAATCTAAAAATTAATAGAAAAATAAAAGTAATGAAACAATTTTATAAATCTTACATTTTATGATTTATTTATTAGATGTGCTTAGTTATTTTTAATTTGCATAGAAAGTGAAATCCCTAAACAAACTGAGTTTTTACTATTTGCAAGAAAGTGAATATATGAAAACTGAAACCAAACTAAGTTTTACTATTTGTAAGAAAGTGAATATATGAAAAGTGAAACCACTAAAACAAACTAAGTTTTTAGTATTTGAAAGAAAGTATATTTATGAAAAGTGAAATAAAATAAAAAACAAGTTTTTACTATTTGAAAGAAAGTATATATATATGAAAAGTGAAATAAAATAAAAACCAAGTTTTTACTATTTGAAAAAAAGTAAATATATAAAGATAAATTTAATCATTTATTAAAGACATAAAAAACATTTCATATTTGAAAAATATATAATATATAATTAGAAATATTAAATTTAATTTTAAAAAGTAAAGAAAAACAATTACTATAACTTTGATTTATTGGGTATGTTTTTGAAAATAATTACTATAACTTTGATTTATTCCCTACACTTTTGAAAATAATTAATTACTAAGATCTACAATTATTCTAAAAATAAATAAAATTGTTAAAATGACTTACTTGGATTTTATTCGCTGCATTTTCTTATTCTCTTTTCACTTTGATTTACTCGCTGCACTTTCTTATTTTTTTCACTTTGATTTATTGGCTGCACTTTCTTATTCGTCACATTTTCTTATTTGTTAATTTTGGCTTTCAATTTATTGCTACTTTATAATTTGCGAAGTGAAATATATTTTACATTTTGTAAGAGAGGGGGACCAACCACGTCAAGGCCCCAAGTCATGGAGGGCTAAGAGCAACAGGCTGCCCTAACTTACCTCAACTTAAGGGAGTGTTAGGAAATGAGGGACGAGAATGATGAGGACTATAAGGTCCTTCGACCACTCTGCAAACCCGAGACTCAAAATGGGGCTAGGCGAGTCAATTTTCAGGATCAACATTGTATCTTAGGGAGCTCTCTATCCAAGGATGAAAGCACGGCTCTGGGATGACAGCGTGACGCACTGGCATCTCTCAGGTGCACTAGCATCCGTACGACCAGAGAACTAAAAAGACAAGGTTGGACTCAAGAAAATTGACTAACAACCTAGCTAGCTACATTCAAAAGGCCAAAAAAACACTAGGACATATATAAAGTATGCACAAATATGATAAAAAAATAAACAAGAGTAAGGATAGTGAGGATAATCTCACAAAGATGTTTGTTCGCTAGCTAGCTCCAAGATACTTCCACCTGCACACAAGAGAGAGGAAATTTTTTAGGGGGTTGTATAAGGGTTTGCCTCAGTCAAACCCCTGTTTTGGTGTTTCCACCTCCACGAATAACCAAGATGATGATAATGGAGAAAAGTATGCTAAAGCAAGAAATGGCGTGAAGAGCACTAAAGCATTACAAAATAGTTTTATGCTACTCAACCAAATCATAGAAGAGAGGAGTAGAAAGCTTACCACCTCCACCAAGAGCTCACTAGCTAATGGAGGAGAAAATGAGAGGACTCAAGCCTTTGTTGCAATGGTGTTTGTTCCACACTTTCTCTACAGAGTTGATGGAGTGTTGATATTGCTGCTATACAACACAAAAAATTGCTTGAGAGTGAATTCAATGCTTGGAGCTTGAAGAGATTATGAAGAAGTTGCTTAGAGATTGTGGAAGAGATGAAATGAAGAAATGAATAGTGAAATTGAAGGAAATAATGAAGAAAATGACCATATTCGGGATGGTTCATCAAAGAGGGCATTACAATTCGACTTCCAATGGGAAGTGTAACACCTTTGTACGTTCCAGACATGGGAATCTACTAGGGACATTTGCGTGCCACGTGGGTGTCCCCAATAGTTATTCCTTTGCCAACACACAAAATGGACGCCAAGTGGAACGAAGGCAACAGGCTTATATGAAAATTTTCCTTCGGACTTGGTTTTCTAAGGTGAGGATGTGTAAAAGGGGAATTTGCGTAAGGGGTGCAAATTCTCTCCTATACATTTTTCCCTCACTTTAGCGAGCATGAAAACATATGAGTTCTTTGGTAAAGTAGATCAAAGAAGTAGTAGAGTTAGAAATGTATACCTGAACCATCGAGGAAGTAGACTGCGATCTAGCAAACCCGGGAGTGTAGGACAAGAAAAGGACTTCATAACTCCACAAAACTATGAAGTTGAAGAAAGAAAGCATCTTACAGGCCCGCAAACCTGCAAGAATGGTGATTCCAAGATCTCTCCCATGAAGGAGACTTAAGAAGTAAGCACCTTATAGGCCCGTAGACCTACAAGGAAGGTGTATCCCAAGATCTCTTGCATGAAGGAGACCTAGGAAGTAAGCACCTTACGGGCCCACATACCTGCAAGGAAGGTGTATCCCAAGATATCTCGCATGAAGGAGACCCATGAAGTAAGCACCTAACAGGCCCATAGACCTGCAAGGAAGGTGTATCCCAAGATCTCTTGCATGAAGGAGACCTAGGAAAGCGAACTTCATAGAGTCAAAAAGTGGCTTCACAAGTGCACCTGTAAAGCGACATGTTTACCCATAAATAGAACATGTTAGGAAGCGGCCATACAGGCAAGTAAGCAGATAGTCATAGACCGTCGACAAGTTGGAAAACTTTCAAAGGGGTCCCTCAAGAACCCTTCAAAAGGAAGAGGGTTCCACTGAAGGGACACACTATTTGAAAAGCGAGGTCTAGTTAGGCTACCCCCAAGCTAGACACAAAGACATGAAATAGGTCTAGTCAGACTACCCCCAAGCTAGATGCCATGAGATAAAACTTTCAAAAGGGGGTCCCTTAGGAACCCTTCGAAGGGTCCACACTCAAGGGACGCGTTGTTCGAAAGCTGATGTCTTCTTTCTCAAATCGATTCATCATTGAGGAATCCTTCTGAAAGATGTTCACTTTATCAAGGAATTTTAAAGGAAGAATATGCCCCCATGCAAGGGGAAGATTAAAGTAGTTCCCACTTTGAAGGAAGGTTCTCAGGTTCTTCTTTATGAACCCTTGATGAAGGAAACATGTTTTGTTAGAGTTTCGAGTTGAGAATGCAATTCTTACAAAGAAGTGTGTGAAGATTCTTGAGAAAAGATTCATTGACAACGAATGCATTTTTTGAAGATCAAAGTGATGTAGAGGTGGAATTTTCACACATGAGAGGGACAACTCAAGCAAAGAAGAGAGAAAGATAAAGGAAAAAAAGGAAAGGGAACACAAACAAGGGGTATAGGGGTAGCTTGATATTTTAGGGTTAGAACTACTCATAAATATATATAAGTATACTGACAGTATATAAATGAACTGTCATCAACCCCCTACTACATCAGGCCAAGTGAAGAATGCACGAGAATACAAAGTAAAAAAAAAAATTGGGTCAACATGGAAGGAAGCCTAAATGCTCCCAACGCTTTGCATCGTCCCCAATTTGCTGAAATTCAAACACAAATATGGAAGAAAGATGATATAAATAGAAGAAGGTTTACAACACAAACACCACGCCTGTATCCAAACACCAACAGGGGTGAGTAGGGTCATCCAGGCACACATGGCACGATAATGGGGAAACATGTCACAACACATACACACATCTAATCTAAAGATAAAGAAGAGGTCTCCCCCTAACACTAATTGATCAAGAGGTCATCTGCTTCCCACTCTAGATCATTGTAGGGGTAAGGAGGATGATCCTACAGTGGTGGAATGTTAAGGGGAGGAGCTTCTGACCCTCCCGCAACAAGGGCTAAGGAAGAGGGACCCTCAAGGTCTCCTTCACTTAGCTCTTGTGGGTCTAAGGTCAACAACTTTGTGAAGATCGTTGACAATGTCAAAACTTCATCCACCAAGTTAAACATGCACTTAACAAGAGTGCCATGTTTCACCTTGATGGATGGGGAAGGTTGTGCTCGAGGTTCACTGCTAAGCTCACTGAGCGATTCGGGAGCACTGAAGAACTTGAGAGAAGTTAGGATTAGTTTCGTTACTAGGATATAACAAGTCATTGTGGGGCCACCTTTCAGAGAAGATGGGCTGCTCTTACATCCTCCATTGCTGGAAGGACAAATCTCTACCTTCTCCTTCATCGGGGGAGGCGAACTCCCCACAGATGAGGCAAGAAGGGTAGAGGAAGAGGAGGAGGAAAGAACCACAGTAGATATGATCGAGGTGTTAGTCATATCTATGGGCTTCGGGAAAGGTGGGACATCCAGAACGAACGTCAACAAAGACAACTCCATTGACGGAGAGATGAGCATTTGTGCCTTTTTGGGGTTAGGTGTATGTGCACTCGTAGTGGAAGCTGGAAGGGATACAAAGATGGCTTGAACGAAAATAGAGGGGAGGAGAGAGGAAGACATAATAGGAGGTCCTGATACAAGGGCAATCATCTCCTCTTCCTTCCTCTGTAAGGTGGCCTGCTTAGCCAAAATAGCCTTTCACTAGCACTTGCACTCGCTTGCAAGGTGATTTCTATGACTCTTTGAACTAGAGGTTGAAGTTTGTGAAGGAACAAAAGGCTCCTGCTCTACCATGGGAGTGTCCTCCACAACTATTTCTAGCAGAGGGACAAACTCTTGAACGTGAGTAGGAGGAATAGGCTTATAAATAGCAGGGGGAGTCAGCTCTAATGCCTTAGTAGTGGGCCTTTTCCCATTCACTGCTTTAGGAGTAGAGGCGGTTGGAGGCCGAAACACAAAGGATTACCCATGAGGGGATTTCTTCCTACCATAAAAGTAGTACCAAGGTCTAGGTGGTTTAGTAGGAAGATCTGATATCCTGATCTTGGGTCTTTGCCAAGCAGGCACCATCAGACTTAGTAGATAAAGACCAGGCTTATTCATCCAATACTCCTCCCAAGAAAGGGGAGCAGATGAGGCAACCCAAGAAGGGGCAAGCTTCTCATTTCCCTTTTGAGAAGAGGAGGAAGCCAATTGCTGTGCTACGGGAAGGGTCAATTTTGGCTGTCCCTTGCCCCCAATTTTATACTTTATGTAGTTCTTATAAAGTAGGTCTAATCTTGGAGGAAGTGAACCAACTGGGGCGGGCCAAAAGTGATCCAATGAATATCTCCCATGAGATACTAAGGGCTGATAGCTGATATCATGTACCATGTGCACAGTACCTTCATGGGAGCTTTAAACATTTGTGGATACTAGAGTTGATCCCATTCACAAAATCTAACCAAGGTATACCTAGCTTCACCCTGAATAGATCCGACTAGGAATAACATTGAAAACCATGTCTACATTCTTAGGACCAACTGGGATAGACAGAGTTATCAATCCATATGGTTCAAGAGCAAGGCCATCACGCATACAGATGATGAAATTTATTTTTTCATATTCCTCCCTTTGTAGGGAGTTCAACAATAAAGTCTCTTCCGTGATGACATTCACTCTACTCACGGGGTCAACCAAGACTCCTATCACAATGTTGCCATTGAGGCAAGCAAGAATATAAATCAAAGAAGGCTTGTTGTTCACCGGTAAATCCTATGAAGTAAATGTTACATTCGACGAACCAATTGTAGGACGAGGAGGAGTGGCAGTAACCATGTTAACATATGCTTCAGATTGAGTAATAGATTCAGAGGGATTGATAATCATGTTAGCAGAATGTGACGGAAATGGGTTTGTGTATATCTACAATTCACTATTAGCTTTCACCATTGATTTGTTCATATTTTGTTTGCTTCCATTGAGATAAATAGTACCATCCTCGATCCGATCTTGTATCTCATGATGTAGGCGCATGCAACATTCGGTATCATATTCGTTAACTTGATGGTATTGATAATAGGTATTCACTTCATACCAGCTAGGGTAAGGTTCCTTAATGGGTTTAGGGTTTGGAAAGGTTACGATCTTATCCTTCAACAAATTTTGCAAGATGGAGGAATAAGATTCTGATAACTTTGTGAACTTTCAGTTGCGTCTGAGGTCGTTGTCATCTACAACGACTACTACATTTGCAACAACTTTTCCTTTTCCAGAGATTGACACAATGGAATTCCCTTCAGGATGGGAGCACGAGGATGATCCCGTGAACTAAACCACCATCTACTGATACTCCCGTAGGGCTGCACACAAATGTGCGAAAGAAGGGTGTTTCATAAGGGCACTCTTTTCTTGCCAAGGCCTCTGTAAGATCCCTATGAATACCTTATGCACATCAAAATCAGGTAATGGGTATGAGATTTATGAAAAGAGCACTTGATATCGTGCTATAAAATCGGTAATCTTCTCATTATCTCCTTGCTTACATTGGATAAAGTCAGAGAAGGTCATCTTAGGTCCGATGTTGGCTTGGAACTATATTAGAAACTAGTTCACAAGCTGATCAAATGTAAAGATGGAATTGTCAGGAAAGGAACAATACCATTCGAGTGTTGTATCCTTGAGAGATATGAGGAATGGTTTTTTTATCAATGCATTATGATGGAAGAAGTCTGTACGTAAGGCATTAAAGGTGAACACGTGCATTTACGGGTCCCCTTTCTGTCATATTTCTCAAATTTAGGAATCTCCATCCCTTGCAGGAAAGGAGCGTTTAGGATCACCACTGATAATGGGCTATGTTGGAAGAAGGGCTGGAAGATAGGTTGGGTAGAAGCTTGGGAGAGATTCGCTAGTTGGTTCTAAATCTTCTCCATATTCTGAAGAAGAGTGTTCAGAATCGAGACGTTAGAAGATATAGGACCATTGAAACTGCCACTAGAGCCACCCCTAGAACCACCATCATGACTATCACTAGAGATGCTACCAATGCCACCACCACCAGCGTGACCTTCACTAGAGCTACCGCCACTTCCAAAGCCACCACCATGACCTCCGCTAAGACGATTTCCACCAGTGCCACCTTCACCACCAAAGCTACCACCACCAAATCCTCCATCAATCATCTCGCTAAATCCTCCACTGTTGGAGGTGATACGAGGGGTGAAGTGAAAACCCAGAGGGGTCTTGTTTACTTTGACAATTTCAAAACTTTTAGAAGCAACGGGGATACTGATTGAAGGGACCGTGTCGGTCATGTATACAAATGTGGGAGGCATCGACACTTATAATTGTCTCTCATGGTCTTCAAAGGGGCCACCTCATATCATGTTATTGTGGTTTGAAGGGGCGTATGCTTCAGTTAGAAGAGTGAGACTAGCCAAGAGTTCTACACCTGTTTGATCTTTTCCTACCATATACTTTATTTCACTAATAACCTTAGTGGCCCTAGCCAACTTCAGGTTTTTCTTGAGGTGATTCTCCAAAGCACCTAACCCTTTGCTAAGAATAGAGACATAATCAAAAGGGATATGGATAGCTTCATGCTCATCTATGGATGATGATGTAGAGGACACATGAGGAGTAGGGACACGGTTAGTTTCATCGAAGAATCTTGACTCGCCCTATGACACCTGCTCTTGAGTAGCAAGGTCAATTGTAGAACTGAAGAAAAAACTTGTAGAGAAACTAGAAGTCACCTTCATCTTCTCCATCGGAAGGTGTCGTACACTTCTCCTAACAATATACCTAGAAGTCATGGACTAGGTTGTGATGCTCATAAACCTTCACAACACTCAAGGGTACAATGATTAGAGGGTACAAGGGAAAAGATTAGACACCAACAAATGAGTAGATGTTGGTTCACATCGGGTTCACCAAAAATGTAAGAGAGGGGGACCAACCATGTCAAGGCCCCAGGTCATGAAGGGATGAGAGCACCAAGCTGCCCTAACTTACCTCAACTTAAGGGAGTGTTAGGAAATAAGGGATGAGAATGATGAGGACTATAATGTCCTTCGACCACTCTACAGACCCAAAACTCAAAATGGGGCTAGGCGAGTCAGTTTTTAGGATCAACACTATGTCTCAGGGAGCTCTTTGTCCGAGGACGAAAGTTCAACTTTGGGATAACAACACAAAATGCTGGCATCTCTTAGGTGCCCTAGCATCCATATGACCAAAGGACTAAAGAGACAAGGCTGGACTCAAGAAAACTAACTAACTACCTAGCTATCTATGTTCAAAAGGCCAAAACAACACTAGGACATAGATAAAGTATGCACACATATGATAAAGCAAATAAACAAGAGTAAGGATAGCGAGGATAATCTCACAAAGATGTTTGTTCACCAACTAGCTCCAAGATACTTCCATTTGCAAACAAGAGAGGAAAATTGTTGGGGGTTTGTATAGGGGTCTGCCTTAGTTAGACCCCCGTTTTGGTGTTTCTACCTCCACAGACAACCAAGATGATGATAATGGAGAAAAGTATGCTAAAGCAAGAAATGGAGTGAAGAGCACTAAAGCACTACAAAATAGTGTTATGCTACTCAACCAAATCATAGAGGAGAGGAGTAGAAAGCTTACCACCTCCACCAAGAGCTCAATAGCTAATGGAGGAGAAAATGAGAGGACTCAAGCCACTGTTGTAATGGTGTTTGTTCCACACTTGCTCTGTGAAGTTGACAAAGTGTTGATATTGCTGCTATGGAGCACAAAAATGCTACTTGAGAGTGAATTCAATGCTTGGAGCTTGAAGAGATTGTGAAGAAGTTTCTTAGAGATTATGGAAGAGATGAAATAAATAAATGAATAGTGAATTTGAAGGAAAGAATGAAGAAAATGACCATATTCAGTTCGGTTCGTCGAAGAGGGCATTACAATTCGACTTCCAATGGGGAGTGTAACACCTCTGCAAGTTCCAAATGCATGAATCTGCCAGGGACATAAGCGCGCTACACAGGCACCCTCGACAGTTATTCCTTTTCCAACACACATAATGGACGCCAAGTGGAATAAAGGCAGAGGGCTTATGTGGAATTTCGCCTTCAAACTTGGTTTTCTAAGGTGAGGATGTGTAAAAGGGGAATTTTCGTAAGGGGTGCAAATTCGCTCCTATACACATTTATATATCTTTTTATTGTTTTATTGTTTTATTTGTGACACTTTTTAATTACTCACACTTTTCAATTACTCCTTATTTAATGTGTTGTGCCGGTCGTTTAGTTGAAAAAGTTAAGATTTTTTATTTACACACATCTCATTCCACCCCTTGCTATCACTATAGGTTATGCCTCTCGACTTAATAAGCATAATATAAATATTTAATGATATATATAAATATATAAAATATAAATGAAACATTTTTTATTTTCATGGTTTCTAAAAACACGAATTTAAAAATAAAAATATTTATAATATATTTGAAAAATAAGATAAATAAATAAAATATTAAAAAATATACATAATATGAAAAAAAATATCATTTTTTATAATAATTTTACAAATGTCTTATCTATTTTATTATCAATTTGTGTACTTGTAGTAGTTTAAATTATTAGTTTATCTATATTATAAAATAATCTATATAAATTAAGCCAAGATATATCATTTTAGAAGTGTTTATTTTTCATTATAATATTATATAAATATTACAAATAATATAAATAGCATAAATAATATAAATAACTTAAATAACATAAATCTTATATTATATAATAATATTATTAATATATTATTCATTGTTATTTTATTATTACATTTTTTTATACTATATTATTTTTTATATTTTATATTATTATTATTAGTCCATCGGAGAAATGGATAAAACTTAATGCCCTAGACACTTTAAAAATATTTGAATTTTTTTTTTTGGCAATTGCAAAAAAAGAAATCCCATAAATCTACTTATTGTTAACTGCAAGGAATGAGCACATTTTTATTTGATAATACAAAAGGATTACTTGATGGTAATTCCATTCAATTTGGCTTAGTTTCACTAAACATCCATGCAAATGAAAGTGCCATTGTTCCAATAAGTAATCCAAACAATGCCTCCAACTTCCTCACTCCATAGTTTTTGAGAACCAAGAAAATAAAACTATTCACCCACATTATGAGCATTTCAATTATAATACTATTTAAAAACACACATAAAGCAATCCATTGGCAAAAAAATAAATACAATATTTATTATAAAAATAAGTGACCTACAATTGAATAGGTAACCATCTAGATGTTTAACATTAATAATGGTTGGCATGACCTTCGTCATTAGCATCCTCTTTCCCATCCACGACATGACATGTTTGACACCGTCGCTGCTTCACGCCCACTCTTGAGGTTTAACATTAATCGCTTGCCTGCATCCTCATTTTAATGGGAATATTTTTATGGGATGAGAAGAATATATAGAATATACGGTGACGATTTATTAATTTATCTAGATTTAAGGATGCATTTTTGTGTACATGGATTTTGACATGTTGTGCTGAAAGTGTAGGAAGCCTCTCGACTTAAATATATCTTGTATGTGAAGTAAGATCAACTATAGGTTACTACTAATTGAATTATATATGCAAGCTAGTTGGGAAAGATGATGGTGTTGTTCTTTGGATGTGCAGGCTAGGGGAAACCCTAGCCACATTTGTTCCTTCTGATTGTTGTTCTTTCCTTATGTGTGGGAGTGTTTGTGGGGGTGGTTGCTAGTCTTTGAAATTTGGGGGAGGCGGTTACCTTGTGCTATGTGTTGTCTTCATTTGTTGCATTTTTTCTGCTCTTTGTTTCTTCTCTGCTCATGGTTTGGTTATGTGTGGGGTTTTCTTGTTCTCATTTTCATTTTGTGGGGTTTCCCCTCGATTTTGAAGATTTTGTGAGGTATGGATCGAGCAGATCCTCAATTTTTCCTACATGCAAAAGCTATAGAGGGTCTCAATAATTATTCTACCGGTGAAGGCTTAGTGATGGAGAAGGGTTTTTCTAGAATCTGAAAAGTGAATAGTTGTTTAGAGTGAAGTCAAGATCGCCATGTCCTAGTGATTCAACCAAAATCGGTTGTGGATGATGTCAAGTACCTATGCAATCACACATTGATATGTAAATTTATGGGAATCAGACTCTCTTTGTTAGTTTTGGAATCCTGGTCTCGGAAGGTGTGGAACCCTAAAGTAGATATGGAGACAAAGGTGGCTCTAAACAATTATTTTATAGTTGTGTTTAAATGCATGGTGGATAGGAATAGGGATTTCGAAGGGGGGGCCTATTTCTTCAATCAGGTTGGGATTTTTACGAAACCCTGTCATGTGGGTTTTAATGCTCGTGAGGAACTTCCCTTGAGGGTCCCTATTTGGGTTTGTCTTCCGTGACTTCCTTTGAAGTGCTAGAGGAGTGACATTCTACAAATGATAACTCTTCTTCTTGGTAAGCCAATTGGCCCAACTCAACAAACCTTAGACCAAAAGGTAATTACTTATGCCTGTATATGTGTGGAAATTGATTTGAATAACCCTTTACCAAACTTTGTGGAGATGTCAATTGGTTCAGTTTCTTGGGTTCAACAACTGGATTATGAAACCCTCCCGTTTCGATGTCATATTTGTCATGAGTATGGCCATTTACAAAGGAAGTTCCCTCAGTATAATCAGGCTACAAGTACAACTACTTCCAACTCGACTCCCAAGAATGATAAAGGGAACACCCCTTTGATGAGCCTAGTTTTTGGTCCAATTTTGGGTAGAATCTATAGTTTATTTGCTAAGGTTGACATGGAATTTGATCTTAAATGTCGATATTTTTATAGAGTTTCCCTCAAACCATAGACATTGGGTTTAATTCTATTTCTGACAGTTTCAATGACATTAGCCTATTATGTGGACTATCTATATTAATTTTTCATGTGGTTAATGAATGTTCTTTAAGGTGGTTATAGACGTGCAATTATTATGCGTACTAACATTGTCATGCAGACATATTTGAGGATACTAAATCGAGAAATCTAGCCGCTAGTTGGTCATGCAGAGGAATCGTTCAAGGGTCAACTAAAGGATGACGACAGGAGATTCCCCATGTCAGCCACATGTAACTGCCTTGTATTGGTCTTTCATGATGTTGAGCAGACACAAGCATTACTATAGTGTTGAGTCTGTGTTTGGACATGCATGTCTGACTGGATTCCTTGCTTGTGTAATCACCCTTCTATTTTTTTCTTTGTTTTCCCTAAATGGCGTCCTCTCAGTTAGTGGGAGTTGACTGCCTTGTTTAGTTGGTAGTATAAATAAGGTTCCGATCCTCCTTCTTCGGGGGTTGGTTGTTGAGTTATTGATGTTGTATGATCTATACTAAGCATTTATAGACAAGCTACTCTTTTGTATTTGCATTTCCCAATGAATAAGATGAAAATATGAGTTGAGCATTTGAGTTTTTATTAGTTTTAGAGGACACTCATCCAAGGGGGCCTACTTGGTGAGTAATCCATCCTTTAGTTTAGCTAGATTAGTTATTAGTTTATGTTTAGTACTTAGTTAAGAATCTGACACCGACTGTTCCTACAACCACTAAAATTTCATTCTGTAATTGTTCTTGCAACCCAAGCATACATAGTAGTTTGTTGTTTGTTGCTCAAATTTTCATTCCTGTCATGCATGTTTAGCTTATTTTAATTGTTGAGTGATGTTCAACATTTACTTTGTTCCTTTCCATGTAATTTACTTTCAATATTGAATCTTTCTTAGCTGTAGAATGAAGATGACTACTTTGAGTTCCTAGTGCACATATTGTGCTGACGCATTTCAAGTTCATGTCCATGGGTTGAAAATTTATATGCACCTTCATGATGATTGAAATGGCTATTCAGGTTAGATGTCCAATCTCTGAATCACAACCGCAAAGGCTTAGTTATTAAATTATTGTAGGAGGCCGACATTTTTTTGTGCCATTGTCGGGGATGGTGTCAAACTAGGGAGTCCTTTGGAGTCATTGCTAGTTTTTCTTGCTGTAGTATTTCTAGAATTTGTTCTTAGTATTTAGAAGTTATGATCCACTATTCTTTCACCAATTCTTTATGTGAGTTGGCTGATGCTGAGTTGATACCACATGCACAAAAGAAGAAGAGATGCTTACGGGAGATTCTTTCCTAATAATCCAAAACCATTTCAGCTAGTAGAGCTTCCAAATCTGCCCAGAAACGAAGAAGAAGAAGAACCACACCCCTTTGCTGATACATTTCCTAACTTAACCAGTTCTGAAGTTTCCCTTGAAGATCAAAATCCAGTTGAAAAACTCTCTATTTCAGAACTTCATCAAGAAAGCATGGCTGATGCAAATGGAAACATGCCTAACAAGTATAGCCAACCAACTTTTCCTTTTCCCATTGCTCATCAGAATGAAGTAGACAACCTCAAAAATATCCCTTCTTCAATCCTTCCTAAGTTCTATGGACTTGTCACAGAAGATCCTGATACATTCTTGTTTGAGTTTGATATACTCTACAGAAGTTATGACTATACCACTGATGCCCATAGGCTTAAGCTTATTCCTACCACTTTGAAAGAAGCTGCATTGAGATGGTTTATGAGCCTTGGCAGAGATACTATGGAGACTTGGGAGGAAATGAAGAAAAATTTCCTTGAGAAATACAAAGAGTATTGGAGGGTTTGTTAGAACCATAATTTTCCATGAAAATCCTAAGGTCTTTACCCATTTGAACCCATATATTTCACTATTTGTTTCATGAAAAATCATTTTACCGCCTTTCATAATTCTAAAATATCTTATACCGCTGCCTTATCATCCATCCTTCTTGGCCGATACCATTTACCTCTATACCGCGGGCCCTTGTAGGGTGGCTTGCGGTATCACAGTTAGTGACAATCATGTAACAGTTACCACTACAATGCAGATAGTTAGAGTGAAGACCGCGGTTGCGCGGTAAGCGGTGAAGCGATAGAGAGATAGCGGTTAGTGAGTAGTCACTGCAGTACTGTGGCCGGTCAGAATAGTGACCACGATAGCATAGTGGGTGGCAAGAGAGCAGTCAAAGTCAAAGCACCATGACACCATGGGAAGACAAAACATTGACCGCGGTATAGTGGTAAGAATAAAGAAAGTTTCGAGAGATGAAATATAAAGAGCGCTCAAGGTATAAAGTGAAATAAAAGGAAAGACTATAGTTTTAGAAATATTTAATTTTCCGATAAGGAAATTCAATTAAATATTTTAATTTCTGTCAAAGAATGTAAAGCGGTTGTAATGGGAAGATGAAGGATCATGACCCTTGATATTTATTGTATAAATATTTGAAAAAATCTAGTAAAAAGAAAAGGGGGGGAGTAGGAGGAACAATTAGATAATTGCAAAAATAAAGACTGGGAATGAAATAATGTACAAACCTTTTTTGAAGTGGATCAATGGATAAAATATTTTAAAATTGGTGAAATCCTTTCTATGCTCAGTTGCTGTGATGTAATAATTTATAATTTTTATCTCATTGTCTCCAACTTGAGGTATTTTAATCATTTAAGTCAGCATATCAAGTATATCCTTGATTTATCAAGGTGCATTTTCATTTTGTGTGATTTAATTAACTGGCGCCTGCAAGTCAAAATTAAATTCTCTTAAATAAGTCACAGTGATTTAAGGATTTATTTTGGATAGTTAAAGAAGAACTTGGTAAGAAAATATTCCAACACAATTTATGCAAGTCATAAATTTAGTGAAGTTATATGCCAGTCATAGAATTTCAAAGTGCCTAGCAACTTGAATTAAGCCAGAGAGGGAAACACATACAACTTTTTATTTTTAACTCCATTTCCCATGTGGATAGAAGGCACTAATCTGCCACAACCCAGAAGATAAATTTCATGAAAAACAACATTTTAAGTTCTTTCTTTTGTGCAATAGGAGTAGTTATGATTTTATCTATTCACTTCCAATTGCCATTGTGAATAGATTAGTTGAGCAGGAAATATATTTCAAATCTGCAACGTACACATAGGTGCACTCACCTAGGTTTAGCAGAGCCTGAAGAGCAGAAGGTTCAATTATGTTAATCGGACTTGTACGTTGGCCAAAAATGTTGTGAGAGCTTGGCAAACTCTCATGGTTACAACCTACGTTTTTGAGACCCAACAATTTGGCGACTCTATTGGGGACATACTCAGGAAAGTTTTTTCAGCCTATCCATTTATAGAGACAACAAAGTTTTATATTTTTTTGGAGATTCCGCTAGGGAAAACCAAAGAAGTATCAAAATGATTTTCATTTTCCTACTTTTGGGAAAATTAGGTGGAAAATCTGTTTCATTTTGATAAACAATGCATAAATATTATGGAATAGTAACACTTTGTCGATTTTCTTCTCAAGATGGCAGAAGAAGTGTGGAGACAACAATCAATAATGGAGTTGAAGGAATTGAAACAACAAAGGCTGCAATTGGACCAACAAATGCTATGATTGAATCAAGGATTGCTACAATTGGGAATTAAACGTGTCTCAGATACATCTGAATACATAAATGCCAATAGATCTTGGACACCACAAGTGCCACCTGAGAACTTTGACAATGAAGGTAATATGCTCTATTCACAACAGAACATTTATGCATCTCAGTCATCACATCAAATGAATATTTATCCTGACCTTCCTAGACAAAGATTTGTAATTTGTCATAATCATCAGCTTGAGGAGGAGGAGGATGAATATGCACATACTCAAAGCCAAGACTCCATCACAAAATCAAAATGTGGAGTTTCTCCCTTAGATTCATTTTTTGACATAAAGAGATATAAGGGAGAAGATGTAAACTCTCTATACAAAAGGATGAAAAACATCTATATTCAATTACCTCCTCATTGTAGGCCTACAAAACCCACGTTTGTTGCACAATTTCTAAGAGCATCAGAGCCTGAATTAGTTTACTGGTCAGAGTCATCAAAACAGTGTGCCTTTGATGTAGTGAATAAACTTATTGATTCCATACTTGGGACAAGGTATATGGATACTGGTAATCATAAATCTAATAGTGATATCATGGATGATCAAACAATGCAACAAACAAAGGAAGCATGTGCTACTAGGATTTCTAATGACAAATTTTCAGATTTGGAAGATGGTGATGATATGGAGGATCAATCATACATCTTGGATGAGGACTACAATGATCGATACCATGGTGACACAATTAATCATGAAGAATAATTCATGGAGAAAGTTCTTATGAGGGCCAAGATAATGAAAATATAGTAAATTTTAGCAGTGAGCAGGTTTTAGATTTGTTAACTCTTGAATACCAAAGATGTGCACATAAAGATAATTCTAAAGTTTTGGGTCCAGCATACATTTTCTTTGATAGTGAGGGTACTATGTGTAATGATTCATATCATTCCATGTGCATTTCTCAAAGTGGTGAAGAGATCTTTGAAGTTGATCAAGAATCCATTTATGTCCAAGAAGAGGTATGTGACTTGAACAATTTTTGTCTACAAGAGAAAGATGTTGGTTTGCATGTTATTGATGATGAGTGTTCAACATTTGTTGATTCAAGTGTGTATAAGGATGACTGTATGGATCAAAAGTATGTGTCAATACCAATTGGTGGTAGGAAAGGACTAGAAAGTATTTTTGATCTGATTGTTCCAAAAGATGTTGATGAGACTGGATTTTTAGATTCCCATGAGAAGCATTCAGATTTTCAAGTCCCAATACAATTGCAGGATCATTCAATAGTATATGATAATGAGCAAGATTATAAATGTCCCATTGAATCTGGATAAACTTTGTATGCTGAAGGTGATAAAGACTTGTCATATGATGATAGGAATTATGAGTTGCAGAGTGGTGAAAGGAACATGAGTCAAGCTGAACACAATGATTTCCTGAAGGTTTTCAATGACAGTGCATGTAATAGGGCAGTTGGAATGGATAGCTTCAAAATAAACCTGATGAGCTCAAATCAGAATAAAGTCTATGACAGAGGAAAGTGCAGGCTTTTCTTTTGGGTGGCCTTGGGCCATCCTTTATGGTTTGAATTTAAAACCATAGCAGATACAGCGGATTAAGGATTGCCAGTGCATGGACAATTCTTAAACAAACCTTTTTAAATATTCTTTTCCATGCACAGTAGTCTAGGAATTTTGAAGGGTCTGGGTTTGCTAGTACATGGACATTCTCAAAAATTCCCTTATTGGAAATATTTGTTTCCTTTCCATGTACAGTAGTGCAAGTTCATTTCCATTTTCCATCTCTTTCATTTTTTGTTCCCTCCATCTTCCATTACCTTCATTTTTCATGTCCTTTCCTTTGCTTGGTCTGCTCTTCTAGTGATATTCTAGATTCTTGCAGTGATTTACAAAATCACTCATCCCCAATAGGAGTCACTGTTAGAACCATAATTTTCCATGAAAATCCTAAGGTCTTTACCCGTTTGAACCCATATATTTCACTATTTGTTTCATGAAAAATAATTTTACCACCTTTCATAATGCTAAAATATCTTATACCGCTGCCTTATCATCCATCCTTCTTGGATGATACCATTTACCTCTATATCGTGGCCCCTTGTAGGGTGGCTCATGGTATCATGATTAACAACAGTCATGTAACAGTTACCGCTACACCGCAGACGATTAGAGTGAAGACTGCGATTGTGCGGTAATAGGTGAAGTGATAGAGAGATGGTGGTTAGTGAGTAGTCATTGCGGTACCGTGGCCGGTTAGAACAATGATCGCAGTAGCGCAGTGGGTGGCGGGGGAGTAGTCAAATTCAAAGAACCATGGCAACGTGGGAAGACAAAACATTGACTGCGGTATAGCGGTAAGAATAAAGGAAGTTTCGAGAGATGAAATATAAAGAGCGATCAAGGTACAAACTGAAATAAAAGGTGGGACTATAGTTTTAGAAATATTTAATTTTCTGATCAGGCAATTCAATTAAATATTTTAATTTCTATCGAAGAATGTAAAGCGGTTGTAATGGGAAGATGAAGGGTCCTGACCCTTGAGATTTATTGTATAAATATTTTGAAAAATCAGTTAAAAGAAAAGGGGGGGAGTAGAAGGAAAAGTTAGATAATTGAAGAAATAAAGACTGGGAATGAAATAATGTACAAAACTTTTTTGAAGCGGATCAATGGATAAAATATTTTAAAATTGGTGAAATCCTTTCTGTGTTCAGTTGTTGTGATGTAATAATTTACAGTTTTGATCTCATTGTCTCCAACTTGAGGTGTTTTAATCATTTAAGTCAGCATATCAAGTATATCCTTGATTTATCAAGGTGCATTTTCATTTGTGTGATTTAATTAACTGGTGTATGCAAGTTAGAATTAAACTCTTTTAAATAAGTCACAGTGATTTAAGGATTTCTTTTGGGTAGTTAAAGAAGAACCTGGTAAGAAAATATTCTAGGACAATTTATGCAAGTCATAAATTTAGTGAAGTTATATGCTAGTCATAGAATTTCAAAGTGCCTAGCAACTTGAATTAAGCTAGAGAGGGAAACACATACAACTTTTGATTTTTGACTCTATTGCCCATGTGGATAGAAGGCACTGATCTGCCACAACCTAGAAGATAAATTTAATGAAAAACAACATTTTAAATTCTTTCTTTTGTGTAGTAGGAGTAGTAGTTATGATTTTATCTATTCACTTTCAATTTCCATTGTGAATAGATTGGTTGAGCAGGAAATATATTTTAAATCTGCAATGTACACATAGGTGCACCTGCCTAGTTTAGTAGAGCCTAAAGAGCAGAAGGTTCAATTATATTAATTGGCCTTGTACGTTGGCCAAAAATGTTGTGAGAGCTTGGCAACCTCTCGTGGTTAAAACCTGCATTTTTGAGACCCAATAGGGGCAATGATATGAGATGAGATGACATTTTTAGAATGCAACAAAAGGAAGATGAGAGCTTGGAGGATTTCATTTCAAGGTTTATGTTTTGTCTACAAAAATATCCACACCATACACTCAATGAAGACTCATAGAAGTTGTTGTTCTTGAGAGAAATTAATGAAAGCTGCATTAATGCCTTTAACCTGATGGTAGGAGGAGATATCACTCAAGTTCCTTTGGAGGATATCAAGAAGATATGCCAAAACTATTCTAGGGAAACTTCAAAGAAAGGGAGAGCTTACCAATCCTCTATGCGTATGTCATCCACCAGTGGAGTTTTAAGGATGGAGATTACTCATTTGCTAGCATATTTCAAGTAGGATATCATAAACAATCTAGCTACTCAGCTAGATACACTTCAAGCTAGAAGAAATATGAGGAGGCAGAGGCAATGTTGACATAATATTGTTCTTATTATAGAAAAAAGAAGAAGGACTGCAGATATAAGATGATAGCTAATGTTGATAGCAAGTAGATTCCACCCGAGTTCAAACCAATTTAGACCGAGGAAGACCAAGTCTACTTTGTTGCATAGAAAATGCCATGGGCTTTGAGACAAGGTATGCCACTAGATCCACTATCTTTTGCTAGGCCATATTTTATTTCTTATTCATCTGGTAACTAGTGGCAGCCCCCATATCCATCCAACTATGGAGGATATCCACCACAGTCTTGGGGTAACCCTCCAAATGCTTGGCCCAATTATCAAAATTCTTCACCTCAGTGGTAGCAGCCTTAGGAGAATTAGCCATACTTTCAAGGACCTTGGTAGCCACCTCTAGGAAACTGGCAACAAACATCTCAATGAAGAGGTGGACAACAATGGCCAAACTAGAAATCCAATTACATGCAACCACCTTCTCAACCCCAACAACCTGCTATAATGCCTTCCCCTGCTAATCCAAGTTCAAATATACCCAAACCTACTTAGTTACCAACCCAACCCGCACCTAATCCAAGTAATAAACTACAACAATAGCTTGTGTATTGTGCTAATCCAAATCAATTTCCTATATATGCTATGAGTTTAAGTGGCTTACATTTGTGTTTAGGAACTACCTTTCCAGCTCCTTGCACACCCATCATCACTGAGCTTCCAGTGGAATAACAAGAAGAATCTCTGAATGATCCCATTCAGCCTAGTGCACCTAAAAATCCTAAACTAGTTCCAACAAAGAAGATGACACAAGAACCACCATTCCCATAGAGATTGGAAGTTTCCAAACAAAAGGAAGACAAGGAGGACACCACTTTTGACATTCTAGACTAGCTGAAGCATATATGTGTCCAGATACCCCTATTCTAGGCCATAAAAGATGTTCCTATATATGGGAAATCAATCAAAGAAACATGCCTCAAGAAGCTGGGCAGGAAAAATAAAGACCCAACTTAAATTCATGTAGTGGGACAACTGGCTGACATCATGCTTGGAAAAGTAACTATCCCCAAGTACAATGATCTAGGTAGTCCTGTGGTTGAAGTTATTATTAATGGGATACACATAAAGAATTCTTTTATTGACTTGGGTGCAACAATAAATGTGATGACTAAAGACATTCTGTAGCAACTAAATATTGTAAGCATGATATCCACTCCTACTATCCTATAGCTTGCTGATAGTTCCATTATTAAGCCTGATGACATAGTAGAGGACCTTGTGGTGATATTAGACTCTTGGGAGTATCTGATCGACTTCATGATTCTTTCTCCTAAAGCTACACTAGGCAGGTATCCTATTATCCTTGGAAGGCCATGGTTAGCAACAAAAAATGCTTATATTGCATGTCGGTCAAGTGACATGACCATTTCTGATGGCAGGAACACCAAAAATCTTATTCTTTATCCTCCTACTCAACCATCCCATGATGAGGATAATCATGTATGGCCACATGTAGGTGAAGAGGCCGAGGAAGTTAACTCAGTGGTGTAGCTTATGATATTAAGTAGAAGTCCTCTCCTGTAGCTTCAAGATGAACATGCAACGCTATCTAATATAATTCAGAACCATTGTGAGGTAGAGGAGGTATCTGTGATCTCCTAAAATGTTATGTCCTAATAGGTTGCTAAACAACTAATGATGCAATAAAAAAAAATAACACAAAGAGGACACCTCAAAGATTAGCCTAAGGAATGAGAAACATGAAATCAATATGAAATAAATTAATATTGATTATACCTTCATACTGCTTTTTCCTTGGTTGGCCCTTTGATCTTTGAAGATTTGTGTGCTCCTTGGATGGCAAGTTAAATCAAACATGTAAAGTGATATGCAAAATGAGTGGAGACATGGTAATAGTGAATTCAAATGTTATGGTGAATGAGAGCTCAAATGGAAATTTTGCAAGAGTTTTGATAGCAAAATATTGATTTCCAAAATGAGAGGAAGGAGGGGGTATTTATAGAACATTTTGAATTCTCTAGAGAATTCAACGGTTGAGATTAATCCAACAAAGCCAAGATGAAGGGCTATGGTGAGTTGAGGACTCATAAGCCCTCACATATTGACATGTGGAATGTGAGATGGCTTAGGGTGAGATGATGTGGGAGTGAGGTGGAAGAGAGGTACATGAGGTGGAAGAAGGACAAATACCTTGTAGGTACCTTGGGGGATGAGAAGATTCCTTGGAGGAATAAAAATGAATTAAAAATTCACAATGATTGGAAGAATCTAGTGGATAAGAGAGGGTTTCCAAAAAGGCAGGGATTTGCCACATGTGAATGATGTGACAAGTCTAAGGTTCTAGAAAAATTTGGCACATGTGATGTGACAAGTCAAAGCTTCTAGAATTTTGCATTGGGAAGAGAATATTCCTTGGAGGAATAAAAGTGAATTAAAATTCACATGGGAAGAGAGGAGCCTTGGATGAATAAAAAGGAATTAAAAATTCCTTGGGAGATGGGGAGAGTTGACCAAGGTACTGATTAGGTTTAATTGATTATTGATTAGAAGATGATTAGTGACTAATGAAGGTTAAGAAGCCAAATTGAAAAAGTTGGAGGATGTGATATGTCTTAATCAAGGATTAGGCATGTTCACATCTCTAATGAAGAAATTAAGAGCTTGATTAAGATTAAGAAAATGATGGCACATGTGAGTAATTAAATAAATTTCATATTTATTTAATTCATTTGATGAAAGGGAGGATTAAAGAGATAAGGTATTTAATTATTAACTAAATACCTTAGGGATTTGGAAAAATTAAGGGTATTAATTAAATAATATTGATATTAATTAATTAATGCAAATAAGAGTATTTTTAGATGAAAAAGGGGTAAATTTGGATAAATGAAGTGTCCAAATTTAGGTGTTTATATTTTTCCCCTCTTTGAGATGGTGTTACAAAGTAACATCATTTGAAAGAATATTAAAACATAGAACCGAAAAGAAGATGGTTAGAATGGAAAAGATGCCCCAGTCATCAATGAAGTGACTGGGAAAATAGATGATGGGAATGAAAATGAAGATTAGGGATGAGGATGCCCCCTCAAGAGGACATGTGGGTTTAAGAGAACACGGGTGTGCTCTCGAAATGGATGAGATGATGAAAGGGGATATGAAGATGATGATGTGAAGTGGTAGATAAGAAAAGAGGATAAGAAATGGGAGATGAAGGTGAGCACAAATGGATTCCAGGACAAATATGATGTTGCCCCAGTCAAGCTACAAACCAGGTTGGGCAAATGGTTGATGGAGTGTTGTGGATGAGGGAATGATATATCCCAAAACAACACAAGGATAGGGAAGGATACATCCTAATGAGGACGAGGATGAGTGTTGTTAACGAGGGAAGGATACATCCCAAAACAACACCAAAAGATAGGGAAGGATTCATCTGGATGAAAGTGTTGTTGATGAGGGAAGGAAACATCCCATGAATGATAATGATGATGATGATGATTGGATCAAGGCTTGTAGCAAGGCTGGGAACAAGACCAAGAGTGTGATTAGATTATTTAGATTATTTGAATGGATGAGGATGGGGGAGACATGTAAGATGATGGAAGGAAAATGAAATGCAATCCTAACACAATTTTCCATCTTTGGAGCACTGATTTTTTCTGTAGCATAAGACACCAGGTGTCAGGGTATGTAAACCAAGGCAGATTAGTGTCTAATGCGTAAAACAAACACAACAAACACGAAGGCTATCCAAACACCCCAAAGTCGCAAAAACCTTGGTCGAACCAGGTATTGGGATAACCACAAGCATAAAAGAATGCCCCAACATAACACAAGACCCAAGGATCTTGGTGGGTACTATGTGAGACAACCAAGAAGACAAAAATAGATAAAAGATCAAGATACACCCCTATGTTTACTAGTCAAAACACACCATAATATGATGGATCAAGGTGACCATGACAAGTGATGATAGGGAGCTCAAATGATAAACAAAAATGTCAAAAGCACCAAAAGATCACAATAAAATTTCAAACGTGATTTGCCACAGGATCAAAAAGATGGATGGGATTGATGCGGTCTATTTAGGAAGGATACATCCTGTTGAGACCAAAGATGGAGGGTAGATTGGTTGACTGATATGACATAGGATATTAGAAACTGATTGGATCTCATGAGACTAATGACCTTTGTTTGTAAGCACCAGATAGGATAGGGATATTCTTGATGATACGACAAGACGACATGATGAAAAGACCAAAGGCAATAAAAATCGTGAAGACCTAGGGGCTTGAGAGTTGATCAAAGATCAACCTTTCCTACGTGAAAGCGCAGAGCCCTCGTAGTTCGATAAAAGACCATGGATACAAGCAGAAAGAGGACAAGGGTGACAAATGGTGGATGGCAAAAGACATGAAAGATACCTTAGGGGAAGGCAACATGATTTAGCCTTGTTGACGAGAGAGCGCAGGGGCGACTTAGTTCAATAAAAGGCCAAAGATAGACAATGGAGGATGACAAGATAGAAAAAAGATAGAGCCTCGAGGGTGGATGAAACGATCAACCTTGCTTACGTGAAAGCACAGGGGCAACGTAGTTCAGAACAAGACCAACGACAGACAATGGATAAGGGATGATGAGATGACCATGATAAATGGATAAAAGGATGGAGCCGATATGATGAGATAGGATAGGCCATGCGGATGGGATGGTCGACATGTTGGATGTGGGTTATGTGAAGCTCAGGGATGGGATTGTGATCTAGATTATTAGAAGATGAAATGGGATGATGAGAGGATGTATAGATGAATGATGAAGAGTAATAGAATAGGAGGAAGATGTAGGAAATAGATAGGAGTGATAATAGTGAGATAACATGGCATTGGATTGCATGGAGGTAGCCTATAGCTAGATACCAATGATGAGGGGTTATGAGATGAAAGGAAAATTGATGGATTGATAAAGATGGGGATATAGAAAGATGCTAGGATAGATGGATAGAAGAATAAGGATTTGGAAAGATGAAATGGATTATTGGGTAGATAAATGGATGAGGAGATAAGGATGAAAAGATGGAAAAGAACTAGTGGATGGGTAGATAGGAAGATAAGGATGAGGAGATGGATGGATATACAGATGGGAGGGATGGGGAGATGAAAAGGATTACATGGAGGGATGGATGGATGATGTCGCCAAGGACTCTATCACAAATAAGGAGATGCCCCCACTCTAGATGTGTCATGCATGACGAGGAAAGAGGGATAGCAAGATGGTTGACATGATGGATGTATGATGAAGGTAGATGGATGTAGATAATAAGTATGGATCAAAAATGTAGATGGGGAGGATAAGGAAAATGATAGTCGATGAGGGGAAAATATGCCAAGAGATGTCCAAAGCATGTATATATATGTACCCCTATCTTTATCAAGATCACAAGGAAGATGGAGGGAGTGGGATGTGAATGAGAGATGATGGGTAAGATGTGGAAGATAGGCAGATGTAGGAGATGGAGGAAAATAATGTGTAGGTGGAAGTTGCCCCCAATTGCGGAAGGAGATTAGATGGGGGATTTATGCATGACACTTGTTTGCCAGGTTTTCATTGTGGTACTTATCCAAGGTGCTTGTTTTCCAAGTTTTCACCATTGGACGAATGATTTTCTCTTTTCCCTCTTTGTTTTTTATTTTTGAAGTTTTTTTATTTTTTATTTTTGGAGTTTTATTTTATTTTATTTTTATTTTGATTTTTGGATTTTTTGGACTAGGATGTGGATGAAGATGGATAAAGATAGGGAGATGGATATGCAGATTTTAGAGGGTAGTTGATAAGGAGATGGATGAAGGACTCAAGCATCAAGATCCATATGAGGTAATAAGAGCCCATGTGTAAAGTGACCAACAGATGTTGGTACAACCTTAGTAGAAGAAATGGATTATGCAAGAGGATGAATCAAAGGGATTGGACAGGGAGATAGGGGGGATAGTGGATGGGGTGTTGAAAAGTGTATGGATGGAATGATGGAGTGGATGTGTGATAGGGGAAGGTGTTCAAGACCAACATTGGCACATGTCGTGGATGTGAAAAGATAGGTGGAGGAGTGGATGGAAAGGGTGGCGATAATGGAGGAGTTGGGATAGTGATTTTTGGGATGGAGGGACCCAAAATAAATTTAGGAGATGGAGGACGTGAATGATTTTGTGGGGGAATAGCAACTTTGGATGTCGTTATGGAATCTTTAATTGAAGGTATGACACCTTTTTTCTTTGGGATCCACATGGTTTGTATTTTTCTTTGGTGGGCCTTTGTGGCCTTTTGGATTGATTTGGATTTTGGAATTGATTTTTCTTTTCTTCAACATGTCTTTTAAAGGAAACATGAGGATCTTTAGATTCATGTGGATGTTTGGATTTATATATTTTGGCTTTGGCATCCAAAGTTATATGAGATGGGGTGGATGGTAGGATAGGATAATGACCTGGTTGAGGATAGGAATCATGAGATGGGATGGATGGGGGATTATGATCTTGGGATGTAGTGTATGGGATGGTAGGATATTGATTTGAGGGAGGGGATATGCTTGTATGCTTTGGATAAAGCTCTTGGCATGACTCATCTTGTGGGGGATGTACGATGATGGGAGAGTGTTGGAGGGACTCCTCAATTGGGGGAGATAGGAGGATGGAGGATTCATGAAGGTCATTGGATTGAAGTTTGTGAATATTAGGACTAGGAGGAGGGGATTGGATGTCTTCAATGGATTGGGTGGATCTAGTAGTAGAAGATGGGGATTCAATGGATTTGATGGGTTTGACCGACTCAACCATTTGGACGGTGTCAGGAATGGTGATGGGAGGGATAGGTGTAGGATGGAGGAGGGCCTCATCACTAGTGACAACACATGATAGAGTGGGAGGGAATTGTGTCTCTTCTGTCATGAGTCCTTGGGCGACATTTGGAAGGGATGTAGGATTAGGTAGAGTGATGGGAATTGATGGAGGATCAGGGATGGATGGAGGATTAAGATTAGGGATTGGTGGATTAAGATTAGGAATTTATGGGTTAGGGTTAGATGAGGGGATGGAAATGGATGGAGGACTAGGAGGAGATGGAGAATTAGGGTTAGGGATTGGAGGATTAGATGAGTGGATGGGTGGATGAGGATTAGATGTAGAACTATGAGGAGATGAAGGATTATGATTAGATGAGTGGATGGGACTAGATGGAGGACTAGGAGGAGATGGAAGATTAGGGTTAGGGATTGGTGGGTTAGATGAGTGGATGGGTGGATGAGGATTAGATGTAGAAATATGAGGAGATGGATTATTATGATTAGATGAGTGGATGGGACTAGATGGAGGACTAGGAGTGGTTGGACGACTAGGTGAGTTATGTTTGGATGGAGGATTAAGATATAATGTGGTGAAAGGGGGAGTGATGTAGGAAGATGTGGATGTGGGATTAGATTGGGAAGATTGGGATGGTGAGTAATAGTAGGAAGATATGGATGAAGGATTAGAATGGGGAGATGTGGAATTAATGTAAGGGTATTGGGATGGGGGATTAGAACAAGAAGATTGAGGTGGTGAACCACCATAGGAAGAAATGTATGGTGAGTTGGCATAGAAGGATAGGGATGATGGATTAGGATAAGTGGATTGATATGGTGGATTAGGATAGGAGGAATATTAGGATGGGGGATTGTGATAGGAAGGTGTGGGTGTTGGATTAGGATGGGAAGATTGGGATGTGGGACTAAGGTAGATGTATTGGGATTGTTGATGATGATAAGGAGAGGAGGATATGGATGTTGGGTAGGATAGAGGTTTAAAGGGAGGACATGATGAATATGTCGATGGTGAAGATGTTGGATATCCCTTGTCAAGGGTAGAATAAGGACCATTATTAGATGTAGACGAAGGCATTATGGGATAGTTCAGAGAAGTATTTGGGTTTTGGGAGGCGATTGGAGAGAGATTGCTAGCAATGATAGCATCAAGGGGATGTATATAACAATCTTCATGATCAACAAGATTTTTGTTATCATCATAAACAGAGTTAGGATTCCCCTTGACTACTATTATTGGTTGTGTGAGAGGGGGATAAAGATTCATGATGGATACAAACTAGTAGGAAAGAATAGATGATGGATAGAGAACTAGGATGTATTGGAAGCTCATATGGGGATTAGATGAAAGATCAGATAGGGATTGGATAAAAGCTTAGATTAGGATGATGGGATTAGCACTCAGATTAGAATTGGATTGGAGCTTAGATTGGGATTGGATCAAAGGATATGATAGGATAAGTTTATTTTGGATTGGATGATGAATTAGGATTGGTTGATGGAAAGGGTCCTAAACCCAATTCAAAAAAAACCCTAGGCGACTTAATACATTGGTTGATTGGATTAAACTAGCTAAATGAATGATCACGACGTCAAATCCACCTTGAGATAAAAGGGGATTGATTTAGGCCAATGATGCTGAATTACAACACAAATCCACCTCAAGATAGAAACAAAATGATTAGGTTGAAGACAATTATTGTTATGTAGGATGATGATCAAACTTAATGCCTTGGTCAATTCGAGAGATAACTCCTAAAATAAGGTTTAAGGGATTTTGTGTTGAGAGATGATGATGAATGCAAATGAAAGATGTCTTGATGGAAAATTTTAGGTCACACAGTAAGATGGTAGAATGAGTATCCCAAATTGTGAAATGATCCATGGGAACGTGATAAAGGGATGTTTAGAAAGGTTAAATGGAGGCTTGGAATGGTCAAATGGATGTTTGGAGTGGTCAAATGAATGTTTAAGACAGTCAAATGGTCAAACAGAGACTCGAGATGGTTAAACAGAGGCTTGGAAGGGTCGAGCAGATGAAACTATCCTTCAGAAGGGCGCATCCGCCCTTCTGTAGCCAAAACATTGGATCAGGGGGGCAAATCCGCCCCTCTGCAAGAAAATAGTGGATTAGGAGGGCGTATCCACACTTCTATAGGAAAAATAGTGGATCAAGGGGGCGTATCTGCCCCTCTACAGAAAACAGTGACTTGGTTTATGGCAAGGACTTGAAATGATTCAATGAGGCTGACATATCAAGATTTACTAGTTTTTTTTATAGAAAGACACTTTGAGCAAGTACAATCCTATGATTAGTGTTAAGGGGTATGGCCAAAAAAGGTCTTAATCTAAGATGCACAAAGTTTCTAGGGAGTCCTTGATATATGCTTGGTACATGAGGCACAACTGTGAACACCAGCCCGTCACAAGCGTGAGTTAGGAACCCTAACGAGATACTGAAAGGCTTAGACCAACTCTTCACGTCTATCTAGGTATCACCTTAGCTTCGACACTCCACCAATTACAATGCAACTGGATTGGGGTACAAATTTGGCTCTCCCCAATTTTTATACCCCGTTGGTATGTGTGGTTGAGATCATCCGTTGGGGTGATGAAATCCCCAAGCAGGTCCCTCTAAAAAGAAGACACTAATCATTTCCAACTACCCCTCGGTCTGCACAAAGTGCAAGGGGAAGGTGAAAAAAAAAAAATTCCCCCTTAAGGTAACACAAAGAAAAATAGACACAACAAACAACAAGTATTACTTCCCCCTAATTAAGCTATGTGCCTAGATGAAAACAACAAGGAAAACTTTTAAAATTTGAACAAGCGGATGGCCTTGCAAGCAAATGTTAGCTGTTTTATCCTCCGTTCTTTATTGATTATGAAATTATGTTGCCAAATATTAGCAATAAATCCAACTGTACCAACAAACAAACAAGGTTAGGGGGTTAGAACCCTAAAACAACAAAAAATTGAGCCAAAATCGAAGCTAAATGCTCATTTTTACCTTCCAAAACGTGCTGTTTAGGGAAAATCTGCCCCTTTGCAGTAAAATTTTAGAAAATAATATGAAAAATAGGGAAAATATTAGCAAGAAATCCAATTATACCCTCAAACAAACAAGGTTAAGGGGTTAGAACCCCAAAACAACAAAAAACTAAGGCAAAAATGAAGCTAAAATATCCATTTTAACCTTCAAAATGTGTTGTTTAGGGAAAATCCGCCCCTCTGCAGTAAAAATGTTAGAAAATAGTGTGAAGAAAAGGGCAAATATTAGCAATAAATCCAATTAGACCCTCAAAAAAATAAGGTTAGGGGGTTAAAACCTCAAAACAACAAAAAATTGAGATAAAAATGAAGCTAAAATGCCTATTTTTACCTTTAAAACATGTTGTTTAGGGCAAATCCACCCCTTTGAAGTGAAAAATGTTGGAACAAGAGGGAAAATCCGCCCTTCTACAGAAAAATTTAGGAAATGCTGAACCAGGCAAGTAAATCTGCCCCTATGCAGAAAAACTCAGAAAACACTGAACCAGGTGGGAAAATCCGCCCCTCTGAAGAAAATAGTTAGAAAACGCTGAACCAGGTGGACAAATCCACCCTTATGCAAAAAATTAGTTAGAAAACGTTGAACCAGGTGGGAAAATCCGCTCCTCTGCAGAAAAATTCAGAAAACGTTGAACCAGGTGGGCAAATTCGCCCCTCTATAGAAAAAATCAAAAAACACTAAACCAGGTGGGCAAATCCGCCCCTCTGCAGACAACAGTTAGAAAACGCTGAACCAGGTGGGCAAATCCGCCCTTCTGCAAAAAATTAGTCAAAACACTGAACCAGGTGGGAAAATCCGCCCTTCTGCAGAAAATCAATCAGAAAATGTTGAACTAGGTGGGAAAATCCACCCCTCTACAGAAAAAGTCAGAAAACGCTGAATCAAGTGGGCAAATCTGCCCCTCTGTAGAAAATATCAGAAAATGCTGAATCAAGTGGGTGAATCCGCCCCTTTGCAAAAAAAGTCAGAAAACGCTGAACTAGGTGGGCGAATCCACCCCTCTGCAAAAAATTAGTTAGAAAATGTTGAACCAGGTGGGTAAATCCGCCCCTCTACAAAAAAAATCAAAAAATGT
>CM021102.1:716998163-717323116 GCA_007115665.2 Sequoiadendron giganteum
ATGTGGAATGTGAGATGACTTAGGGTGAGATGATGTGGGAGTGAGGTGGAAGAAAGGTACATGAGGTGGAAGAAGGACATGTACCTTGTAGGTACTTTGGGGGATGAGAAGATTCCTTGGAGGAATAAAAGTGAATTAAGAATTCACAATGATTGGAAGAATCTAGTGGATAAAAGAGGGTTTCCAAAAAGGTGGGGATTTGCCACATGTGAATGATGTAACAAGTCCAAAGTTCTAGAAGACTTTGGCACATGTGATGTGACAAGTCAAAGCTTCTAAAATTTTGTATGGGGAAGAGAAGATTCTTTGGAGGAATAAAAATGAATTAAAAATTCACATGGGGAAGAGAGGAGCCTTGGATGAATAAAAAGGAATTAAAAATTCCTTGGGAGATGGGGAGAGTTGACCAAGGTACTGATTAGGTTTAACTGATTATTGATTAGAAGATGATTAGTGACTAATGAAGGTTAAGAATCCAACTTGCAAAAGTTGGAGGATGTGACATGTCTTAATCAAGGATTAGGCATGTGCACATCTCCAATGAAGAAATTAAGAGGTTGTTTAAGATTAAGAAAATGATGGCACATGTGAGTAATTAAATAAATTTCATATTTATTTAATTCATTTGATGAAAGGGAGGATTAAAGAGATAAGGTATTTAATTATTAACTAAATACCTTAGGGATTTGTGAGAATTAAGGGTATTAATAAAATAATAGCGACATTACTTAATTAATGCAAATAAAAGGATATTTAGATGAAAAAGGGGTAAATTTGGATAAATGAAGTGTCCAAATTTAGGTGTCTACAGTATCATCCTCTCAAACATCTAGTTTTGCTGATCCTGTGAAGACACTTTTGCTTGTTCTGCTTGATCTTCCTACAACCACTCTTTCTGCAAACAAACTTCCTGGAACCACTCTTCCTGCAGCCACTCTTCTAACATAAAAACTTCTTGCAGAAACAAGTATGTTCCACACAATGCTACCACATGAACTTAAGGTACCATGTATTAATGAAATAGTTATGAAAGAGTTAACTACACAAGTACAAATCTCTAAAGGAAGATATCTGAATATCAACAGTAAATTGAGTGAAGAACAACGATTGACATTGAAATTTTTTCTAAAGGCCCACCAAAATGCATTTGCATGGGATTATAATGATATGAAGGGATTGGATCCTAAGCTTTGCACTCATAGTATATATATCAAAAATTATTGTCAACCGCTAAGGCAACCGCAAAGAAGAATCGACCCTGCATTGAGAGAAATTGTCAAAAAAAAGCTGCAAAAGTTGCTAGATGCAAGATTTGTCTATCCCATTTCAGATAGCCAGTGGGTGTATCCATTGGTGATTATGCCCAAGAAGGGATGAAGATGGTGATTTTGTGTTGACTACAGGGAACTCAATGCTACTACTAAGAAAGACCATTTTCCCTTGCCTTTTGTAGATCAAGTCTTGCACTCGCTGATAGGAAAACAATACTTTTCTTTTCTTGATGGATTCAGTGGCTATAATCAGATTCAAATTGCACTAGAGGACTAGGAGAAGACAACCTTCACATGTCCATGTGGGACATATGCCTATTCAGTACTTCCCTTTGGTTTATGTAGCACACCTACAAATTTTTAGAGAGTAGTCATCAACACATTTTTAGACATCTCCCTTGACTGCATGAAAATCTATATGGATGACTTTACCACTTTGGTGCTGATTTTGATGAAGCATTGGAAAATATCAAGAAAGTACTACAAAAATGTGAATACCAAAATATATCTTGAAATAGTGAGAAGTGCTTCATGATGATGTAGGAAGGTGTAGTTCTTGGCCACTACATTTCCCACCAAGGAATTCAAGGAGATCCTGCAAAAAATGAGGTAATTACTAATCTACCTACACTTGCAAAACAAAAGGATGTTAGGATTTTCTTGGGACATCCAGGTTATTACAAGATGTTCATCAAAGACTTTAGAAAAAGAACGACACCATTGTATACTCTCCTAACTAAAGATGTTGAGTTCCAATGGGCAAAAGGCTGTGACAAAGCATTTTCTGACTTGAAGGAAGCCTTGACTCATGCTCTTGTACTTAAGGGACCTAATTGGGAAATTCCTTTTCACATCCATACAAATGCATCAAACTATGCTATAGGAGTAGTCTTAGGATAGAAAGAAGGATCCATTGAAAATGTCATTTATTTTGTCAGTAAAAACTTACAAGGAGATACAATAACAAAAAAAGAAATGCTGGCAGTGATCTATGCCCTGAAAAAATTCAAGCACTACATAATAGGCTACTAGATCTTTGTGCACACCAATCATGCAACAATTAGATATCTCATGAATAAACCCCTGATCTCAAGAAGGTTAGCCAGATGGTTGTTGTTGATGCAAGAGTTTGAGATAACCATTGTGGACAAAGTAGGGAAGGCCAATGTTGTTGCAGATTTTATTTCAAGACTGATCACATCTGAATACAATCAAGCCATAGATGACTCCTTTCCTGATGAGAATCTATTTTCCATTAGTGTGCACATACCCTGATATGCTGACATAGTTAATTACCTAATGATAGGGAGAGTTCCTCCTCACTTCTCTCCAAAAAAGAGAAGAGTGCTCATTGAAAAATCTTTTCCTTTTTCATTGATTGTTGAATGCTTGTTTTATACTAGACCATATCATGCTATGAGAAGATGTGTTAGGGAAGATAAGACATATGAAATTTTGCATGCATGTCATGATGAAACCTGTGGAGGATATTTTGCAGCCAAAAGGACAACAATGAAGATTTTGAACACAAGATATTATTGGCCAACACTCCATAAGGATGCAAGAAGGTATACAAGGAAATGTGATAGGTGCCAAAGAATGGGTTGGCCAACCAAATCAGATGAGATTCCACTCTATCCCCAAGTAGTAGTCACTCCCTTTGACAAGTGGGGATTGGATTTTATGGGACCCATTGATCCCCCATCAAATGGTAAGTCTTATATATTGGTATGCACTGATTATGTAACTAACTGGGTGGAAGTCAAGGCCATGCAGGATGCAAGAGATAATGAGCTTGCATAATTTCTGTATGAAGAAATTTTCACATGATATGGAGTCCTAAGAGAAATAGTAACTGATCAACGAGCTCAGTTTACCTTAACACTTTTTACAACACAAGTCAATGAATATAACATAAGGCACAAAAATTCTACTCCTTATCACCCTTAGGCCAATGGACAAGTTGAGGTGACCAACAGAGAAATTGAAGCTATTCTAACCAAATAGTAGCTATTCACAAAAAGGATTGGGAAAATAGATTATTAGAAGTAGTTTGGGCCTACAAAACCACCTATAAAACAACTACAGGCTTCACTCCATTTGAGCTATTGTATGGAAAGACAACTATGATGCCCATTGAATTCGAGCACAAGACTCTTAGAACTACAATAGAGTTGGGGATGAATATTTTTGAGGCACAAAAAGAAAGAATCATGCATCTGAATGCTTTAGATCAGATGAGGAAGGCAGCTTTGCATCACACTGAAGTAGTGCAAAATCAAAGAGTCAAATGGCATGACAAATTTATCAAAGAGAAAAAATTTCAGCTAGGTAACTGGGCATTGCTTTATGATTCATGATATCAGGACAATGCAAGAAAATTGCAAACAAGGTGGATAGGACCATATGAAGTTGTTGAGGTCTTTCCCAATGGAGCTATTTAGCTCACCACCATTGACCCTATTAGATTCAAGTTACTAGCCAATGGTCATTGTCTCAGATTGTATCACAAGCCAACTTCCAAAGAAGAGTTCCCGCAACAATTTATCCAACATGCAACACCCAAGCTTCCTATAATCGAAGGAAGTGAACCTAATGTGCCTCCTTCTGGATAATTAAGGTACGTACTTGTTATAATAAAGACTTCTACTTTTGTAGAAGTCCATTTCTTCACCCATCCACCCATCCACCCATCCGCCCATCCGTCACCATATTTCTCTCTCTTCCATCACTTCATTCCACCTCACATCATTCCACTTCATCATCATCAATTGCTCAATTTATTTCCTAAAAAAGGCAAATGATACTTTCTCCATGATCTTTGCAATGTATCCTACACACATTCAGGTATGTTTGCATTAATTCTCTCTTAATTATCTTTTTAGTGCACTCATTTAATCATTGTACGTGTATGGACATTCACATAATTTTCATAACTCCCTATCAAATCACTACTCCCATCTCGCATGTGTGGAAACATGTCCAAATTTAGGTTGGGGGGGAAAGCAAAGATGCAGGTACTTTGCCCACATGTTAATCCATGCTTGTCCACGTCAACAAATCTAGCTGAGCCGATTTAAAATTTGAAGTGAAGGATGACTCACATATGTGATGTGACACTAAATTACTGCTGCCATTTATTTTCATTATAACTCCCTTTTATTACCCCTTCTTTGCTATTGTTGACCCCATCATAATCTTGAATTGCAAGTGGTAAAAGGTAAAAAAATAGAGAGAAGGGAAATTCAGTTGACATTGGTGCAGGACAATGCAGCTAACAAGTGTTGCTGTAAGGAATTTGTTTTCAGACGAGAATTAAAGGAAGAGAATTTTGTAGAGTGACAATTGATTGTAGACAATGAGAGGCAGACTAATTAAAAATGAGCCCTTGGTTCATGATGCCTTATTGTAGGATGCATAGTGCTTGGCTAAATTTAGAAACTGTGCCTAGTTGGATTACCTCCTAAAGCTGGACGGTTTTGATGAAGGCATTGCATTAGAGTTAGCCAAGACATTTTCTAAAGGAAAAACCACAGTAAAAGGACTGGAGGTTGTGGCAATTGAGGAAATAATTTTAGAAGTTACAGGGTTACCTGCTAACGGCGAGCATTACCCTATTTCTAGAGATGCTAGGTCAACTAGGGCTGTATTCACAATACATGGTGACCCTCCAATCAGTATAGACAAATAGGGTGCCAAAAAAACCTCTCTGCCTGAGCCATGGAAGCAGGCAACCATCTACATTATCAGGTACATCACTTTAGAAGGTCGATTGTCAAACCTACATTCAGTACATTTCAAACTTTTGAATCACATGAGATATGAAAGGAGGATGAATATGCCCAACGTCTTATACAACCTTCTCTCCATCATGACGACTGAAACTAAAAATGGTAGGGATAAGTCTATTTCCCACCATTGCCTGATTAAATTTTTGGTTGAAAAATCTCTGCATGATGTAGCGCCCAAAATGACTTGGGAGGAATTCACAAATGTTGATCAATTTAGACCCGAGCAGCTGCAATCTAGGGCTTTACCTCAACTACGTAGGTCTAGTAGGAGATTAAGCATGGATGAATCCACCCCTAGTGCTTCAACCTTTGGTGATGGCTCTAGTATGAATCCTCCTGCAGCAGAAAGGAACATAGACATCAGTTCCTCTAAAATAGAGCACTCAAAAAAAGAAAGTTCTTCATCGGATTCTGATGATGATGACGTTCCACTTGAAACCCTAATAAGAAATAGGGTGCAAAAGAAGGAGGTAGAGGCAAGAAAAGGGAAAACCAAAACACAACCTATGGAAAGAGAGGTGCCAAGTCCTAAGAAGAGAAAGGCTGGCACTATTCATCTTGCAACCAAAGGAAAATGTGAGAGCCCTCTTAAGAAATCAAAACCAGCTGTTGATATGCCTTCGTAGAAAAACTCTAAGCATGGAGGGACATCACATAAGAGCACAAAAGCCCCAATGGGGCAAGCAAATTTCAAAGAAAAATTAATATTCGAAGAGGCAGCGAAAGTGACCTTGGTGGATCTTGTTGCCCTTGCAGAGGAAGTTGGAATTCAAGAGCATGAAGAAAACTAGGAGTTTCCTACAACAAGACCAAGAATTAGATCAAGGGTTCTTGCAACAACTACAAGAACAAGAACAAGAGGCCCTACAACAAGAAGTGGGAGAAGAAATTGTACCTCTACAGCCTGAGCCAATTGGACAACTTGAATCTATGCAAATGGTAGTATATGGGGAGCAACCATCAAAAAAAATCCTGGTATGAATTCATAACCCTCCTAATTTTTTATTACATACAACAATTTTGAATTTATGGGGAAAGATACAAAGGAGGGAGGAGGAATGGAAAAAGGAAAAGCAAAGATTGAAAAAAGAAATTCAAGAGAGGGATGAAATTATTGAAGAAAATAACGAGGAGATTGCCTCTCTAAAGGAGAGGGTGGACAACATTGTAACCCTAGTACCACAAATTTTAGAATGCAGAACCCCTCCAAGGGTTTATGCTTTGCACTTGAAGAAAAAATATCTCTCTTTTAAGCTGTCAAGAAATATCTCAAGTTTGAATCCCTCTATTGAGACTCCCACTTAATTTTTCAATGCTTATAGGATTGCCTCCCCTGAAACGAAGAATTTTTTATGTGAATTTTATTTACATAATTTTACTATAACTCAAGATCAAGATTGGAACCCACTGTTGTATGTTGGAGATATCCAATTGAGAGCATTCATGTCTTGGATGCAAAATGAGATTAGCTGGGGAGAGCAATATGATGCTTATAGGAAGAAGGAATCCAATATACCTTAGCCATTAGAGCTGAATCAAGAAACGCCAAGGATATTTACAAAGATTGGAATAGAATGCTTTTCAAGCCTAGTTATGGTAACAAAATTATGCCTTGGATTGAGGCAATTTATAGTGAATATGAGGTAAAGACGACAACAAAAGAGGACACCATGAAAGGATATATATCATAGAGATGGGACACTTTAACTAATGAGATGAAACAAGTTGAACCTCATTCCATCTAGAACTATGCTACATCAATAAAAAGGATTGAAAGGTACATTCAGCTTGGTAGAACAAATTGATGACACTGACTTCCCTTGAATTTTTAGCCACCTATCCTCATGTGGCCTATGCCAAACTTTAGATTCTACTGCTATGACATGGATGAAGAAAATCAAAGATGGAGAAGATTTGATAGATTGGGAGGATTCTACTGGGACCCTGACTCGTGCTCAATAGACACTGATATTGGACAATTATCAGTTGCAAATTTCAGAGCTTTGACCAAATGGGAAACACAACTCTTCCCATGCTGGAGGACCAACAAAACGTTAGGTTGGGGGGAGTGATGAGCCTAGTTTTTGGTCCAATTTTGGGTAGAATCTATAGTTTATTTGCTAAGGTTGACATAGAATTTGATCTTAAATGTTGATATTTTTATAGAGTTTCCCTCGAACCATAGACATTGGGTTTAATTCTATTTCTGTCAGTTTTAATGACATTAGCCTATTATGTGGGCTATCTATATTAATTTTTCATGTGGTTAATGAATGTTCTTTAAGGTGGTTATAGATATGAAATTATTATGCGTATTGACATTGTCATGCAAATGTATTTGAGGATACTAAATCGAGAAATGTAGCCACCAGTTGGTCATGTAGATCAATCGTTCAAGGGTCAACTAAAGGATGACAATAGGAGATTCCCCATGTTAGTCGCATGTAACTGCCTTGTATTGGTCTTTCACAATGTTGAGCAGACATGATCATTACTCTAGTGTTGAGTCTATGTTTGGACATGCATGTTTGACTGGATTCCTTGCATGTGTAACCACCCTTCTATTATTTTCTCCATCCTCCTTCTTTGGGGGTTGGTTTCTGATTTATTGATGTTGTACAATCTATACTAAGAATTTCCAGACAAGCTAGTCTTTTGTATTTTCATTTCCCAATGAATACGATGAAATTTTGAGTTGAGCATTTGAGTTTTTATTAGTTTTAGAGGATACTCATCCAAGGTGGCCCACTTGGTGAGTAATCCATCCTTTAGTTTAGCTAGATTAGTTATTAGTTTTTGTTTAGTACTTAGTTAAGAATCTGGCACCGACTGTTCCCTAGCCATTAGAATTTCATTCTGTGACTTTTCCTGCGACCCAAGCAGATAGACTAGTTTCCTGTTTGTTGCTTAAATTTTCATTCCTTTCATGCATGTTCAACTTAGTTTAATTGTTGAGTGATGTTAAACATTTACTTTTTTCCTTTCCATGCAATTTACTCTTAGTATTGAATCTTTCTTAGCTATAGAATGAAGATGAATACTTTGAGTTTCTAGTGCACATACTGTGCTGAACCATTTCAAGTTCACATCCCAGGGTTGACAATTTAAATGCACCTTCATGATGATTAAAATGGATATTCAGGTTAGATGTCCAATCTCTAAATCATGACTATAAAGGATTAGTTATTAAATCATTGTAGGAGCTGACAGGTTTCATCCCGGTCAAGCCTTGTAACAAAGGAAGATGTATGAAGAGAACCTTGAAGGATAGACAAGATGATGGGGTCTTTAATCATTTTGATGTTCTAGAGGAATTAGTCCTAGAGGAGGGATGTCCTATTGTGCCTCCTTTTTGTGGGGGGTCCTTGAGAGTGGATTTATCTAGGGACAATGGGACTGGTTTTTAGCTCTTGCCTTCAGGAGAAGCTCAGGTGGATCAGATGGTCCTGGATGCAACATCTCAAATTTTGAGTGGTGCAAATAAGAGTGGATAAGCGGTCTTGGTTGGGGCTGAGGCTTCCAAGGATCCTGTTTTATCTTAGCCAAAGGAGGTTGTGGAATCTGGGAAGAGTAGTGGGGTGGTGCAAACCTTTGTTTTGTAGCAAAAGCCCCTAAAGAAGGGCCCTTTGGAGAAATATTCCAAGGTGGGCCGCAAGAAGAATCTAGAGAAGGTTAAGTTACTGGGTGAGAATTTGGTGGATTCTAAGTTAGTGAAAACCATTGACTCCCACTTCTCCCAATCTCAAAATTGATTATTATTTCACATAATGTGAGGAGTATGAATAGCATCTATCGACTAAAGGCTATTTGGGAGATGATTAGTACTCATGGTCTTGACTTGGTTTTTCTTTAGGAAACCAAGTTATCTATAGATGGTATGTTAAATAAGGATCCTAACATTTGGTTTCGAGGCTTATGTTAGTGTGTTGGGGCTTATGGTAGTTTAGGGGGGTTGGCTTGTTTTTGGGATCCTAGGAAGATTGTTCCTCTCTGGTGGTGTTTGAGTCATTTGAAGATGTTAGTGGTCACTTCCTATTTGGAGTCAGGTGAAACCTATCTCTTCACCATTATTTACGCTCCTACTAACCTTCTTGGGAAAGCTCAGTTGTCGACTCAAGTTAGATTCATCAAAACTCTGGATCCTTTGTTTCCATGGATTATGGTAGGAGATTTTAATGTTGTTTCTTTTCTTAAGGAGAAACAGGGCGGGAATGCGAGGCTGTATCAATTTTCTCATCTTCTAAGGGACAATATTGATTTTCTCAACTTAGTTGATGTGAAGCCAAACAATGATCTCTTCACTTGGAATAACAAGAGATACGGGGATAATTTTATTTATGAGAGATTGGATTGGTTCCTGGTGTCCTACTTTTGGGTGGGGGTCAATTGGTCTACTTGCTCAGATATTTTGGATTAGAGAGGGTCAGATCATTGGCTGATTTAGTTTTCAGCTATTGCTTCTACGATTCCTAAGAACCTATCTTTTAAGTTTCAAATTATGTGGTTACACGATTCCTCTCTTCATGACCTTATGGCTGATTGGTGGAGATAGGGAAAGCCTGCTCATGGTAGGGCTGTGTATTCTTTTGTCAAAAGATTGCAGTTTGTGAAATTCAAGCTTAAGGAGTGGAATAGACAATCTTTTGGAAACCTTTATAATAAAAAAATGACTTCTCAAGCCAGGTTAGTGGCCATTACCTATTGGATTCAAGATGAAGGTCTTTTTGAGGAATTGATTAAGGCTAAATCAATAACTATTAAGGAGTTGGAGGAATGGGAGTTTCAAGAGGAGATCTTCTGGAAGCAAATGTCTCAGGTGGATTGGCTTTAGGAAGGGGATCACAATAAAAATTTATTTCACAACTCTGTCAAAGCTCAAAGGATTGTAAATATTATTTCCTCTTTGGTGTTGTAAGAGGGGGTGCAACTATCTTCTACGGCTGAGATTTCAAGAGAGGCCGATTAGTTCTTCACTGCTTCGTTCATTGAGGCCCTCTCCCTGTTGGTAGTGAGGAGAATATTATCCTATATTGTATTCCTTCTTTGGCTTCTAACAATATGAATTTGGCCCTCATGCACCTTATTCTAGTGTTAGATTTAGAAGAGGTTATGTTTCAAATGAAAAAAGGGAAGGCTCTTGGTCCGAATGGTTTCCCTATTGAGTTCTTCCAAGAGTTTTGGGAGATTATCAACGTGGATCTCCTTGAGGTGGTGCAAGAGTCACAACACAATAAGAAAATGCTTCAAGCTATGAACTCTAACTTCTTGGCTCTTATTTTGAAAAGAGAAGGATCTAATTGTCTAGAACAATTCAAACCCATTGCTCTTTGCAATGTTGTTTACAAAATTATCACTAAATTGATTACGAAAAAACTTAAGCCTTGGCTCAACTCTCGGATCTCTACTGAAAAAGGTGGTTTCATTATTGGAAAGAAAATCCTTGATGGGATTGTGATTGCTTCAGAGGCCATTCACTCTATGACAAATTTGAAGGAGAAAGCCATGTTCATCAAATTTTATATGGCTAAGGCTTATGAAAAAGTCTAATGGGCATTCTTAAAAAAGGTTTTATAGGATTTGGGTTGGATACGGGGTGGATTGAGTGGCTCATGAGTTGGGTTACTTCTTCATTTTTTATCCTCATTAATGGGGAAGCTTCAGAGCTGTTTGGTGCTTCTAGGGGCCTTCATCAAGGAGACCCTCTTTCTCCTTACTTGTTCATTATTATGACTGAGAGGTTGGGAAAATCTATCAAGTCCCGCATTAGCCCAGGTTGATTCAAGGCTAGAGCAGGGGTGGTAGGATGCATCCTTATTCATATCTACAATTTGTAGATGATACTGATTTGATGGGGATGGTTGAAATTGAGGAGGCCATGAAATTAAGGAAAAATTTGGATATATATCTAGATGTTTCTAGGAAAAATATCAATGAATATAAGTCTTTAATATTCTTCTTTAACACTCCCTAGCTAATTCAAAACTGGATTGCTCGTATTCTTTGAGTTTAGATTGGCTCTCAACCTTTTTCTTATCTTAGGCTTCCTATCTTGGTGGGCTCTCAACTTATAAATCTTTAGCAGGAGGTGTTGGATAAGTTTTGATGGAAGTTTAGTCATTGGACTTGTAGATGGCTCTCGACAACTAGACATGTGACTCTTTTGAAGTATGTGGTGTAGGCTCTTCCTATTTATAGATTTTTTATGTAGGTGGCCCCTTAGTGTTTTGTTAAAGATTTTTATGCCTTATCCCATCAATTCTTATGGTCTGGTAATCTATCTTCTTTAAAATAGAGCATTGTCAGATGGGATTCTGTGTGTAGGCCAAAGCAAGAGGGGGGTCTTGGGCTCAAGCCTACTATCTTGATTGACTAGGTCTTAGCTGCTAAGCTATATTGGCATTGGTGTACTAGCCAAGACCAAGACTAGGCTAGGATTCTCACTATTAAGTATCTCATGGGGGTGTGTGTTGAGGATGTGCCTTGGTGTTGCCTTCCTGGGAAGGGTTCTATAATTTTGGAGACTCTCAAAAGAGGAGAAAATCTCATTAAGTAGGGTCTCTTTTGGATTTGCAAAAGTGGATCTGAGGCTCTCTTTTGACATTATTCATGAGATGGGCATCCCCCCATTTTGACCATGTATCCTCATATGGATCCCCTTTGTAATAGTTTTTTGGAGGCTATTTGGTGTAGAGTGTGATATTTCAAGATGGTGCAGGCTTTGGGGTAGGTGGAGGTGGTGAATTGGAAGACTCTGTAAAAGTGGCCATCAAGGGTACTGAGGAGGCTCATCAAGAGCTCACTAGGATCTTGGTCGACAAACTTTGCAATTCCCTTTCTAGGAGGGTTTCTTTGGCTTGGGGTCCTTCTCCAAAGGGTAAATTTATTATGGCCTTAGGCTACCTTGAGCTGGATAGACATGTGTTTGGGAATCTAGAGGTGCCTTGGTGGAAGCAAGTTTGGAGTAAATTTTCTTGGCCCAAATGCAACTTTTTCTTATGGCTTGTTGTCCAGAATAAATTTCTTACTTGGGATAATCTACAAAAGAGAGGTTTTTATGGTCCCTCTCTCTATGTTCTTTGTAAAAATAGTGAGGAAAATTCCTCTCATCTCTTCTTCTTGTGCTCTTTTGCTCGAGAGATTTGGCACTTCTGGTGGAGGGCTTGGAAGCATGCCTGTATTCATGCCACTTCTTTGGTAGAATTTTGGAACAAAATAAGGAAGACCTCCTACTCAGACACCTTTTCTAAAGTTTGATTGGTTCCTTGGCCCTTAATTATTTTGCAGCCGTGGTTGGAAAGAAACAGGTAGATTTTTTAGGAGGTGCAAATGGCTGTGATACAAATTTGATATAAGATCCCCAATAGAGTTCAGGAAACTATTTATGTGAAATGTGACATGGTTGATGTTGTTGCACCTAGTGATGAGGTGATCATAAGGAATTTGAACCTCAGTGTTGGTGGGCCTAGTTCCGCTAGTAGTAGGGGACCTCAACATACTAAGAAAAAAATTCAGCATGAAGGTATATGGACACCCCCTCCTCAAGGTTTTAAGAAGGTGAACACTGATTGTTCTCAAGGGAATCTTGGCCATGCTGGTATTGGAGGTATTGAGCGTAATAGTGTTGGGGAAAGCACATTTTTCTTCTTTGTTTATAAGGGCAACATACTAACAATCTTATGGAGGCTTCGACTATCCTCTCTGCTGTGGAGAGTGGTTACTCCCTGGCTTGGAGGAAGATTATCTACGAATTCGATTCACAAATTATTGTAGATATGTTGACTAAGAAAAGGCTGGAGGGAGCTAGCTAGCAACTAGATTTAGTGATTAGATAGATTTTAGAATGTGCAAATCATTGGAATATATCTTGTTTTGTCATATTCCTAGAGAGTGGAACAAAGTGGTTGATTGTTTGGCCAAATGGGCTTTTGAGCAAGAGGATAGGTGGGATGTGGGAGATTGGAGCCTTCTGCCTCCAAATTATGTGAGGAATTTGGAAAGGGTTATTCGGGAAGACATGAATATGTAATGGTGCACTTTTGGGATTCCTTCATGGATTCCCCGTCTTCTTTTGGTTGCTTTGTAATTTTCTCAATTTTCAAATAAATATTTACCCCCTTTTTATTTAAAAAATATATATGTGAAGTAAATAATTTGTTTTATTTTTATTTAATTTTTTCAAAATTATAAATAAAATATTTTAATGTGTTTTTAAAATAACATATAAACTTTGACACTATTGATATGAAGTAAATAATTTAATAAAATTATGGATAAAAAATATATTTTAAATACATTTTTCTTTAGATGTATTTAAGATATTCATACTAACCTTAATAAATTTTGTTCTTTTATGTTTTAAAGTGACTTATATATTATTGACTTCTGTCTTGCGTTTATTTATGTTGCTCATGATTTCTATTGTTAGTATTTATTTATTTAGTCCTGTTCTAAGCTTGTTTTGGCTATTGTGACTTAGTTCTACTTCTCTTTATTATTATTGTATTGTGATATGTCTAATACAAATAATTGTTTTCTAGTAGATTCTATGTAAACTAAGCATTATAACAAGGATCAAGTGGTATCTATTTTATTACATTCATCTCCCAAATTTATTCTTTATAGTTTAGTATTTTTATGTATCACAAGCATTGATTTTAGATTTATCCATTATTAGTTGTTTCACAAGATCTTCCTTTATCTAGTCCTTTTATGTTTTAGTTATAAGTGATATATTGTTGGATTTTGCCTTGTATTTATGTATGCTACTCATGATACTTGTTGGTATATTTTTATTTAATCCAAGGATAGTTATTTAATTATTTGGTTTAGTTCTCCTTACAACTCTTGTTGCCACATTCTCTTTTGATTATGCTTTATTCAATTAAATAAAGAAAAAATGATTTCTAGTGGATTCTTTGAAACTAAACATTATGACAAGGATTAAGGGGTATCTATTTTATTAAACTAGTCACTAAAGCTTATTCTTTATGGTGTTGAGTTTTTAGAAATCATGAGAATTTATTTCTAGTATATTCTTTGTAGACAAATGATCTCTCAAAATTATGAACATATAGACAAAAAAATTATAATTTTATTTGTAATTTTTTCAATTAATTTTTTTTAAAAATATTATAAAGTGAGAAAAAAAAAGTCTAAAGAATTTTAAAAAATATAATTAATAAACAAAGACTTTTTATTATATATAAAAAAATAGAATACAAAGAGTAAAATGCAATCTAAGTCTGTAATAGAAAACATAACATAATAGAACTATCTAGCATAGGTAAACTAGCATGGAATTTATAAACAAAGTAAAAAACAAGCATATAACTATGATTTTTAAGTAGCAACACCATATACAATAGTTGCATAATATGCAATAACAACACAATATATAATAGGTACAATATCCAACAACAACCCATTATTTGAAAGACTAAAAGTAGAGCTACAAAGATGAGAAAAAATCAATTGACCACTAGAAGCAACAATAACCAAGAAGAAATTTTCAAATTTTCAAAAGAAACCTTAGTCCATGAGCAATACAAATCCTTTTATTACTAGAATAACTAGAATGGTACCAATGAGTGTTGATAGCACGAAAGAATAACTAGAATGATACTAGTGAGTGTTGATAGCAAGAAAACCCACAAAAGCATAAAATCTTATGTTTGCTTCTTATGTTGATTTGAAAGAAAGACGAGTAGTATATGAGGAAACCCAAAGTCTCCAACATATGCCATGATTAGATCAACCAAACATAGATAATAACTCGTAGCCCAAAGTCTTCAAATTATCTCTAAATTACACACATAAACACAAATTCAAAATATAATATTGTATCTCAAAGACTTCAAAATCGGATTTGGATTACCTCCTAGAACATATGATTTCACACCATGATTCAATCCTGTACAAGATAATATTGGATGTCAACTTGCTTATTTTATTGATTAAATCTTGATTTACACTTCAAAAACAAAGTTTTAATGTGCCCTTCAATTTGGCAACGTTTCACTTCATAAGCTAAAAGGTAATATTTACAAAAGAGCTCCCTCTTATTTATAGAAAGAAGCCAAGAGAGAAAAAAATAAATCTATAACTACTTTGACTTATTTAAAGGAAGAGTTTGATTTGATTTGGGACTTCACTCCTCTTACATGTAATTGTTATATTACAAAAGACATGTAAAATGTCATCTACAATTTATAAATTGCATAAAGAAAAAACTTGAAAATAAACTGATTATCAATCAACATGTTCTTTTATTCTTCAACATTCTTCTCCAAGAAATCTTCATATTTCTTCAATATGGCCCGAACTTCAGAGTCATTTGGCCTAGTTGTATGGCTAGAGATGGTGAGCACTTGTGTGATGGAGTCCTTGATATTGATACATGCTTTCTTATGATTATCCAATATTACTTTTAGATTATCCAGAGTCACTTGAAAGTCCACTAACTTATCAATGGAAGCTAATGAGAAAGCTTCCGACTCAATCTTTGTCTGAATTAGGGGTGCAAACTCTTGGATAACTGTCTCCACTAGAAGGAATTTTTGATTGTCATCAAGTACTCGGCAAGGAAGTTCACCAATTTTGGTGATGAGATATGATTCTCTATCATTAGCTATCTCTTGATCTTCTTGTAGATATTTGATTATTTCGTCAATGGCATCTCTTTTATGTTTCATTGTCTCCTAGAAATCAACAAACATCTTTCTAGTGGGGATCACCCTGATTTCCACCAACACATCTAGATTGAGATCTCTCAATTTGGTCCAAGCTTCTAGATCTTTCCCTAGCAATTGCAAATTCTGAGACTATACACCAATTTTTTGTTTCAACTCTGATTTCACATTCTCCATATTACTGATCAATTCGATGACAAACTTCAACAACTGTGTGCCCTATGCCATTATCCTATCTATCCATTCACTGACTAACTTGGCCTGTGCATGAGTTCTTTCAACCTTTTGAATTGTGAGATCATCCACACTTGTGGTAACGGGTTCAATAGACTTAGAAGATTGAGTTATATTTTGAAGTATGGAAGTGACTTGTTCCACCTTGATCCTTCCTTTGTACCTTCATGTGTTTGCTTTCCCAAGTCTATCCTAGTGATTGCATAGTCTAACACATAAAATTATTCAGCAATTTTGTCTAGGGGAGGTTGTTCCACATCAGTATACTTATAACTTGACTTGTTAACTATCACCCTTGAAAGATTTTTGGCCTTCTTTGCAGCCTTGGTCTTCATAGGAACTACTTGGCCAAAATAAAAGTCATCTGGGGATATCACTTACTTCTTCCTCTTGGGTGTCTATGAGGTTAACTAGGGAGGAAGAGTTGAAGAGCCTCCTTTAGTACCTGCCACCATGGTTTGTGTTGATGGAGTTGGACCTATAATAGTTGTGGTTATAATTGATGGAGTATGGGTTGAAATTGTAGCTAGGATTTCCACACTTGACACATTATGTGTAGACTCTCTTAAATATGTCAAAATTGAATTATGTGGAAACATCAAACATTGGAAAGACAAAATAGGAAAAGAAGATAAAGGGACAAACAAGGACTTTAAAAGATGGACCCACTGGTCGGTGATGAATGAATTGACTAAATTGACATAGTAGGAGTAACAAGGATAGTGCAAGTAGTAGACAAAGACTGTGCATTTGTAATAGAAGGAGTAGTGGGACTTGGTATCATAGAAATTATAGGAGATGAAGAGATGAGAGAATATACTAATGCAAACTTAGGCTATGAAGTGATGGGAGATTCATATGTTCAACTGGATTTTACTCTCCTTACTCTTCACCCTGAGTTGATGTTCCTTTAGTCTCCTTACTTTTGTCTCCTTTCATTTTGAAAATGAACTTATGTACCTTGCTGGTACTTGAAGCATCATCCTTGTTCTTTGTTCTCAAATCTTCTTTCTTACCAAGAGGCCTTTTAGTACCTTCCTCCTCTTCTAATATTTTATTGAAGTTTTTCAACTTAATCCCCTTTTCCTACAACCGATATTAGTGTTTGTAAGAATATGCTAGAATCTCCCCCTTATGGAAATCATCTCTTTTGAGACCACTGAATCAACAACAAAGGAGTGTCAACAAACTTATTCTCTTCATAGTTAGTATCTAGATTATCATCTTCATCTTCCATATCCTTGGGGATGTCAGCAAGATCAAGGTTTTTGAGCTGCTCCAAAGTAAATCGACTATAGTCAAGCTTCCTTACATCTTCTTCGGTTCTACACTCAACCCATATGTCTTTAACCTTATGAACATGAGTGTAGCTTTTTATGAATTTATCCTTCATTCCCTTGTAATCAAAATCATTCCTCTTTTTGTAATTTTTCATTTTTACCCATTGCATCTCCATTTCCATAGCTTTGGCTCTGGGAAAAGTAGTGATGTAGTATCTACCAATGGTTAGAGGAAATTTGAATCAAACTTTGTGTGACTCATCTTTCTTGTTGTGTACAGTCATGATTTTCCTGCATAGCTCCATTAGCACAATATTGTCATTGGGATATCTAGGTAGCATAAATGGAATTTTGTCAAAGCACCCAACCCTAATGTATGTAAAGGTGGGAAATTGTCAGAACATTCAACCAAACTTCTTGACAAGTTCCCATGCTTCATATTACACCCCTTTCTTCTCAAGATCCTTATCAAACATGCACATGTATGAGTAGAAAAAGGCATCATTGACTCTCCTGAAATGTTTGATGCTTTGCTTCAAATTCAATTGAGGACAATACTCATATACAGGAACCTATCGCCTATCACCCTCTAAAGCCAACCCTAAAAAGTGCCTCATAGACACAACAACATAGACTAGATATGAAGTCATGTAGAACTTCAAAGAAGTATAAACCTTATAAAATTTCTCACAAATGGCATCATTGATCTAATTTCCCCAAAAAATTCTCTGATTACCTTTCCTTATGACATGGATGTATTGGTGCATCCTCTCTTGAAAAGTGCTAGAAGTTTGCAATCCTTTAACTCTACTGAGAAGAGTATTTAAATCATTTACCTAGATTCGACAAACTCACTTTTGTGGATATTCTTAGGTCACCTTGCAATAGTAGGCCTAGCATTCTCGAGAAATTTGGTATTGATGTTATTACACTTGTCTAAGCTATTGTCATAATGGGCTTGTGATGTTTCCATAGCGAGGTCAACATACTCATCGATACTTTGACATCTGAAGATCTTATTAAAGAACTCTTCATCCAATATTATAAGCACTTTTCCATTTGCATCTTTAATGCTTTTAGTCTCTTTGTCGAAATACGCAACTGTTGCAAGTACAAATTCTGGGTTGTGGGTTAACACTGGAAATGAGGAGACCAAGTGGATATTACTCTCAACAACACACCTCATTCTTGTATCAACTGGTTGCTTATTCACCCTCTTCAACAATTCAAACATGTCCACATGTCTAATTTTATTTTCTCAGATCTAATCCACATTAGATTCCATAGATGTGTTTGGAATCACACCTTGGTACTGGTATTTCATATTTTTCTTCTTTTGTGAAGGATCAGACATTGATGATGAAGCTATAAAAAGGAATTTCATAATTCCGTAGTGTTAGAGAAACTTTCAAGTTATGTGCAGTGGTAGAAAAATTCTACACTTGTGCATATTTGATATGGTGTGTAGTTCAAAGGAAATTCTTTGAACTACATGGGAATTATAAATTTGGATGCAAGGGTAGAGAAATTATTCGCTCATACGTGGGATAAATCATCTTTGGTGTTGGTCGAGAAAAAATTCTTGACCTACACTTCGTGTGTGGAAAGATATGTATTTCAAGGAAAATTCCCTGAAGTGCATAGGGGTAGGTCAATTTTATGTACTTTAGGGAAAATTCCCCAAAGTGCATCAAGGTAGAACTTTTAAGTGTCATTTGGTATATTTTTCTCAACTTGCACTTGGGAGGTGAAAAAAGATGTCAATTGGGGAAAATTTCCCAAATGATATATAAAGATACTAAACAAGTGTAATATGGAGAAAAATCCTAGAACTACACGAGTTGATGGTTAAATTGTGTTGGTCGAGGTTTATTTACCAACCAACATAAGGTGGGTGATATGTATGTTGTTTAATAAATTTTTACTGACTAGCATATATGATATGGCAACTATTGTTTTGGTGTTACACGGGTCAAAAATTGTGAACAATGTGAAGCCAAGGTCTGCAGGTAAAGGAATAGTATAGGTTGATTTGAATGGCAGACGGTAGGGTTTAGAATGATGGTATATGGGATTTTACAAGAGGGGTGTTTTTTGAGGTTTAATTTGTGAATAACACCATACTATTACGTAGAAAAAAAAGAAACAAAACCTAAACCTATGGAAAAATATAGGCACATAGACATGCAAACTATGCTAATAAAAACCTAGACAACATGCATAAACAAGAATAGAAACTTAATAATTGAAAACATAAACCCTAAAATAATGAAAAACAACAATAAGACACCTACAAGGAAAAACACTAATTGATAATAGAAAACTCGAGAGCAAGCAAAGGATGAAAACATGAAAAAATATTTAGTGAAAACTTGATACAATGAGGGCAACGATCAAGCAAGAGGAAAGAAACTCAAAAAACAAGAAAACTAGAGTAAAATAAAGTAAAACGCGTTAAAAACCATTTAAAACCAACATTTAAATTGGTATAAAAACCTGCATTAATACCATGTGTGTGGTTGTAGGAGTGTATTCTCTGCCACTACATCTTAGGATGTAGTGAGTAAAGATATGTATATGCACTGAAATTCAACGACATTGCATCTCGAAAAAAAGACTACCGCTTGAAATTTTAACTTTTGTGCAAAATTTTCAAAAGATAAAAAGGTGATCCAATTGAATTGAATTTTCAAGGGATCGAACTACGCATGAGAGAAAACAAATTTTTCCTTGATATGCATGCTTAGAGGACATGGGTTTTATAGGGGTTATCCCATAAATTGAGCAAGATGAATTTGAGGATAATAGTTGGCTCTAACTAGGGAGCTTCCTTTGAGGAGAATTTCATTTGAAATGATCAAAGGGAGAAGAATCATAGAACTCTAAGTGCCTTCATCCATCCATTGGGCTATAGAGTCAAGCAAAAAAAAAAAAGACAAAAAAAAAAATACACAACTATACAAATATTGTACAAAATTATTTGACACTTCACTGAGTGAGCAACTGTCAGTGTATACATTAATGCTTGTATACATGTAGGCTGACCTAAGCCTCCTTAGGAATTCATTGTGCAAACACTATGAGTCATTGGAATTCTTGGATATTTTCCTCATGAGTTTCCCAACTAGTTCATAAATTGGAGAGTTGTCGATGCACCTCATGCTTGGATATTTTTCCTTTATATGTTGACCCCTAACTATCTAATATTCAGGTCGACATTATGCAATTCATGTGTTCATAATGCTTGTTAATTATCTCTACCATATATAGGTTCTCATATGGTATCAGAGCTGGGCAGAGGCCTAGTAAAGGCTTGCCAACTGGTTTTGCATTTGACCCATGTTCTAGAGAAGATTATTCAGAATGGGGTCAAAGGATGACAAAGGCCCAGTGGAGTCACCAGAACCACCTTTGGGGACATCACCGTGATTACCACCCAAGCCACGACCACTAGTAGGAACTCCACCAAAGCCACCTCCACTACCAAAGCCACCACCATGGCCTTCACCGAATCCACCTCCGCTAGTACCACCCTCGCTACCAAATCCGCCACTGCTCATTCCACCAAAGCGCCCACTGCCTGAGGAAGTAGGAGGGGTGAAACTGAACCCAAGGGTTATTCTACTCACCTTGTGAATAGGGGGCTTCTTAGAAGCAAAGGAAATAGTGATCAAAGGGTTGGTCTCAATCATACATACAAACATGGTGGGCATTGAAATGCCTATTTTTCTTTCATAGGTATCAAACACTTTTCCTTGGGTAGTACTTGACCTAGATTTATACGAGGGGATATAAGATTTAGTTAGATTGATAAGCCCACATAGGAACTCTATACCTATCTGATCCTTCCCTAATAGGTTTCTCACCTCGCTAGTAAGCCTAGCAACTCTTGCCATGCTTGGTGCTCTCTCCAAATGTTTCATAAGGTCTGAAAATCTATTATCCAATGCTAAAAGGGTTTCCACAGGGATATGCACAACCTCATCCTCATCCATAGACAAAGCCATAGGGGATGCTAGAGGGGTAGGAGTGTGAGTGGTCTCATCTATGAAACCCATCTCATCAACATAACCTGTAGGAAAACCAGTGGTAAAGTTGATAGCTAGACGAGTGGAAAAATTGGAGGCGAAACTAGAAGTGACCTTTGTCTTTTTCATCGGTAGGTGTCACACACTTCTCCTACCAATGTATCCAAAAGTTGTGGACTAGGTTGTGATGCTCGTAAACCTTCACAACACTTAGGCTTACAATAATTACCCAATGTGAGGGAAAATTCTCAACACAAGAAAATGGATAGAAGTTCACATCGGGTTCACCAAAAATGTAGGAGAGGGGGACCAACCACACCAAGGCTCTAGGTCACGGAGATCCAAGAGTGGAGGGCTGCCCTAACTCTACTCACTCTAATAGGTGTTGCAAAATGAGGATTGAGAATGAAGATAACTCTCAAGTGCTTCTGCCACTCTACAGATCCAAAAATCTAATTGGGGCTACATGAGCCAATTTTTGGAGTCCAAAATACACCTCAAACAACTCTCTACTTGAGGATGGTAGCATGGGTTTGAGACAATAGCATGACAAACTAGTGTCTCTCTGGCATGCTAACATTCGTTTGGCCAAAAAATGTAAAGTATAGTAAGGAAAGCACAAAATCCTACTAATAGTGTAGCTAACTAACTTTAACAAAATGAATAGAATGATAAAGTATGAAAAGTAAGTATGTAAATGATAAAGTAAATAGATAAAGACGAGGGTGATGAATATCAACTCACTAAAGCGTCAATTTTCTAGCGAGATCCACACACATGTTCACCTACACACAAGCAAGAAGGGAAAATTGTTCGCGCTGTATAGGGGTTTGCCTCAGTCAAACCCCCGTTTTGGTGTTTCCACCTCCACAGATAGCCAGAAAATCCATGAAGTAGAAAATATGATAAAGGAAATGGAAAGTAATACATTCAACATTACAAATGATACAAAGCTACCCTATCAAATCAAAATGTGAAGGTAAAGTGATGCAATACCACCTCCACCCAAAGGCTCTCAAGGCCAATGAAGGGAGAATGCAAGCAACAAACTTGGCAAAGTCGCCACAACTGCAGCGGTGACAAAGGGAGGTCTCACAAGACTCCAAGCTTGTAGCTTCTATGGTAGAGAATCATGTGCAATGGTGAAGTTGATGAAGTAACCAACTGCTGTAATGCTTAATGGAGTTGTGAAAATGCTAGTAGAATGCTTCACGATTATGCTCAAGAGATCCCAAAGTGTGAAGAAAATGGAGTGAAATTGCTAGTGAGATTGTAGAATTTCTAAGAAGATGAAGTGAGTGTGAAAGAGATGAAGTGATTGTGGGATGAATTCCTTTGAAGGAAAAAATGAGAGGTAAAGAATCCATTTTCGGGCCGGTTGGTCATATAGAGGTGCTACAATTCATCCCCAATGAGGAGTGTAACATCCCTGTGGACTCTAGAGGCAAGAATATGTCAGGGAGGGCAGTGCACCATGCATAGGTTTGTGCATCACACTCTCATCCCTAATGAAAATTCCCCATCGACACACAAAACATGTGTGAAGTGGATGGAAGGCAGGTGGGCGATGTGGAATTTTTCCTTCAGATTTGATTTTCTTAGGTGAGGGTATGCAAAAAGGGAATTTTCTCAAGGGGTGCAAATTCGATCCTATACAGGAGCCCATCAATTAGATGGAGAAAGAATAATTTGATATAAATAAGATTTCACAAGTATTAATTGATAGGAGTTTGAAGTGGATTGACTTATGCATCAACCGGTCTCAAGATAGAGTCACAAGAAAGAGAAAGGATTCACAAGTTGAATCATCTCCAACTATTGAACCAAAGAAATACAAGAGGATTATGAAGCAAACTCCACAAGCCGGAGAAGAAGAGGTTATAATGGAAAAGGTTACAAAAGCCTTCAAAAAGGCTAAAGTTACCTACCAAGTCACTGTTGTCAGAGTAGTATCAAGTTTCAGTGATGAACCCATTTCCACTATGTATCCTGAAGTGGAAACTATTCAAGAAGGCCCTTCTACTACTCCTTTACAAATTGAGGAAATGGAAACTGAGAAAGCTCCTTCTATCGTGCCTTCAACAACATAGACAACAAATGAAGAAGGGGAAATCCCCCTATAATAACAACCTCACAATCTCCTCTCCCCTTAGATTCTGAAGAGACTCCTCTTCTGGAGGAAGAAAAGGAAGAAGATGAAGAAGACTTTGAGGAAGAGGATGCAAATTTTCAAGAAGGAAACCTCTAGAGGGAAGCAAATATGGAACATGTCCTAACAGAGGATGAGTAGCAAGAAATAATGAAAATTGCCAAAAGGAAAGCTGTTGAGGACATGGATAGGGAGGAAGAAGAAGCTTGATTGAAAGAAGAAGAGAAGAAGAAAAGAGATGAAGAGGAAGCTTAGAAAATGGAGATGGAGCTTAAAAATATAGAGAAATTAAAGCTGAAAATGAGAAAAAAGAGAAAGAGAAAGCTGATAGAGAGAGGCTTAAGCAACAAAAGGTTTCATCTTCACAAGATATCAAAGTATCTTTTTCACCTCCATAGCCTCCAAAGCAAACACCCCAAGTGCTCAACAAATGACAGCCCCACCAAGTACTCCAACCTAGTTGAGGTTGAATCTAGAGAAGAGACATCAAGTTGAGGCTCAACCAGTGAGTTGGGATGAAATGATGAAAGAAATAAACAAGGTGAAACCCAAAAAGAAGCCAAGAGAAATACACTCCATGAATCCAAAATATGATGGGGATTTGGTCATAGATATTGCAACCCCAATAGTTGATAAGGATGATAGAGAGTTGCAGGCTTCCGACTACCAATTGAGCATGGTTAATTTGGGGAAGCAAACTAGAAATCAATAGATGACACTCATCGACATTATGGAAAATTCAATGAAATCAGGGATGGTAAAGGAAAAACAGGCCAAAGATGAGTTGAAATCTCAAGTAAGATAGACGTGTTGGTATTTTTTCTAGTTGAACCCTGAAATTCTCTAAAAGGTAGCCAACCTCTATGCTCAAGAATCATCAAAGTTAGTGGCCAACAAATGGGTAAATATTTTTAGGCCCTTACCCCTACTCTTAGGCTTTGTGGGACCAAGGAGGGTGTTCCTTATCATGTTAATTTGATATTTAATGTATTAAGAACACTTCAATACACAAATATTTTCCTACTAAGTGCAATTAGATATTACTCACTGAAGGCTTGGCGGACCTTTAAGAAAATAACCACCTAATGCTAGGAATTGAATGATACTTTAAGAAAATACATCATAATTGGAAGATTTAATGATTTATAATTTTTATTCTCATTTTTGAATCCCCAATATAGAGTATTATCAACTCAATTGCTTCATTATTATCCACAAATGGACCAATTCTTCATCAATTGGGTAAATGGAGTCAAATATGCAACAACTAGTAATATATCAATTAATGAATCTAAAAATATGTGGACTATTATCATATTGCTTTGCATTATGAGAACTCACAGTGCCAGAGACACAACTTCTTATCAAAATCCTATGCAAACCTGTACAAATCAATAACTCCCTTCAAGCATTTAATTAACTCTTTGAGTTAAAGCAAAAACAGTTCCATACATTCAACTTAACCATTGAAGACAAATGAAAAGACCCTTGATATTTTCATTCATAATTTGCAAAGAAGATAAAAAGGAGAATATTTGTCCCAAAACTAAGATTTGTTTCCATATCAGTAATTTCTATAAAAATAATTTAAGACTGTTACATATAACCCCTAACTAAGACAATGTATTGTTCTATTCATTGACATCATTTACAACATGCTTCAAAATTGAGCTAAATCCTACCCAAATCATCTAGAGACCCCAAAATCAAAATCTTTACAATGAGAGAAGAAGACAATAAGAAGAAGAAGGCTGAGCTCTAAAATTAATTCGATGATGACACTTGGCAACTTCCTCCTTCAATCTAGAATCTGGAATCTTCATTTGTTTTCCCTCCTTATTTGCAATAACAAATTTTGCATATGTAATATGCCTTCATTCACCTTGATTCTTCAATAAAAAATTCACCTACTTGTGAAAATCCTTTATCTCCATTTTACCATGCAACAAAAGCTCTATTCATATATAAAATCTTTTTACCTCTACTCTTTTTATCTTCTCACAACTGAATTTTTTTTTACTTATCCATGAAAAATATTTTCACTCTGCCCTCCATTTTACCATGCCTTTGCATTTGAAAGCTTTAAAATATTATATCATCGGGTAACTTAAAACTTTACCCGTGCTCCTTTTAATTTTACTTTATATTAAATATTGGTGAAGGTTTTAAAATTTTGATGTGGGGCCTCTTTACCTCATTGCCCGTGCTCCATTTTTTTACCACATTTTAAAATGCTTTTAATTTAACATTTGGGGGTGCATTTTAAATATTTCATCAACAATGTTTTAACTTCTAATTTTTTTACCTTTTAAAAACAAATGAAATATTTTTTAGAAAATCAAAGCATCGGGCTTTTATTTTTATTTTTGACAAGCCCACCACTTGCTTGCCCCATGCACCCCACACATCTCTTGCTGAAATTGTCTTCAGTTGAGTGGGGTAGCGGGTAAGCGCCAAGATTTGGCCACATCTCCACCTTTTCTCCTACCGTTGATCTCTTCGTTTCCTCTGTTGTTTGCTCTGATTTCTTGGTGGGCTTCAATTTATTGGTAATGGTGGCGAAGTCTCCATTCCTCAAATAATTTTGATACATTTTTACTGCAAACACAAAATCTTGTGCTAACCCTTTGCATTGTTGCTCTTGTATGAAACCACTATGTGCTAGATTTGGCCATACCAATCACTAATACAAGAACATGTCTTGTATTAGCCTCCATGGTGCATGTGTGAGAAGTTCATGAGAATATTGGCAGCTTGATTTGGTGCCTATGAATCATGGTTAAGAGAAGATTTTATTGTTGCCTCCTCTTGCATGGCTCATGTCCAACATCGACCCTTTTTTCTTGTGCAAAAATTTCATTGCAATATCAAAAACCACTGTAACTTTGTTGCGATGGATGCTATGAGAAAATCCACACCACATTTTACCCATCATTAGGCACTTGGATGAAGGCACCTTGCAATGGCTTGTATCTGGGTGCCACTCTACTATGCCTCCTTTGTATTCCTTCATTCACTCCTTATATTTTCCCTAAAATCTCATTTGCTTCAATATTTTGAAAGTCCAGTTTAGAAAAAAAATGCCTTTGCTCACACTGCATTACTCTGTATTATTTTTTCAATGCACTCCAACAACTCCATAAAATCCAGGTATTGGCGGAAAGAACAGAAGTTCTTCGAACAATTTTGAAATATTTTTATTTCAACTACAAGACGCCCTCGCATTTAAACAACTCCCCTTCAACTCCATGCTTAGAATAATCTCATTTTGAGGCTTGGGCCACAATTACAAAATGGAGAGATGCATCCACATTTTCAAGAATTTTTAACCATACAGGCATGAAGAAAGGTTTGCCTTCTCAGTATCATGTAAATTTTCAAGTCACCCAACAATATTAAAAAGTGATGTGACTTTATCCCATGGCTGCTCCAATAATACAATGCCTACATCCCTATTTGCAATGACTTGTAGAGATATCTTGTAAGAGGAATTTATGCAAATAATCTGAATCTGGTTGCTAGAAAGGAACTAATTCCTTTATCGTTGAATGCTAAGGAAGTTGTGATAATTGATGATTTTCTTTTCCTACCTTCCCTATTTTATCACCATCATAACATGATTGTAAAATTTCTCCTATCCTTATGAATATATGCATCTTTCACATTTGTTGCTGCTACTGAAATTGAAATATTTGATAAATTTTCTCTTGTCAATGATCCATGTGCACTCTGCAATTTTTGGCTCATATTTGGCTAATACTTTGAATTCCAACTTGGTGCCCTTATAGAATCCATCTAAGCATCATCCTCATTTTGATTCTTTGTATGTGGAAAACCATTTTCTCTTGGATTTGACATTGGGTCTGAAAAGCATGTTCCATTTTGTAGGATATGGGTTTGAACATTATTGCCATCTTTAGCAGAAAAATTCATTTCCCTTGGAGGGTTAATAGGAAAGCCCACATCACCATCCTCCTGCCATGCATTGAAATTTTCACTCTTGCTCTTTTGGTTGTCTCTTTCATCTTTTGCATCTTGAGACACATATGAAACTCCACCCATGTGGCTCGCATGAATGATGCATACCTTTTGCACATATTAGTAAATACCTTCATGATAAATAGAAATTACTTTGCACATTTTGGAATAGAGTATGAGTTTGATACTGATATTCCTCATATGCTAATCATATTCTTGAATTTGAACTTTCACTCATCTTTGACTAGGGGGTCATTTAGAACCTCTATCCTGGCTATGAAAGAAGCTTTGCGTCCCTTATATTGGACTTGCTTGTACCCTTGTAGGCACTTTAAAATTCATGAACTGCTGCCTGTTGATGGTGTTTTCTGCACAACAACAACTCAAACAAAATATGATATTCTATCTCTCTTGAAAGGTCAATCTCTATTGGAAAGAGATAACCCCAAGGTCTCTAATGTCAGGTCTTGACAATGTAATAAAACAACTCAGTGATAAAATGTGAAATGATGGTAATCACAAGGGGCATTACAAATGAACAATGCTGGAAGTGTACTTTCATCAGATGCAACAATATGGTGATGCTTTTAATCCTAAAACTAACCCAGATTCAAAATAAACAACAAAAGAGATAAGAGTTTCAGAGAGATTCTAAACTAACCCTATGATCAGTCACAACAATGATGAATGCTGCAAGTGGATAGATCCCTAATAAAACCAATCTCTGCTTGATCAAGGACAAGCCCACAACTCCACAAAAATGGTGCAATCGTCTAAGGAAATTGAAGATTTTTAGACTATGAACATTCATCCACATACCTAGTAAATGGCACAATATAAACAAGTATCCACACTTGAACTTAGCACAAAATAAGGCCCAGACTAACTTTACATAGCAACTTACAATCAAAAAATTGCTAAAAGTATGGACCGAAGATCAATCAACATCATTAACATTTCACCATTAACATGAAAGAACTAAAAACTAACATCTAACATTGAGAATTGAGAACAAGAAACCATAAACTGTCAAAGATAAATACAAGGTTTTCCAAATCAACAAATCAGTTGCATTACTTCTCCAACATTACATAACAATTTCCAGTCTCTCTCCTCTCCTACAACTAATTTCTGAAATCTACTTGCCAATTCTGGCCTTCTACAACTTCTAATTAGCTCTTCTAACCCAATCTAACCTCTTACAAATGAGAAGGCACTGGCCTTTTATAGAAAATTACATTTTGAATCAATGGACAGGATTTAATTCATCCAATGGCATAAATTACACTTCTAGAAGCATCCAACAGTTACATTTAATTTGGGAGCTCATGGTACATCATCATCCAATCAATTGCATTTAGTTGCATTATGGCCCAATGACATCAATTTTGAGAAAACCCTCATTGGAGAATAAATACAACTTCACATGTATTTCCTTGTTAAATGCACCTCTCTAATTGGTATATAGTTGGTGGCATAGATTCTTATGCAGGCCCCACTTTAATGTTTGAGTTGACCTTTTCCAGATTTTCCCTCTTGGCACAAATCTATATGCAAGTCTTCCTTTTGATTTCTTTAATCCTGAAAAATAGATACCATCATTAGTAGCTCACATGTTAAAAAATACAATCAAAATTAAACTTAAATAAAATTTTGGCCATTACTTTCCATTTTTAGAAATTTTTCATTTTCGGAAATTTTTTCATTTTGAAAAAAAAATGCATTTCGGGAAAAATTTCCATTTAAAAAAGACATCATTTTTTCTTCCATTTTGGTAAATTTTGGGATTTTGAGGGGTTTGAAAAAAAAGGAAATTTCCATTTTTGGAAAATTTCAAGTTTTCTAGAAATTTTAGAAAAAAGAAAATTTCCATTTTGAAAATTTTTTTTGAGGGGGATCTGGAAATTTCGAAAAGAAAATTTTGGGATTTTGAGGGCCTGAAGGAATTTTCGGGGATTTCTGCCTAGGGAGGAAAATCCCGAAATTCCAAGCAAGGTCAAAATCCCCTAAACCTCATAACTATTTTTCTAGAAGGAATTTTCAAAAAGGTCAAAAAATAACTTGGCCTAAATTTTTGTCCTCTATCCATTGGTGCAAAAATATTTACACATAACATTGAAAATTCACTTCAAAAATCCCCATTTCCAATTTCCAAGACAAGCAAAGAGCCCCCAAAGCCTCAGAATATTGCCTTCATCAAACCAAGTCTTCAATTAATCCCAAAATAACCTCCCAAGAAGAGAAAAACTAAAAATTGACAAAGCCAAGGTGCAAATACGCAAAAGAAAAAAGAGGGTCCCTGCCTCTGGTGGGGCGTGTGTGCAAAAATTGCACAACATTGCCCTCTTGACTAGTAGGTTGTCCTCAACTAGTGTAACATAGGTCGGGTCCCATGTGGGCCTGACTATTTTTTTTTTCATTTTGAAACAAGTTCTACCTTGAATTAACTTGAGGCTACCTTTGAATGCATTTGAGGTGAAAAAATTGAAATGGGTAACCATCATAATTCATTTTCTGGCACTTTGTACTGTAGTCAAAATATGTCAAGTGGCCTCCAAAATCTCCCTGGAAAATCAGTCAAATGACCTCCCAGAGCCATGAAAACTTGTAGGTATGTAGACATTTGACCTGAGAATGGAGTGCAACAAAAAGATCAACAAAAAAAGTCACGAGGTGAAAGATATTAATCGACAAAGTTTCTCAATCAGACATTTTTGCAACTACACCTATTTAGAACCAATCAGGGCTCCCAAAATCACCACTTTGAAAAAATATCAAACCACCTTTTGGGAAGCTACCACTGGAAATATTAGCTCATTTAGGTACATTGAGTACGTGTGCAAGAGGGCTTAGCTTCAATCATCATTCTTAGCGAGATATTAGGGGTCAAAGTTGACCACCTTGAAACACTGTCAGAAATGCAACTGCAAAATCAGAACAAATTGCATTTTCTTTTGGTCTCAAACGATAGAAAATATGATCACGAGGCTATGAAATTAGACATGGGAGTATATGAATGTGGGGGGAATGGAGAGAAACAATCCGTTCATCATGAAAACCACCCAGTTGTAAAATATTAGCTCAATAGGAGGCCACCTTGTAGGACTGGAAGTTCTCAAACAACAAAACAACACTAGAACCCTCCAACTTTATGTTTCAAAACACTATCAAAAATAATCATTGGAAGCTAAAAACTGACATACATGTTCACGTATGTCACATGAGTGGGTCTACCAATGGGTTTGGCTCGAAAATCAACTGGCTTCAAGGTATGACCTTCCAAAGTAGGTCACTTAGGCATATTTTTTAGGTGCACTTCTGAGAGTGCAGAGGCAAAATTTTCAATATGGGCACTTCAAATTTGTAAAATTTGAAGGTACCACCAAGATTAAAAGAGTTTTTAAAGAGCTCACCGAACCAACCTTGGAGAAACCAACATCATCAGAGGTACCTGTGTTAATGAGCCGTAAAGAGGTGGATAAATTGAATGACATGAAAAGGAAAGCTCAATTATTTGAAAATTGGTTCAATATTCTTAAGGAAGAGGTAGAAAAAATCCTCGAGGAAGGTTATAAACATTATGAGGAGGCACTCACACTTGCCAGACTGATAGAGGAGTATGCACAAAATCTATGTGAGGAAGAGGAAAAGTAAAAAGTGTTCTTGAGAAGGCTGGAAACCATTAATAAAATGCCTCGAGAAATACTGATTGAATTAGGGATCTTGGGTGATGAGGATTCAAAATATCTCAAGAATTCAATTAGTATACTTACCTTCAGATATTAAATCCTCATCAAGCATAGAATAATTCTCCTCAAAGCTCAACAGGATATATGTGAACACATGGGATTGTTTGAGGAGATTGTTGCAAATGTTACTACCAAGACTACACAACCAAGTCATGGGCTGAATTCACTGTAGGAAATAAAAGATGATTGGAGTGAATGGTTGGAAAAGTTGTTAAGAGAAGGAGACGCTCTAGAGGAAATTCTCTTGGATAAATTAATTTCAATTAGATTTGAAATTCAGTGGGCTTTCAAGGATGCCATCTAGCTATGAGAAATTGTTGTCATAATTGCAAGGGAAATTGAGCAATCAAGATTTAAGGTAGAATGGGTTGACGAATCTAATGAAGAGGTCCTGAAATATATTTTCAATAGTTTTGATGATTATCATGGGTTTCTGAGGGAGTTTGCCTAGTAAAAGGAGAGAATATTCTAATTTTGAAATAGAATAAGGTCAATGAAGGTCAACCTTTCCAGGCACCCTATTATAGGTAGGACACAATAGTTAGCTACAATCATCTCTGATAGGCCAAGATAGAACCACCACTTCCCGTGCTTGCAATTTTGATCACTTGAAGACTCCAGTTGAGTTGGGACGTCTCCTACAATTGTGGATCTGGAGTTTGGATGCCCTATTTTTGTGGATCATCATTTTTGACGGAGATTTCAATGTTTTTATTTTCTATAAGTTAGAGAATTATCCTAATTGTAAGGGTTGAAAAATTATAGTCAGATTTGCAGCCTTAAGTTAGATATTTTGAAATCTTTTTATGCAATTTTTAAATTTTTACAGTAGCTTCTCAAGTTTAGTAGTGACATAAAAGACAATGGTTTTTCATACGCCAGTGGATTTTGCTGGACATAAATGCTACTTAATTAATTAATTTCAATAGAAGGGGAAAAATTTAAAACCATCAATTGTGTCATTTGTGAATGGTATTTTCCTTGTGTTTATTGATTTGCAAAATCTGTAATGAGTTAATTGAATGCATCTTTCATTAATATTGGTAAAACAAAAAAATTGCAAGTATGCTTATTAAATCTGTACTGTGGATGGATATAATTGCATAAACAATTATGAGTTGTTTCATTCTTTAGTTTTGACTTTAAGGAAATCTTGTTACAAGATTGCATGTCTAAATATTGGAACTATATGTATTCATGTTTTCCATTCTAACACTTATGATGTATCTTTTTCTGTTTCTTTAAAAAAATATTTGTTGTTGGAACATTTTAAAATACTAGTTTGTTACCTTTTAACCAACAAAGGCCCCTTGAACATTATAGTCATTTTGACCACTGGGTGATGCAGTACAGTTGTGAACCAACTACCGAGACATTGGAAGATAGGTGATTTTATTACTAGTTATATTTTTCAAGAAAAGTAGGATAGAAATATTTTGCTTAATGTTTACTATGTCAATTTGACCATCAACAAGGAGGTCACACCAGGAACTAACATTGATACATATTTATCTATTGTGGAAAACTTAAATTTTTTGTTTGATTCCTTTAAGGAATATGCCTCTTGATTTTAGACAAGGCTTACAAAAAATAAGTTGATGAATATCATAGAGAAATGTGCATCTGTACATATCAAAGTTGAAGAATGTCTGAAGGAAGTACTAGCCTATGAGAAAGAGGAAAAAACATTGTTTTTGTACTATTTGAAGTGGCCAGATGCCAGGAAAGGAATAAAAGATGAAATGGACTTGATTGAGTCCCAGATAGCTAATGCATCAAGTGCCTATGATTTGACACTAGACAAAGATGATAAGACCTAGACTACTATAGTGGACTTGCATGACAGATTTTTCACTTTGCAAAGCCAAAAGGAAGATATTATCAAGAAACTTGGGAGGCTAAGGGACTTGGTAAAAACAAAGCACATACCTATTTCAAGTTCCCTTGCTAGTATTGAAAAACTCTCGAAGTTAAATCTTACCCCCAGTATTGTGGAAGAAGGAGAGGAAACATTGATGGAGCTTAAGTCTCTACACAGAATGCTTGCAGCAACAAAGAAGAGCTAGAAAGAAGGAAAATTTGCTTGGCAGGCTATTCTTCAGAAGCTTCAGGGGTCAACATCTTTGGGTTGACCATTTCTATCTCTATACATTTTTTTATATGTTTCCAGATTTTTTTGTATATATGTGGATGTATTAGGAGTTTTTGGTTAACTTCTTAAGGGGGAGCTAGTTTAGTTTGTATATAAGTTTGAGGGGAGCACCCTTTTCCCTTGATGTCAAAGGGGGAGAGATATGTGTGGAGAGTTGGTTGGAGAAATAGTTGGGGGAGAGATATTTATGGAGAATATGTCTTATTTTAGCACATGTTGCCATCAATGATAAAGGGGGATATTGTTGAAAGAATGAAGAAGGTTGTCATTAATGCATCATTATTGATGTCAACACTACATGGTGGATGTCAAAGAACTATGAGGGATGATAATAGAAGAGTTATTTTGCAAGTAGGTTTGATCCTCTCATCAAAAAAGTTAAGTACTTTTGCTAAGTGTCTACATCAGTAGATTCTACACACAATGCCCTTCGGTAATCTGGTTCACATTTATTCACTCATAAAAATTTACTTCCATGAATCTAATATATTTTTTATTGACATTAGTAGCATATTAATTCATAATTTTAGTTGATTTGGATAAGTGGTTCAAAAGTTGCAAGTAACAAAAGATAAACATATATGGTTTACACAATTTTCTGTGTATTGGCTATAACCTAACTGGTCCACACTCCTCTATGGATTTGAGTCAGTCTTTGTGGTTTTGGGAGAATGTTAATATGTGTCAAAGAACTGTATTTTATAGTTGGCATGATATTTTGAGGTCCACATATGCTATGGTGATGATCAGTTGGAGTATTTTTGCTATGCCTGGCCGACCTAATGTATGTAAAGTGTTGTGAATATTAAATATGTGACGTGAATAGAAGAGGGAGTTATTATAGGTCCATGCCAACCTATATTATATGTGTTTGGGTATGAAGGCATTTTTGATTTTAATTGGGTGCCAACTAGGCACATTTTGTATGATTTGAAGCTACATCCAATTAGGCCAACTTAATTGATGTTTGCGATGGATTTTGGTACATATACAAGGTTGATTTGAGTTTGTGAAAGAAGAAAATGAATGCATACATGATCTAGATACAAGAAGTAATGCAAATTTATGCAAAGTTGAGCTAACAAGTTGTGAATGTTGAAAAAATGTGTGCGATTACAAAGTAGAGCAAAGATTTATACTCTGAGTTGAGTAAAGACCCCCTATGAGCTATGATATGGAAAAACCCCTATTGTGAAATATCTTAGAGTGTTTGGAAGTAAATGTTATATCATGAGGAATGAAGAAAACTTAGTAAAGTTTGATGCAAGATCAAATGACATAATCTTCCTTGGATGCTCTACAAAGAGCAAGGCATACAAGTGCTACAACAAGAGACTAAACAAGATAATTGAAAGTGCAAGTGTCAAAGTGGATAAAGAATCTGTGAACCTCTAAACCTGCAAATGCACAAGAGCAACAAAAATGGTTAAATGTTAGATCAAATGCATGTACACAAGCATGAGAGATTCCCCATGAAATCCACCTATTTAAACTATTATTAGGAAATGAAGAACAAAAACTCAAATAACATGAAAGTAAATCCTAATCTAGCCAATAGATTGATGATCCCATGGGGGAATTGGTGCCAATGGAGTGTTGCAATTGGCCCTTTCCCAATTCCTAGGTTGCAATGTGGATGATCTAGAAATGGTCAAATCTCCAAAGAGATTTGAGCATAACCTTGATATAAATGTGAAAAATGATGAATGCTTGGATGAAATGAGCAAAATTAGTTCTCAATTAAAGAGAGTAACTTTGTATAAGGATTGTGGATGAGGATGAAGTTGAGCATAGTAAGTCTACTCAAATTGTGGATGATAGAATGATAATTAGAGTCTCTCATTTATAGATTTTTAAATTGGAAGAAGAGTGAAGTTGAGCAATGTGGGATCATTCAACATCCAATGGCCAAGTGCCACTTGTCAAGATGTGAATGGTTGAAGGTTGAGCACATTTTGATCAATGTGCATGATAAATGTCATGAGATTCAAATTTGAAATTTGAATTTCACATGTTGGAAGGAGAAGGAAATGGAGTTAATGTCACTTGGCTCAAGGCTAAGGACATGTAAGAGGCATTCAATGCCTTGTTGGAAGGACTTAGCCCATTTGAATTTTGAATTCAAATTGAAGGAATATTCCCTTTTGATGCCATGTTGAGAGAAAATAGAGATTTAATAAATTAAAGTAATTGATTTATTGTGCAAGTTGCATTCTCTAGAGGATTTTAGTGGTAGGGATTAAATTAATCAAGATTTTGATTAACTTAATGAAGGATTAGATGATTTGACAATTTTGACTCAAATTGATGAATTGATTTAAATCAGAATTGAGAGGAAATTATTAATTAAATAAATGATTTGATTTATTTAACTAAGGAGGAATATGTTAGATTAAATCAAATAAGGTTTAATTTATTTTATTTAATAAGAGGACTTTAGAGATTTTAATCAAATAAAATGATTTATTTAATTAAACAGAGAAAGATGATTAATTAAATTAAATTGATTAATTTAATCACTAGAGGAGGAAGACCTCATTAAATAAATAATAATTTATTTAATTAAGGGATGAAAGGTGTTGATAAGATGAGAGTATGATTCAAAATGAAATGATGTTAGTAGGATCAGAATCAAGTGCATGTATATTTTACGTGTCTACAAAATCACATCAGAGTTTAGTGTTGATAGAAGAATATGAATTTTATGAACCCCCTTGCAAAAAATAAGAAAAATAAGGAGAAGAAAAAGAGATACTAGTGGAAGAGGAAGAAGCTTGAAAAAATAACCCTAAGACTCCTAATTATGTGCAAAAAAATATTTTGAGGATCAAATAATTGGAGACAAGAGAAAAGGTGTGCTAACAAGAATAAAAGATACTATGACAAAGGAAAAGGTAAATTTTTATTTATTGTCTAAAATAGAACCTAAAACAGTTACTCAAGCATGTAGGGATGAAAATTGGATCAATGATATGGAAGAAGAATTGAGGTAGATTGAGAAAAATCAAACATGGGAATTGGTCCCAAGACATCAAATAAGAATTTGATAGGAACTAAATGGGTTTTCAAGAACAATTTGAATGAGGATGGAGAAGTTATCAAAAACAAGGATAGGCTTGTATATAAAGGCTACTCACAAGTGGAAGGAATATATTTTGAAGATACTTTTGCTCTATTAGCAAGAATGGAGGCTAGTAGGATGTTTTTGGATTTTGCGATACATAAAGACTTCAAAGTATATTAGATGGATGTTAAGTCTACATTTTTGAATGGTGAGTTAGAAGAAGTGTACATTGAACAACCAAAAGGTTTTTAGTTATCAAAAGATCTTGATATGGTTTACAGATTGAAGGCATTATATGGGCTCAAATAGGCTCCTAGAGCCTAGTATGCAAGATTGGACAAATACTTACTCCAACAGGGATTCAAAAAGGGTACCACAAACAAAAAACTTTACTTCAAATTTTAGAAAGATCAAATCTTGATTATGGTTGTGTATGTTGATGACATAATATTTGGAGGAAATGAGACCATGTGTAAAAAAATTATAGAGGATATGTAAAATGAGTTTGAAATGTTAATGCTTGGGGAGATGAATTTCTTCCTTGGGTTACACATTAATCAATCAAACAGAGGTACATTCATTTCAAAATCAAAATATGTAAAGGAAATGTTAAAGAAGTTTGGGATGGAGGATTCTAAACTAGTATGTAATCCCATGGCTACTAGTTTTAAATTAAGAAAAAATGATGAATCTTCTAAGATAGATTAGACTAAGTATATATCCATGATTGGTGGATTACTATATCTAACTGAAACTAGACCTGATATTATGCATGCAATATGTCTTGTGGAAAGGTTTCAAGAAGATCCTAACAAGTCACATGTGGTAGCAGTCATAAGGATATTCAAATATTTGAAGGGAACTCCAGACTATGGTCTATTGTATTCTAAGAATACTAAATTCTCTTTGAGTGCTTATACAATTGTAGATTGGATAGGTTGTGCGAATGATAGAAAAATTACAAGTGCAGGTGATTTCTTCCATGGAAACAAGTTATATTCTTGAATAAGTAAGAAGCAAGATTCAATGTCATTATCTACTATAGAGGTAGAGTATATTTCTGCAACATCTTGCTGTACACAAGTGCTATAGATGAAGTAGACATTGAAGGATATCAAAATATCATATAATGAACCCATTCCTATCTCATGTAATAAATCAACTGCTATCAAAATTTTAAAAGACTTGTAATACATTCAGGAACAAAGCATATCTGCATTTGGTATCACTTTCTAAGAGATTTTTTTTTTTGAGAAAGAATTGAAGTTGGAGTATGTGCCTACAAAGGATCAAATAGTAAACATATTCACAAAGGCTCTTCCAAAAGATACATTTAAGCATCTCAAAAATAAGCTAGGGGTTAATGCCCCTCCTTTTAACTAGATGCATAAGATTGTGCATCTATCTAGGTGAGAAATTCAAGATATATTATGTCTTGGACTAATGAAGGCTACCTCTTAGGGGGAGTAGGTAGTGGTGTCTTTGGATGGTGCATTCATGGGGAGCACATTTTGTGCCCAAATTGAAGTGTGAAGGTGTTTCCCTTTTCATTGATGTCAAAGTAGGAAAGAGAGAGATGTCTAAAAAACATAGGGAAATAAATGTTCAAGTAAGGGGAGAGTTCAAGTAAGGGGGGGGATACTTGAGTATTGGAGATTAGATTTAATTTTGTTGATGGTTTTTTATCAGTTGTTTCCATCAATGTCAAAGGGGGAGATTGTTGCACTATGTTATTATCAAAATTGTCATTGATGTCAACCTTTGGTATGGATATATTGAGAAGGTGTGTATGTTGTTGAGAAGATGTTGAAGATGCAAAAGAGTCACTTGGTTTCTAATTTCTTTTGGGAAAATTTGCATAAAGACTATACAAGGTGGCTAGGGAGTGTTCTGTATTTTGCTCCGCATTTCTTCATTCTTGAAGATGTGATTCTATAGATTGAGAGTGATGATAAGAGGTCTTTGAAGGTGTTATGTCCAAAGTTTCAAGTTCTGTATCTCAGGCTTGTGAAGAGGGATATCTGGGAGAAATGGAATTACTTCCAATTTCTCCATGTTGAAGTTTCTTGTCTTGTAGATTTGGGAATATGCTAATATTTCTTGTACCTACCTTCCCTTGGTTTATTGAGTGTTTAATTGCTCCACAAGATTATATCTTGAGTTGTATCTCAGTGGTAGTTTGACTGGTTGTACAAGATGATAGTTTTCTCAATTTCATGTGCTTGCACTAGTGGTTTTGAATATTTTGTTGATGTTGGAATATTATAGTGTGTTGTGTAATGTTTCTAGATGATCTACAAGATGTTTAAGGCATTGGTGAAGTGTGAATTTGGTTACTTGTTAGAGCTAATGTTAGTTTGACCAACCTAGTGTGTTAGCTTTGATTATGGAAAAGCTTCATGGTTTGTGGAAGCTTGGTGTAGTGTGTCAATGTATATTTAAATCCTAGTTAACCCTTGATGTGGTCTAACCTCACTTCTTTCCATTATGGAGGTGTTTGGTGATGACCTATTTGGTGGTTGCACATTTGAGGTGCATATGTTTCATTGAGTCGACCTAGAGAGGGTTATTTGAGGTTGCATAAGCTATATATGCAAGGTAAAGATTTTGGAGATGTGTGTGGCATGGAATGATGAATGTGTGATCATGTGTTGAGATTTGAGTGCAAGCAAGAATACCTAAGACTATCGGAATTAGTGAGCAGAAGGTGTCTACAGTTTAGTGTGCTAGAAGTCACTAGAGGTAGTAAGCTGAAGGTTGCAGATGGTAAAGAGACATTGTGGTGGTTTCTCCAGTTTCTCTGAGGTAGTGAACCTCCTTGTAACTATTTATTTGTAATCCAATGGAAGTGATCTTCTTGGGCAGTGAGCCCTTTGTTGTGAGCCTTTCCTTTTTGGACAACAAGTCCTCTGAGTAGTGAGCCTCTTGTAATTGGTTTTGGTTTTCATATAGTGAGTTAATCCTTACCCTAGTTCTTCCCTTATAGGGTTCTCCATGTAAATATATGGGATTCTATTGTGAATGATTATGGATGTTTTGTTGTTTCATTTTTTTTCTTTCATTCTAATACTTAATAAGGGTTTGAAGGTTTTAATGCACAATAAATTCACTCTCCCTTCTCAGTTCTCTTGTGTGTCTAACAAATGCTTAACCAAGTTCAACCCCAGTGAAAAAAGTGAAGCTGAAAATGTCAAATGTTAAATGTCAACGCACCACTAAGTTCAACCTCTATGAATAGAGTGAAGCAAAAATAATGCCAATGTATGCCCCCACTTTAAAGGAATTGTTGAGCACCATGTTGTGAAAAATTACTTTAAAGTAGAAAAAAAATGATAAATTCCAAGGAACAAAAGATCACAAGAGCTTATTTGGAAAGCCCTATTAAAATGAAATGTTTCCAAATAAACTACATCATGGTAAGGGGTTTCCCCAAGAATACAATGCTATGAATAAAAAAAGTATACATTGAGGGATCCATAGATTTGGGGTCAACATACGTCTTTTCTATATTGATATAATAGATCGTAGAACTAACATCATTCTCCAAATACTTGTGGAACAACAAACACAAAGAAGGAATGAAACATAAAGAGAGAAGACAAATGAAATTTTGGGTCAACATGGAAGAGACCTAAATGTCTCAATGCCTTGTATCATCCCCAAAAGGAAAACACAAGACAAAAATAAAAGGAAAATTTTATGATATATAGAAGAATTGAGATACAAATAGAAGAATGTCACAATAAGTTCATTTCCTTTGTATCCCTACACCAATGGAGAAACAAGGGTCATCCAAAGAAAACTCATAAACATAAATACATGTCAGGAAACATAATACAAGAGATCACATCACATGTAAGCAAACACAAAAAATACATGAACAAACATAAAGGAGTACGTCATATGTGAGTCAACCTAAAGTAAGTCATATGCATCCCAATCTTGCTCATCATAAATGGAAGGTGGATAAATAGATAAAGGGACTATAACAAGTGTCATACTAGTAGAATCACTAGGTTCAAAATGTAGTGGGTCAATCTCATCAGGAGGATTATCATGGTTTCCCCCATCTAAGTTCATAGAAGTGGAAAATAAAAAATTCAACTCATTATACACTTCTTTATCAATCTTAGCAATCTCATCATCATCATCCAAATTAATCACAATAGGAGGTTTTATGATAATTGCATTTGAATTCTCTTATTTCATTTCTTATTTTGGTTCTGTCTTCTTTTTCTAAAATTTGGGTTTCTTCTTGAGTTGTTTCTATAAGTGTTGGTGGTGTTGGATTATTATTTTCTTCCAATTGGTGAGTGATATCAAAACATCTATTCCTACGCTCTTTAGCACTTTGATTTTTTTTTCATGGTTTTCAAGTTGTGATAGGGTAGGAGCAAGTTTATCAACCATTAGTCTCTTTTCTTCCCTTAGGGGAGGAACTGAAGGAACCACCGAGAAAACCACTGTATCTTTAGGTCTATATACTTGTTTTATCTTTGGTGGCACAAAAGGAATCATTTTATATTCTCTTGGTATTTTGTAAGAAAGTGGTGGAGGAAATACCATGTACTTATCTTGGTTATTTGGAAGGGATTTTGTCTCAATCATAGGTTCATCAATTTTAGGATGGATAGAAGGAACAACCATAGACCTATTAGATTTAGGAATATTGATATGAGATAACTTTGCTATGCACTTTTCTTTTAACTTTTGATATGAATTGAAAAATAAATCTTCATGAGGCTTTATAGGTTCCATACGTTCAAGCCAAAAGAAATCAAACGAAAAATTCCCATGGGAAGACAAAGGATTGAATCCACTATGGTGCACTATAAATATCTCATTTTCAAAGGGAAACTTTATGCACTTATAAATAATTGAAAAGACTACATTCATGGAGCATAACCATGGTGTTATGCCTTGCATAACCACCCCATCTTTTGCCTTGGTCAAAATGGGTCCCCCTTGTTGTTTTTTATCCTTTGTTGTTTTTCAAACAAAGTTTGGAGTCATTTTGCTTCCAACACTTTGTTTATTTTTTGTGTTTAGTTTGGCGGAGCCAGAACTAGAACCAAATCGGGTTCTGAGAGTTCTTTTGAAGCTTGTTTTGGTTCTCATCCCGACAGTCTTTTCTTTTTGCTTTTGTTTTGTCTTTAGCGGGACCAGAGCCATGATGGGTTTTAAGTTAGTCTTTACCAAAAATTGCAAAATCATAATCGATTCCGCCCCCGCCTTCGATATTTGTATTTGTTTTTAGTCTAAGTCCTTATGTTTAGTTTTATGATGTCGGTCTTTTACTTTACTTTTTGTGTTTATTTTAGCTTTGTGTTTAGTTGGCGGACCCGAAACTGGAATGGGAATGAAGTATGGAAATTTCTTAAAGTTTCAAATCAGTTTCCATTTTAGTTCCGCCCCTGCTACTGTTGGATTGTTGACTTTTTGACTAGAGTTACACTACAGAGAAGTGTTCGTTCTCTTTGATTTCTGACTCCGCCTTAAGTGCGTGTTAATGCATTAATGACAGCTGCTCGAGTAGGTTGAAATCTTCGCTTTTACCTTTATTTAAGGATTAAACGAGTCATTATCATTATTATTAAGAGATTGAAGAGCACGAAAGAGCAGTAACAGAGTTCATTTGAGCAAATCGATTGAAGGAGGAGAAGATTGTTGCATGTGAATCGGTTCGAATGTTAGCTCGGGTTCTTTTGCTTTTTGAGGTAGGGTTTCTTATTGTTCTTTGTTCTTCGTTTATTTATATCTACTCGTGCTTTCAATCATTTCGCTTTGAGCGAATTCATGATTCTTGGTATGATTGGTTTGTTTATTTCCTTATTTTATTTGGTTGTTTGGTTTGTTTTATTTGGTTTCTTGTGCTGTCATTTTTTTAATTCTGTATATTCTTGAGCATGGTCGCTTTCACATCTTAATCATGATTGTGTCGTGCTATTTTGATTTGAGATAAGTTAGATTAAGTTTAGGTTTTAAATGGTGTTAGGTAGATTAATGATTTACAGTGAGGTGGATTAGATTTGTCATTGTTACTTGGGGTTTTGTCATGAATCCAAACTGGTAAATGGTAAGGTTTAAAAGCCGTGCCCTAGTTTTTATCGGGTTTGTTGGATTAGGGTTTCATGTCTATTAGTGATCGCATTTAAATGGTTAAAATATGATGCCCTAAAAATATGCAGTTGTTCCCCATGGTCATATGGGTGTAGTGTTTTAGAGCCCCTTTTAAGCAACCTTGGTTCTAATCATGAAGTTATATGTTAAATGAACGAAATCATTTGATGACGTCATGGTCAACCTAGGCGGAGACAGGATTGGAATCGATTATGAACTGAAAATTTTGTTTTTACAAAAGTTATCGATTCCGTTTCCATCCCGTTTCCGGCTCCGTGTACAACATAAGTCTTCTTTAGAAAATGACGATAACCTAGATGGATGCGGAGGCGGAGTGGAAATTGGATATGAAAATATGAAAATCTGAAGAAAATCAAATCCCTTTTCCATTCCGATCCCGGTTTCAATTCCCATCCCGAGTCTGAGTCTGAGCTCGTTTATCATTAGTTGAGTATCTATATTGGTTTTGGCTCCGAGTCCAACAGTGTTGTAAAAGAGACTGTTTTAGGTTGAGTTTTTGCCTGGTTCCGCCTCCGGTGCATATGTGAAAGGTATAGTTTTTAAGGCATGTTTTATAATGATATCTAAAGATCTAATTAGAGGTTTGCTTGCAGGGGAGTTGAAAGATGTCAGGAACATCAGGAGAAGCTGCTCGAAGGAACCAACCGGCTGGAACATCAAAGGCAACACCAAAACCAAAGAAGGTAAAGCCAAAACAACTGCCTTATACCTTGAGGTATGATCATAGGAACACGGTGGTGAAGGTGAGCAAGGTGGAATCAGACTGGTCAGATATCACGGATACCAATTTGGGCCAGTACAACTTTGAGGAGTTACATGGAGAAACCTTTGGAGAATGAGAAAATCTAGGAGGAAAGACATAAAGGATTGTTGATTCTGGCCTGGCACATATCACTGTGTTCCCTTTATCAGTTCAGTGCCCGGAGTTGATCTTAACAGTAGCCAGTGCCTACAATCCGGCTACAAGATTATGCATGGATTCAAAGAATAATGTCATCATTAATCTTACTCCTCAGATGTTCCAAAATATATTTAGTGTTCAGGATCCCAAAAGCTTGGTGTAGCTAACTGAAGCAGAGGAATTAGAGAAGTATAGCAAGCATAAGGACTCCAATAGGTCTCATTTGAATAAAAAGTGGTTGAATACAGAAAATAAATCCCTATCCAAGCTTGCAGACCAACCTAAGAGGGCAGATTTCAAGAAGGAAATATCAGATTTAATATTGATGCTGTCCAGGATGTTTGGGAAGAGGGATACCTTCCACTTCAAGGAATGGATGTTTCCTTTCATTCAAATAATCTTAGAGGGTGACTATCAGTTTGATTGGTCAATGATTATTTCTGATGCCATACATGATCAGCTAGCAAGGATCAGGCAGACTAAATCTTTCTTTATGACTTCTTATGTGGTTTATGTAGTAGCAAGATTAGGGATTTTCCCAGGTTTGAACAGAGTAGGCATAATGGGAGCCTTGGATGGGCAGAAGAAGGTATGGGAACACTATGATTAGTTGTTTCTTCAAGTTGTTGAGACTCATTTAAGAAGAGTCAATGATGCATTTTTATATGTGATCATCAACCAATTGAGTGGAGATGCTGGATACCATTTGAGTCAAGAAGCTATGGATTTCATTACTAAATGGGGGTGTTGGTACATCCAGTACCCAAAATTTACATACTTTAGGTTGGCTGGTTTTGAAGGTCATCCACATTTACTTCCAAGGTGCTACAGTAACAGGATAGTGTTAATGGAGTTTGTATATCAAGCTATTGGAGTTAATGCTCGGTTTGGGATTAAGCATAAAACTGGATGTCATAAATTTCCCATGAAATTGGGTGAATATAGCTGTCAATACTTGAAGGGACAAAAGGTGATTTGTAATGAGTTGATATAGTTGAAATTGGGATTGTATATAGCTCGTCAGTATTTTGATCCAAAGAAGAAGATGTATGCTTTATTACCTTCAGTGTTCACTAGACATTTCAATTTGTTAGAAGACTTTTGGAGTGATCGGCAGGATGAGTATGATTTGAGAAAGAAGAAATATGAAAGATTGTCGGTTGGACTCATGGCAGAATTAGGTGTTAAAGAAAATATTCCTGACACATTGGTGGATGATGGAATTGTATTGGATCCATCTTATGAAGCTTTGAACATTGGAACCAAAAGCCTGGATCCAATTGACTAGAATGCTAAAGAAACAATTGATATTAAGAAGATAGGAAGGCCAGTATTGGATAGGAGCGTGCAATGGTTAATGTTGAGAACTCAAGCTCCTCAAGGACCAATTCTTAAAAAGGGTAAAAGATACAAGAGAATTAAGAGAAAGACACCTCCCAAAGAGCTATTAGAATTCCTTCCTCCGGACATTGAAGAAATAGAACTTGAGGTGGTAGATGATGAAGAAGAAGCACTAGAGGGAGATGTTCCAGTAGGATCTGCTGTCTCGACACCCACATTAAGTGAGTCATCCGCACAAGTCCCACTTACAAGGAAGAAGAGTAAAGAAATAAAAGAAGGAGCTCTTCATAGCATGGTTGAAGCTGATAAGGGAAAAGAAGTGGAGGAGGAAGTTCTGGAAGTTGAGACAAATTCAGATGAGACTCTATTAGAGAAAGATTTGCAAGAGAACATGCCTCTAGAAGAGGACATGGAGCATATTTTGACACAAGAAGAGCAATGGAAGATGTTTGAAGAGGAAAAAAGGAAGTCTGATGCAAGGGTTGCAGTGGAGAAACAAAAAGAAGTTGATGCCAAGGTACAAGCTGATGCTGTATTACACCAACAACAATTGAAAGCAAAACAAGTTAAGGAAAAGGCAATAGTTGATGAAATAGAGAGGAAAAGAAGGGAGCACGAACATGAGCTCAAGGTCAAAGCAGAGAATGACAAGTTGCAGTTAATACAAAAAATTCATGACCTTGAGGAAGAGAAAGCAAGGGACCAGAGGGAAAAGGAAATCTTGGTTGCTAGGTTAAAACTTGCAGAAGAAGCTCGCCAGAAAGAGGAAGAAGCTAAAAGTTTGAAGAGGAAAAGAGATGCTAAGGAGCTAGTAAAGAAACAAAAATTAGAAGAAGAAAAGGCAAAGGAAAAGAAACTTAAGGCCTTAGAAGCAGAGAGGTTGGAGAAAGAAAGACTAGAGGCTTTGGAAAAAGAAGCTCTAGAGAAAGAAAAGGAAATAGAAAGTCAGAGGAAAGAAGAGGAAGAAAGGAAAAGAAAAGAGCAAAGAGATAGAGAAGAGGCTGAGAAGTTGGTGCAGATGCATATATTGCAAGAGCAACAAGAGAAATCAAAGGTTGACTCTCAACCTCAGGTATATGTTCAGCCACCTTCTACAGTTGTTGCTTCTTCTTCCATGATGACTACTGCTCCAAGTGCTCCTACTTGGATGAAATTGGACTTGTAGAAAAGGGCAAGAACACCTCCACAACCTCTCAATTGGGAGGATATGATGAAGGGGATTGAGCAGGAAAGGCCTACGAAGAAGGCTAAAATTCTATATTCTACCCGACTCACAGACAAAGGGGAAATTGTTGCTGAATGTGCCATGCCGATGACATAAAAGGAGGTACGGGATATGCAGTTAACAGATTATCAGCTGAGTACAGTCAATTTGGGAAGACCCACTAGAAATCAGCAAATGAATTTGATTGATGTGGTGGCTTCAACAACCAAATCAAGAATGATCAAGGACAAGCAAAAGAAGGATGAGCTTAAAGCTCAATTAGACAATTGCATTCATTCTTGAAGAGTGTCTCCTCTCCAAGGTCACAATAGGTGGCAGCCATTGAGACTCCTGTTTTGTTAAGTAAAAAGCAGGTAGATGATTTGGTGCAGGTTAGAGGAAAGGCGAAGATGGTAGACAGGTGGATAGACAAATTGAACCAAGAGGTAGGAGAGGTTTTAGTGAAAGGATTTGAAGCCTACAAGGATACTGAAGGGTTGATAAAAGAGATGATTCAATACATTGAGGCATCAAAAAAATAAGAAGAAGAGTATAAGGAATATAGTCAGAAGTTAGAAAAGGTAAGTGCATGGCCTCTAACAAATCTTCTGGAACAATCCATACTTGAGGAAGACAATAAAGATTTTGTGGAGAAAAATTCTTGCATACTCCGGTTTAGGACTGGATTTTTGTGTAAACACAAGGATGAGATTTAGGAAGCAGTTAATAATTTGACTGAGCAGTTGGAAGAGTTAGAAGTAGTCATTGCTATAATTGTGGATGTAAATGTAATGACAAAAGATGACATGCCTTTGAGTCAAATTAAAGAGAAATGGGATGAAAGGTTCAAATGACTCATGCAGGAAAAGGATGATGGAGAAGAGTTAATAATAGATCGACTAGTAGAGGTCAAAGAAGAGATAAAAGCTGCTGGGAGAGAGTTAATAAAAATAAAAAGTATGAGGGAATTTGCTGTAGCAGAATTGGATCAAATCAAGTTTGAAGATAGCTGGATTGATGGGCCGGAGATGGATACATTACAAGTAGTCTTCACCAGCTATGATGAGTTTATTACAGATCCAGCTTCACATGCATGAGACCCTGCATGCATGATTTTTCTCTTCCTTGCATGTTGCATGCATACAACACTGACAGTCTTGGGGGCGCATGACTTCTTTTATTTTCTTCTATCTTCTATTTTTAGTTAAGACTAAATGTTTAAATGTAAGAACTCAAGATCAAATTGATCCGAGTTTCCAAGAGAGTCTAGTTCCTAAAAAGGTGGATAACCTAAATTAGAAGTAGAGTTCAAACTTTTGTATATCTATAAATACCTGATGGGTATCATATTGTAAAGGCTAGCTAATTGAGAATAGAATTGGCTTACCTAATATTAGGAGATAGAATTTTGTAGAGTTTTGCAGAGATACTTTGTACTTGATCTTTTTATAGTTAATAGAATTACAGGTTTGCGCAATATGGAGTTAGCATTGAGTTATTTTATTTGATAAGGCTGATAAGTTATAATCTATCTGAATGCCAATGATTATGCTGAAGCATGGTAGTTTCTTATGTGATGAAAGTCATTAGAAGAAACCAGATTTAAAGATTATCTTGTTAGATTATCATTGAATTTAAATTATTATAAATCTGTTGATCTATAATCTTGATGATGAATGAATGTGTGTTGTTTTGAAAGTCCTTGAATTATTTGTGATGTGTGATTGTGAAGTTAATTAAGCACCTAAAATGTATGCAGTGGTATAGATTATGCTATAGATTGTGTCATCTTATGGTTTTCTTGATCTGATTGGAAGAACATTCATTATTGGAAGATATATGTCCGGATATTAGATAAATTTGATTCATACTTACTGATTTACCCCTTTTAATCTATCTTTTTCTTTTGTTTGAAACCCCATTGATTTACCAAAATAGTTTGATAGAATGAGTCATCACTTGAATCTTTTGTTACCAGCACAGGCCCCTTGAACATTACAGTTGCATGAACCGATTGAGTGATACCAGACAGTTGAGAACCAACTACAAGACCTTGGGAGTTAGGCCACTACATGTTGTCTGTCTTTTTCAAGAGAAATAGAGTAGAAATATTCTATTTTAATGTTGTTTGTGTCATTTTCACCATCAACACATGGGTATCCTAGCTTCACATGAAATTTCCATGATGGGATGATGGAGAATGAGACATATAATTACTTTGGTCCAAATTTTAATGAAAGAGTGATCAAACCTATTGTAGGGCAATCAAAACCATTGAGTGTTTAATCCATACTTTCGATTGTTCATAATAATCTTGATAAAGTTCATGCACAAACAATAATTATTCGGTGACAACATTCTCTACACACATGATCAATAAGTATCTCAGTTGTGGGATTATCATTAATGTGCCTGACAATATAGGGAGAACCATCAGGTGCATGGATAGAAGCATCAATATGTGTGAAAGAAAGATTAGGTAACAAAGTGGTTTGGCCCTTAGGATGTTGAATGTCTATAAGAGTGACCATTCCATGTAGTTAATCCTCATTATCAATCTTGTCATCATCATTATCATCATTCATATCCTTAATCTTATCAACAGTCATCACAACATTCTTGACTTCACTATCTTCTACAAAGCTGGTTGAATGATTTAGCATTGGGTTGGTGAATATTTGCAAATTTTGGTTGGGTGGAGCAACTGACTTATTAACTCTATCATTAACACCTCCCAATTGAATATGATTAGAATCGATGAGGTATTGAACTTGATGTTTAAGACATATGCATCATTCTGTGTCATGTCCACTTTGTTGGTGATATTGGCAAAAGGAATGTGGGTTATAATTTGGTGGTAAGGGTTTGGTTGTGTTTATAGGTTTGATCGAAGGAAAATGAATTAGGTTCTTATTTAGAAGTTGTAACATGATCGAATGGAGGGAATCAAGTAATGGTGTAAATTTTCTATCCCTAGGTCAGAATTGGTATGGGGTAGAGCTTATGGTAGCAACTTGAGGCTTAACATGGTTTGTTTGAGATGGATTTATCTTTTAAAATTTCTTGTTTGGATTCTTAAATTATTGATAATTATTTTGATGTGTGGGCTCAAAATTCTTAGTATGTTTAGATGAAGATGCTTCATACTTATTATTTGAATTCTGGTAATCACGAAGCATCTTGTACAAGATTATAAAGGATAGAAATTTCTACAAGAGGACTTTTTATCTTATGCCTTCTTGTAAGTTATCAATGAACATTATTTGAATTTATGCATTAGGAAGATTTAGGCTAGCTTGTGATAGTACCAACTAATAGTAGCTAATGAAATCTATAACTTTATCACTTTGTCTTTATTTGCATCACATTAAATCAATTATATTGATATTGGGACAAATTTGCACTTGGAAATGGTTAAAGAAGGCATAAACAAGCTCATTAAAAGAGTGAATTGAGTTATTTGGTCATAAAAAAACCACTCCAAGGTTGTCTTTTAGTGAACTAGGAAAAAGTTTAGCCAAGAGCTTGTCTTCAAAAATGAAGTCACTACATAAGGCTGTGTATGCAGAATATGGTTACTAGAGTCTCCTTTACCATTATATTTCTCAAAGTGGGGTATCTATATGTTTTGTGGCATTTGTGATTTCAATATCTCTAGTGACAATGGGTTTCTATTGACATATTGTGATGGTTGTCCATTTTGATTTTGGTTCAATGTTGATAATTGTTGTTGAAGGGATGCCACATTTTGTAAGAGTTGGTTTATGACATAATCATTGCTCGTCATGTTTTGGGAATGAGGTGAATATGGTGGAAGTGTATATGTATTAGGTGGACTACTATATTGCAATTTTGTAAGGGTGATAGATTTAGAGATATGATGTTTGAGTTGATAAAACTATAAGGATTCCCAGTGGAAATACCTAAATTTAGAGCTATACTATTGCTTGGTTGCATCGTTGTGGTAACAATTGGATGTGTATATGTGGGAATAGAGGCTATAGTTGTAGGGAGAGAAACTTGAATTCCTTCTTGAATTTGAGTATACCCCAAATTTTGAGTAGAACTAGCCATTGCAGGTACATGATTGTCTATGATGTGGTCTAGAATACACATTACCTCTAATCTTTGAGAATAATCAAGCATTTTACTCATGTTATCTAAGACAGGGACCATTGTGCCAACAATGTATTTTATGATCACAAAGTCTTGAATTTTTTCTAAGGCTTTGTCCAATTGTTTCATTTTATCTTCAGGGACATGATCCACCATGGTTTCAACATCAGTGAAAATGCTTGATGGTAAGGTCATGGGAATTGTAGCATTAGGGATGGAATCCAAAATGGGTTGAGTATTGAAAAAACTTGGCATGAAAGGGTAAGAGAAATCAAGATCCATAGCGGATGTACTAGCAATGTGGGATGCCATGAGTCTTGAACTACATCTCACTAAAGTATTGATAATAAGATACCAAGTTGTGAAGCTCATGCAAGTTTCATAACACCAAAAGTGTACCCAAAATGAACAAAAAACTATTAAATAAGTACAACAAACAGTCATAAATAAAAATTAGCAAGCATGATAAAATAGGAACCACAATAATAGAGGTCTCAATTTTTTTTTGTTTGGCCAAGACAAGCAGGATAGGGTCACCCAAGGGCGTTTGAGTCCTAGTTAGGGGTTCTAAAATTTTGAAGTTTGACAGAATACTCTATTTAAGGATTTTGATTCTAATTGTAGACAATTGTAATAGCAAAAAAATTTCTAGAATTTTTCTAGTGTATCCCAATTTGATGTAGAATGAAAGTATGCAATGATTTTGAAGATTTTAAAACAAATTTTAATGCAAATTTCAGATCTAAAATGCAATAATTGACTGATTGTAATATGCAAAGACTTGAAAATGATGATTTTGAATGAAATTTTTAATCTTAAGCAATGTAATTTCTTTCACTAAATGAAATAATTACTGATTCCAAAAGAAAGATATGCAAGTACAATGCAATTGAGTAGACAAAGATAAAATAGTGTGAAAATTTTTGTTGAGACACTTGTACGAGGACAAGGTTGCCTAGGGTTACTGGGTCTTTGTGAAGGGTTCTGAGAATTCAAAATTTGAATATTTAGATTGATGTTTAAGGTTACTGTTCCTATCTACAAACAGATTTTACAGTGAGTGAATTTCCAAGTTTTTTCAATGAAAATGAAATGTAAATGTATGATAATTTTGGAACAAAATGACACTTTTTTATATGCAATTTTGAAATGAAAATTTGAGCTAAATGATTGAAACATACTGTAATGCAACCTATGATGCAATACAAATGCAATATTTTTGGATTTTTATGATTTTTTAGAATGCCAATATGAAACCCTAAATGAGAAATTTATAACACAATGATGTGAAACCTAGATCTAGGGTTTAAAAGACTACTAGATCAGAAAGAAATGATGTCAAATATTAGGTTCACCAAAATGATGCACAAAAGTGTGGTGCACCCTAAGTTTAATACTCATGACCTAGGGTACATTCCATCATTTCTAGGATTTCATTAGGATGCAAATCAATAAGGTCCATAGATTGACTATCAACCTTAAAGGCGAGTCAATCAGACCTAGATTTGTATCTTTTTGAGTCTTAGGAATGATTTAGAAATGATTAACTTAATTAGAATAAATGATCTAATATGATGAAAGTAATTTCTTGAAGATAAATAGAAAAAAAAAACTCTGTAAGTGGATCTGGAAAGTGCAGACTGATGTGTACATGTCACTAAAAGTAGGATTTGAGTATTGTAGTAGGATTGGGTCACCCTTGGGCAACTAGGTCTTTGTTAGTGTGTCTTCCTCAATTTTTTGGGGTCCTCTGGTACTAGATCTAAAATTTTGTTTTCCACTTGTCCCATTGTCAAAATTTCGTCAGTAAATTCTATAATTGAGTTTCATGGCTTGAAAAGGTTGATGAAAATAAATGCAACAATAGAGAATTTATCCTCAAGATACCCTCAATCCTTTCCAAACCCAAAACCTAGAAATTGACAAAGAGAGACAATGTGCCATATAGGGGCTTGCCTCAGTCAAACCTCGTGTAAGTGTTCCCACTTCCATAATGGTAATATTTCAATGATAAATGATAACTGAAAGGAAGGAATGATGAATGAAAACAATGCTACAACTCACCACCCTTCAATGGCTATCTTGAAGGACTAAAGTCATGATAATTGGAGACCTACAATAATGTTAGCCTTCACAAGATAATAAAATGAACACACATATAATTTGACATGATGTTGGATCTAGAATTATTGTAATAATACTCTATAATTATTCTCTTGAATGCTATAAGGTGTGTGTTAGATTTCAAATGATCAAAATACTCGGTATTTATAGGTTTTTATCCAATTTCCCAAAAATTAGATTCCAAAATCTGACACTTCATATTTAAATTTTGGATATTAAAATATGCTAGCAACATATTTGGATTTGGATCCTAGCTAAGAAGGGGGACCCAATCACCCGTGGGCAACTGAGTCCTACCTCAAAATTCTAGGACACTCGAAGTCAAGGATAATTTAATGATTGGATGAATTTGTTTAATAATTGCCATCCTTCGGAAACCGGTAAAAAATAGGCTTTGGAATGCATAATTTGGAAAATTATAAGCTTAATTAAGTCCAATAAATTAGGGGGCCAAAACATAATGTGAAATTGTAAGTGTATACAATTTTCTGCACTACAAGTAGTATAAATTGTGTTCAATTTTTATATTAGTGATCTTGTTCTATCATTTTTTATGCCTTTGCATTGTTCCCTTATGATTAAAGACTATCTCATGTTAGTGTTGAATGTGTTCCTTCATTATTCTAACCTTTTGGTGTACCTTTAGAAAAGATATGAAAGATACTAGATGGCACCAAACTAATTGAATGACCTACTTAGGATCTCTTTTGGGAGGTAATCCTTTTGGACCATTTTTCAAAATAGCTTTCAAATTTAGTGATGTAGGAATTTTTCATTGCTATATTTTTGATGGTAATTGTAAACACTAAAATTATTCTCCTAATAATCGATATTAATTTATGCTAACATCATAAACATTAATCATTAATTTTACCCTAATTATCAATTACTAACTAATAAATAATAATTTCCTTTTATTAATTATCTTCTATTTTCCAATTTATCCACTTAATTAAATAATATTTATATTATTTAATTAAATTTGAGCTAATTATCCACTCATAGTTTTTATTTTTGTCTCTTCAGTCGACTCCAACATCACTAATATGTTAACTTATTTTTCATTAGGAAACTTAAAATTTATATATCCACCTCTCTAGTCAACTCTTCCTTCCATCAAGTTAACTCTTCTTACATTTTAGAAACTTATCCTTCCTCCCTTAGTCAACCCGATCTAGAAAAGGAAAAAATTTGTGCATTTTTATCCGTCATTTTAATTAGAAAATTCAATATTATCCTCCCATGACTTGAAATGGTAATTTTACCTTTCTAGTTGAGTTGAATCCACTTATTTTCTAGTTAACCTAGGTTATCATCCTCATCCTCATCTCCTATGTCTATAAATAAAATATTCTTTTCATCATTCCAAATCCATCATGTATATCTAAGCAAGTCTATACTGTCAAAACCATCACTCATCTTTTTATTAGGGTATGTTGAGATTGCAGCCACATAACTTCAAGGAAAATCAATATCATTGACTTATTTTGAGGTTTGTAGTAGAGTTTGCAAGTTAGATTAGAATTTGATTTGATTTTATTATTTTCAAGTTTGTTTGATTCTATCTTTTAAATTTTATTGCTTACATTTATGGTGAACTCGATGTAAAATCTAACCTTCTATTCTATTTTTTGTTGTTTGTAGTGCACTTACCTTACAAGTTTTAGGGATTTCTAGGAGGCTTGAAAACAAATTATTATTATTTTTAAATAATACATATTTTTGTTATATGTACTTTCCTAACATTTTTTTGTTTGTAGTTTATACATGAAAATCATCTTCTAGTATTGAAACCATAGGTTTTTAGTGTCAAACCACCCTATAACAACAAAAATCACTTTGTATCAATCAAAATCATGGTTCTATTCTCCAAAATATCCCTCTTTTATTTCAAAACGACACTTTTCCTCATAAAACTACTATTTTTTAGGTTAGAAACCACTTTCTTTATAGAAAATCACCCTCAAATATATAAAAACCACCAATATTGACTCCAAACTATCCTCAAACATTCAAAAACCACTACTTTTCACCCCAAACCACCCTCAAATATCCAAAACCACTAAAATTTACCCCAAACCACTCTCAAATCTTCAAAACCACTATTTTTAAGGTAAAACCAACATTTACATGCTCAAAACCCATTATCTTTTACTATGTTAAAGATGCAAACCCATAACCCTCAAGTCTAAAACCACTCTTTGGAATCTTAAACTACTTTTCATTATGCAAAACCATGGTCTACATACTCAAAATAATTGTATGGAACATAAAACCATTGTTTAAAGGGTAAAACCAATGTTGTAGGCTTCAAACCACTTGTTGACAGGTAAAATCATGGTTCGGAAGATAAAAACAACACCCAACATCTTTCTAGCCAGCCCCTAGTCACTTGGGTGGCCAAGAGCCAAGTCACGAGGGGCTAAAAGATGGCCTGACTTAAACATCACACACTAAGCGTTTGACCGCTTAGGTGGATGTTGTGGGGCCCTCTTCAACCATCCCGATTCCATTCGCTATTTTTGTTTCCGTTATTCCCATGTAGTTACTTACATGGATTTCGATAATGTGTTTAAATTGTTTCTCCCGCCCATTGAATGCTGGTAAATGTGTTTAAAGTGTTTCTCCCACCCATTGAATGTTGGTAAATGTGTTTAAAGTGTTTCTCCTGCCCACCTGCACTGTGGAATCCTACGTTGCACTCACACTAAATAGGTTTCCAACTCTATCAGTTTTCATTTGCCAGCGTACATGGATTATTCAGACATTACAGTTGGATATGCTCTGGTAGACATGCATGCGAAATGTGGAAGCATGTCAACTGTGTGACAAGATGCCTCAAAGAAATGTGGTCTCATGGAATGCTTTGATTGTAGGATATGTACAAAATGCGTTTGTTGAAACAAATTCAAAAGCTTTCAATAAATTGTAACTCGCAGTGGAAAGTTGGACTTCACAATCTTTACCAGCATCCTCCCTACCTGTGCCACGATGGGAGCTTCAAAACGAATTATGGACATTCATCGCAGGATGAAGGAAAGATGAATTTTGTCAGATGTAGCTATAACTGCCCTGGTAGACATGTATGCAAAATGGGGAAGCATAGACAAGGCACGTGAACTGTTTGACATAATACCTCCAAAAAAATTGTTTTCATGGAATGCCCTGATAGTAGGATATTCACAAAATGGATTTGTTGAAGAGGCTTCAAAAACTTTCAAGCAAATGCAATTAGTAGGTGTAATGCCAGAATACAAACTTTGTTAGCATCCGTGCAACCTGTGTCGAAATGCGAGCTTTGGAACAGGGTATGGACATCTATCAAAGCATAAAGAACAAAGGAATTTTGTCAGATGTAGTATTATTTGCAACTATTCTGTAGACATGTATGCAAAGTGTGGAAGCATACATAAGGTAGGAAAACTGTTTTACCATGTGCCTCAAAGAAATTTGGTTCCATGGTTGTAGGATATGAACAAAATGGATTTCTTGATAAAGATTTAAAATATTTAAACAAATGAAATTGGTAAAAAACTTAAATCACATACAAAAAAATGTTTTAGGAGTATTTATAGTGATGATGCTTTTTAATTAGAATCTAAAATGTTGACTTATGTTCTTCTCTCAAACATTTATGCAGATGTGGGCAAGTGGTGTGAGGTTCAAATGGTAAAGAGATTGATAAATGGTAAAGGATATAATAGGATTCTTAGAGATTGATAAATGGTAAAGGAATGGTACAGAGATTGATAAATGGTAAAGGATATAATAGGATTCTTAGCTGTAGTTGGATTGAAATCCATGAAATGGTGTGTGATTTATGTGTAGAGGATAGCTCACATCCACAAACACCGAAGATCTATGCAAAGTTGGAGAGATTGGCTTGAGAGATGAAATCAATAGGGTATTTTCCGAATTCAAGACATTTACTTAGTGAGGAAAGGGAGGGAAATGAGTTATTTATCTACCATCATAGTGAAAAGTTGACCATTGCTGTTGGTTTGTTAGACGCATCTCAAGAACAATTATTATAGTTATTAAGAACCTTCAATATGTGTTGATTCACACACTACAATAGAATTTATTCCCAAGATTGTTGCAAGAGAAATTGTTGTGATAGATGTGAATTGTTTCCATCATTTTAAATAGACAAAATGTTCTTGTGAAGATGATTGTTTATGCTAAATAAAGTAATCTAAAAAATAGGCTTTCACTATAATAATGTGCAGTATGTCATGCCCTCACTAATAATGAAGGAACAAGGTTTTATTGTCAGATTCTAGAAAGAAAAAAATGGTTTTGTTTTTGTTTTAAATATTTGGCAATCTAGACCATGAGGCTGGCTTCGTAAAATTAGATGCACAAAGTGTATATACACTATTAGGGTATCTATCAAAGACTTATTTTATGATAACATGAACATTTAATTAAATTGCTTTCATAAACCTACATATGTATGAAATGAAAAGTTGGATAAGGTAGAGAAAGAGAAAAAAAAAAGGTGAGGAACACTTCAAGTAAATCAAAAGATGTTTGACTAGTAGGAAATGGGCGATGAGGGCTAACAAATTACCCTCTCCATTTTCTACAGTCCTTTTATTTGGATTAATTCTCAAAATGGGACATCATCAATTTAAGTGGCAATAAATTGCATAAGACATGTACATGTGATTTATTGACTCACTAAATAGGAGCATCTAATCATACATGATAGTGTCTAAAGGTTGTATGGTCCCATCTTCCTAGTTAGTTGGAGCAACATCAAAATCGATAACCTTGTACATACTCACCCATCTACCTATTATGGTAGTATATAATGAGTGAGCAATATTTGAATGTTGGATGTCTTTTATAACAAAATTGATACAATAAATCTCTTCTACCATAATGGTAACCCCTTGCTTCTATTTGATAGAATCTAGATTGACCCATTATGATTATTATGGTTTAGCTACGATTTTGATTAAAAATATGGTTAACCTTGAATCTAGTGTGTTTTTTGAAGTCCCTTTGAATGTTGATGTTTGTCTCCTTTTGTAGGCAATAATGGTTTAAAGATAGGACAATCCACTTTGATTGTAAAATTCCTATGAGGACACCATTTCTTCCATGAAATTTTGACTATAGTAGTTTTATTAATACTCCTTTGGTAGTTAAGGCATGACTATTACCCTAAATTAATTATCAAAATAGGACATGATAGTGCCCATGGATTGATGAAAACATTCTATAGAATAAAGGTTTTTTTTACTATCACAAAATTGATGTGATTATTCTTATGAGCATAGTGTAGTAGTCCTTTCAGGATAATTGTTTATGATTACACAATGAAGTAAAGTTATAACTATGCAAAAGTGTTATGTTGCAATGACTACTTCCTTCCTTGATGACAACCTAATTTATATATTTTGACAAGATTTTGTATTTAAACACTCTCCCATCTTTATGATAGTCTTTGTGAATAAAATTTTAAACCAAGTGATGACAATTCTTCAATGGTATTGGATAATAATGGAGTGATTATTGTCCTAAGGATGATTAGGTTCATGGAATTCATCATGATAACACTTCTCTCATTTATGATAATTATTCATGTAATGATGATTATCAATATTTATAGAGGTTAATTTTAGAGCTTGAGGGTAGTAAGGTCCCAAGTACCATGATTAACTTTGGTGTTGATGATGGAAATTTCCCCTTAATAAGGTAAGACATTATAATAGTTCAACAATAATTTAGTAACATGCCCAAATTTTACCCTATTGTTTTCACCTAAGTTTTAACCCATGTATGATAAAAGATCAAGTTCACCAACACATAGAAATAAAATTTTCTAGTTCAATAACATAGATGCACTTTTGAAATAAACCCATTCTAAATTACATTGCATGAATAAATTAACATTACATAATAATCCCAAGTAATGAATACATATTTCATATACACTTTCCAAATAGATGCAATAGCATAATTACAAATGATATCTTACAAGAGCTTAAAGTACCAAAACATATTGGTCAATTTTTCCTCAACTGGAACACATATCTTCATCTTTTTCGATTTCACACAAGTCTTGACTACCAACTCCATGAGAGAGAGAGGATCACCCAAGTTATTTTACTCCAACCAAAAACTTAAGTGGTCCCCTGCACATCTTTCTATCTGATAGGATGGACCTACCCTTCAATGAAGAGATTGGTATGAAAAACCTCTAATATAATGCCTACTTGGGCATGGTGTTGTGTCCTTCATAACTAGTGTTTCCATAAAATACATACCTACCTAACATACATGACACTCCCTACTAGCTATGCACAAGGAATATTCCATCTATATTCTCTCAAAAATGAATTAGATATCCTATGTATAAATTATGTCAAAATTAATGCTTTGAAACTTCATGGGAAGTTTTGGAGACAAATTGGAGACAAATTCCAAATTATTTTCTCAATCCTCCTCCATCAATTTTTCCTCTTCTTTTGCCTGGTGTTTTCATGGGTAGAGACAATCTCCAAAATTCTCTCAATCTCCTCCATCTTTCACCATTCAATCCTCCAGATTGAATCAAGCCTCTCAATGTCTTCCCTATGCATTTCTACCTATAAATACAACCTCATTGAACCAAGAAAAGGATCCAGATAATCAAGTTTATGCACTCTTACTCTACAGGAATTCAAGCACAAAGCATCAAGCATCCAAGCATCCAACAATCAAGCTTTCATACCATGGCTGCCTCCTATAGCTGCAATTATCTCTTTCATGTCATTTAATGCTAGTTTAATTCATTTATCATCTAGTATTATCATATTTAACTCCATGTCATTCCATTATCATCCATCTCGTTCTTTGAATTGTCATTTTAACAATCATAGTGTTCTCACGATTTGAGAGCAATAGTGGTTTAATAAATCTTTGAGGATAGAGAACAATATGATGCTTTCAATTGATTATTGCTTTGAATTAGTTCAGTTTTATTTATCTTTGATATAATGTCTTATTAATAAGTGTTTTGAGCTTTACACCTAATTCCACACTTACAAGAATAACTAAGCATGCCTAGAAATATAAAGCTCCCACGAAGAATTTTCAACTATAGATCAATGCCAAAACTTAGCTTGTTGCCTTCTCCAACTCAACCTATCCCAATCTATCAAATCAATCTGCTCTTACTCTCAATAATATTGTTGCTCTAACTCACAAATAATTACTCTCAATCTCACAATACTCTCGCAGAATTAACTCAGCAAAAAGAACAACAATTGATAGCAACAACGATCACAAATGAATAGAAAATGAACATAATGAACAACTATGATAACATATATCATGAACAACCAAAATAAGAGCCCATCGACCCCTATTTATACAAAAAAAGAGAGCTCGTCTCAAATCTGAAAGACAGCTAAGAAATTTGCCATCTTTCCTTCCCTCTGATATGTTGTGCACCATTCAACAAATTTATCCCTTTTCATAGCATCACATCTTGAGTTGTGGGATTTCTTAGCCAACATGTGTTAAAAATACTCAGTCAAAGCTTGTTGTGCATGGGCTTTGCATCATAAAAAAAGTTAGCTGATAACATGAAAATCATATTCATCATATATCACTTGCATCATAAAGCATCTAAAAATCAATCACTTTGACATAATACATATTCATTCATCTCATTCATTCATTGAAATTCCGTAAAACATAATCATGCATTAAAAACATATTTATTCATAAAAAAGTAATAATAATTGGTAGATACACAATGGGGTGTAACAAATTTTATATATTTCTTGAATGTTATTGGTTACCATGATGCTTTTGAATTGAGAAGACCCACATAACACATCATACAATTTTAATGTTTCTAAGATTAAGGACATCCATGATTGGTGTGACCATATGTGTAACTATGTCTATTATGATTATGGCTATATAATAGACTTGAGATAATGTGTTGTGTATTTTACATAAGGCTAAGGCATTAAGACTTGTTGGATGGAGTTCCTTAATTGTCCTTCTAATACCATGATTGTCATCACTCATGTGATTGTCCTCCTCATTTATAAGTCTTCAAAATTTTATCATGATTTCCTCATAGGTTTCAATTATATCATGTGACCTAGGGACTTCCTTACCAAGATAAGATGATCCATAGTAGTACTAAAATATTTGCTAACAACCCAACTTCCTTCAATTCTTGTAATATTCTTCAAGGTGGTTTCATAGCAATGAATGGAAAAATGAGCTACAAGTCTATCCTCTAAGGTAGATAATAGTCATAAAGATTACTATGCCTTGACATCCTTCATTACTAAGACGAGGACCTTATCATTGAAAAAAAATAGTTAGTTTACAACTTCACACTCAATAAAATCAAACAAGGACAATTGTATATGTTTTTGATAAAGTAAGCGAGGTTTTGAAAGGACCAAGAACCTTTTACAGAACAAAGAGAATGAAACTTCCAAACAACATAGACACAAACAGTTCCAAAGAAACAACACCAATGGAAACACTGTAGAAGAACAATAGAGACACAAACAACACCTGGCCAACAGTGACCAGGAGCAACAACACACTCAGAACCAACAATAGTCTAGAGTTAAAGACCAACTAGCAACCCAAACTTGGCACCATAACTAAGAGTAATTGACCACAAAAGACAAAAACCAGTCCTATAGAACTAGAAAACCAACAAAATTGCAGGACCAAGAGATTTCTTGAAACCACCAAGCCACTAATCACCTGTCACAGATGGGCTACAATAGACCTTTCACTCAAATCAGACAATAGAGAGCCTAACAGTTTCTTACCAAGAGAGTGGTAAGAATCATACAAAGCTGTAGAGAAAATTTCATAGCCATGGAATAACCCACCACTTATCAAGCCCTGTTGACTACCAGGATAAATCAAGCCATTAACCACCTACAACAGTTGGTCAGCAACATTCCTTCCGCCCAAGTTAGCAAGAACAAATCCCACCAGATTCCTATCAATAGAGGGGAAAAAAACATGCTCACCAATAGAGAACCAAATTCCAAACAACACCGACCAACCAAGAAACACTCTAATGAAGAGGGTTTCACTAAAATAGAAGCATAAATAGCAACAACCAAGCCAAAGTAGGCCATGCAAACGTCAATCAACCAACCACAAAATAAGTCTCACTAGAGAAGGATAACAAAGCTGAACATAGAACATCATTAGTCAACTTGCAGCACCCACCCATTAGGAAAACCAAACCAAGCTCCACCACAAAAGGAGAGGGCTCCCCTCTATAGGAGTGGATAAAATGAAAGCCTTCCAAACCAGAGTCACCACTCACCCGTGCTAACAAGAACCACCTCAATAGGAACTCATAAGAGAGGAAAGAACACTTCACCATAAAAAAAACCACCAACTCCACCTCAATAGGAGTGGGCTTCCCCTCAATAGAAGAAAAATCCACCTCAAAAGAAGCCAGCTAAAGAGAATGGCAGAGACCAGTGATAGTAGGAAGGAAAAACAAAATATCCAAAGGCATAACTAGCATAGGGACCATACTGCAAGGAGAAGAAAACCACCCAACCAAATGCATAAAAAAACCCCAAGTTTGGGCAAACCAAAGACGACCTGAGAAAAAAACCATTGAAAACCCCGCAGGCTTCCACCAAAGCATTACCATAGGGGACCAAACAACCAAACCAAGCCCCAAGAAAGAACTAGTGGTCAATAAAATGACCCTAACAACAACCAAACACTGATCAGAGAACACCAACCGAAGCACCCAACCATAACCACACACTAAGAGAGGAGCCACAAAATCATACACTCCACTCTACATAGTAACAACCCCCATCAAGAAGAGAAACAACGAACTTCTATAGAAACCCAACACCAAATACATAGGCTGAAGAACAACCAGTAGTAGCCAACAGAGTAGAGGAGTCACTCTCGAGCCACCCATCCAACACAGGATCCGTTAGCTAGAGCAATGAAAATTTCACACACCATCAAAGACCTAGGGGTAGGACCCCCACACAACCAGATAAAACCTCCACAACGAAGGCCACCATAGACACATAACCCACATAGGGCTAGAGGCGAAGACATACTACACAACCACAACAGGAGTCATAGACCAAGAACAAAGGGGAAGGCAAAAAAACCAACCCAAAACAAAATGAGAAGCCAAGCCCACACCTAGGTCCACAAAATGAGAGTCTACCACAGCCGACAGATTCGCCCAGTCCACCAAAGAACCACCAGAGAAAACACATGAAGCTTTCCCACTAAGGACATCACCGTCCAGAGAAACAGTCCCACACAAGAGACACCACCATGTAGGTCTAGAAACATTAGAAGCCACCACACAAGCAAGAAAGAACTACCCAAAGATGGGAGTAGAAATCCAAATGCGCACATCAAGCCAGAGGACCCAACCATCATCGTCAGGATCCAGATCATCACCATCATCGACGCCCAAAATATTTTATTCATGCAAATATTTTGACTTAATTACAAGGTTATCTTAGTGATACTAGATGTATTTTGGGACCATCTCCTCTATATGTGTGACATGGTATGAAATTTTTAAGCAATAAATTATCATGAAAAGCCTCTTCTCTTATACAAGACTAGCCAATTGTTTATTACTATCCTACAAGAGTGAAATGACAGAGTTTCAAATGAAATGATCTTGGTCTTGATACTAGTGTTTATGAAAATCTTACCCTTTCTTCAAGATAATCCTCTTATTTCATGGCTGAATTTTAATTGATGCCTTACAACAAGGTGGAAATCATCATAATTTAGTACCTACTAAAATCCTACATAGAACCTATTATTATTATTTATTAGGATAACTTTAATAAAACTATCTAGGAACATGCCCATCCTATAAGATTTATAGTAGCCTTAATAACCATGAAGATCCTAAATTTTTATGGCTTTAATGATTTCCTAAGAGTATCCTTTTGTCATATTGCTGTTATTTATGATAAAAAATGATAATACATAGGAAATTAAATAAGTGTCTGGTCTAATTATGATAATAACCTAGTATGATTTTTATCTTATGGAAACATTGGCACTCCTACTGGATGCCATGAAAGAGTAATAAATCATGTTCATAAGAGGCATAGAAATTATAGAAGTAATGCATGACTGTATTTTATGTCTTTCCATCATAAACTCCACTTAATTATATTCTTCTTTGTTGTCTCTAACTCCCTCTCAACAATTCCTAGTGTTAATAATAGCTCTATGGATACCATAAAAATATTCTAAAAGTTTAATATCCCCCATGATGCTATTAGGATAGCCTAAGCAAGATTATAGTCCATTAGTCATTATATAGAATCTTGTGCATATGTTTGATAGTGTTATTGTAGGTGAAGAATTATTTTTTGATGGTATATTTATGGGATAAGTAACTAAGCTCTATTGTGTTGCATTATTTGTTAGGTTAACTTACTATCTTATTGTTTTAGTAATAGTCCCTGTATATCATTTATTTTCAACAACATGGTTGTTCTCAAATGGTGTTCACTATTCCACTTGGTTTTGCGACATATCTTTCTTCTTTATTAGTAGACTATTACCCTTGTGAGGAATGATATTTTACACTTCCCTTAATATAATCATAGAGTTGGTAATGAAGAGATAATTCACTATCTAGGGTTTGGTGAAAGTACTTGTCAGTTAGGTTATTTTCAATTTTTATTAGTGTTGAATGTTGACCAACCAAAGAAAGCAACCACCATTACTATGTAGAAAACTCATGTAAAAATGATAAACAATTGTATTTCTCTACACAACCATACTTACACTCTAATGGTGAGACGTTGATTAATATGAAATAAGCTTCTTTTTGGCTTGAATGAGTTTCTTGGATCTAAGCAATGATGAACTGGCCTTTAAATAAGCATTCCAACTACACAAAGAAAGTCAAATTTTTTAGATCCTACATGATTATACTTGCATCCATGTCAAAAAAATTTACCATACTAAAATGATATATTTTAAAGATTTTTATAAAAACTAAACCCTTGTAATTCTGTCTATGTTCATGGTTGAAGAGTTATGCATAGATATGACATATTTTATCTTGATTTCCTAAAATATTAGGATATATTTATTAAGATTTGCATATAGAAATAAATGGTTTTTACAAGTATGATGTTTCCTTAGCATTGAGATTCAGAATGAGGTTGTAAATCACTACAATTAGTTAACCCTAAGGTTAAAATCCAACCAAAAAATATGTTTCAAAAGAAATTCCACATTCCAACACTAAACACACATAGTAATAATCTAGTTCTTTTCAACAACGGTAGAGGGAGTTTGATATCATAGATCACATGTGAGTTTGATATCATAGATCATATGTGTCAAACCTTGTAGTCGATGTTAGACACTAAAAAACTCCTCGTATAGCTTTTATAAGGGTTGGCTCCTAGTTAACAATTATAGCTCTATCATTATAGGCAGGTGAGAGTTTGCAACACATACCAAACTATCAATTTTGGCCACAAAAGTATTGAGAAAATATAACATAATTAGTGATCTACTAAAGGGAATCTAATAGTGTATTCAAGGTATGCCATATATATCCAATGATCCTTGTTCAAACCCTTATTCTATTTACTACCTTCTTATCATTATTTGAATTCAAATTCTTGACATAAAATATTATTTTGAAAGATAATGAAGGGTTTCAATGCTTCAAGGAGGGTTTGTAAAGGTTGTAAATACTCCAAAACAACTTCCAAGATATTTATAAGACTATTTAATGGTTTTATGAGAGTTTAAATGGGTTAATATCATGATGAACACTTAGAAACTTTTCTAATGTATGAACAAATAGTAACATAAAATTTTCTAATGTATGAAAAAATAGTAACATAAAATTTTCTAATGTATGAACAAATAGCAACATAGCATGAAAGGTCTCCATAAACACTAAAATCAAGAATTCTAACTAGCTCAATAATTCTAACTATAGTAACTTAGAGATTAGCTAGGAAAGAAAATACAAACAAGAGGTGGATTTGAGAATCCAAATCATATCAAGTGACACCACAAAACTAATACCTCATGTATTGAAAAAAATTTCTAACTAGCACAAAAGTTTAGATCTTACAATGTAACCAACTTATCAAGAACCAAGGAAAACTAGAACAATTCAAGCTAGAAGAACCTTTGACCAATAAGCTTGAAAATAAATAAAGGGACTCATAATTTTTTTTGGAAAATGGTGTGTGATGCAAGGCACAACATGTTTCCAGCTAGCTTTGTAGGCTATTAATAAGGAAAAAGAATAACATAATCCTACATTATTAGGATGGATGCTATCTTTCCAAGTAAGCGTAGATGTGCTTTTTAAGTAGCATATGATGAGCTTCAAAAGTGAATAGAATCACATGATTGTTCTAGTAAATTTCATTAAAAAAAAATAGCTCTAGAGTAATTCCATATTAAAGAACAAGAATTTGATAATTTTTTTCAAATTACTTCCAACACTTAAAATATGTTAGATCAAGCACTTCAATGAATCATGAACTAGGAAAGTGATCATAGAAATATGGTTTGTGAATAAGACTTGTAAGGGAAAGCATGAAAAACATATAAAATGTGTCTCAATGCATTATCAAGTACAAGGTTATATTACATGCACTCCCTATTCAAAAACCTTCTTAATGGGAAGGGCACTCCTAAGGTGCCGATAAAGTGTAGGATTACATAGGTGAAAATTTATTAAGAGCTAATTATTAAACCCAATGGATAAATCAAAGGATGTATTAGCAAAAATATTTGAGGTAAATTCTAATTGCCTAGATTGAAACCACTATCATGTGACTCTTTGCAAGATTCAATGATCTAAAGTTTGAATACTCTAAGTATAAGAGGTTGTTACTTGAATTAATTATAATAAGTCTTAGAGTCCCTTAATGATAATTTCTCTATCAAAGATATCCTTCCATACTATCTTCCTGTGCAATATTAAAGCCTAATTTTATTTTTAAGTCTTAATAACTCCTAAACATATATTTGTATGTGATTTCTAAGCACCAAGAAAACACATCCACACAACTACCATAGGTTTAATTGGCATCTTAATGATAAAGTTTAGGGTGTCCTCAAGATACTCAACATAGGCAAGAAGCTCAACCATGCACACAGTGATCAATTGTAGGTGTAATGCAATAAGTATTACTTGTGCAATTGAAATGTGTACAACCCTCCTCCATTAAAATTGAATGGCTACATGCACATAGAACACAAAAAATCTTATATACTATAATATTAGTATATATTCTCAAATGTTTCATTAATTCAAACATTTTGAAAGCATCTTCACCAAATCCATTTTATGCATATCCTACAAACAGTTCATTCCATGTGACCACATTTCTTTGAGGAATTTTGTTAAACAATTCACGTGCCTTATCTATTCTTCCACATTTTACATCTATAATGTTTAACTAATTTCATTTAGTTTGTAAATCTTTGTCAAGAAATGTATTTTGTTCATATCCTACAATCATGACATTCAATGTAACCAAATTTTTTTGAGGCACATCGTCAAACAATTTTCCTGCCTTGCGTATACCTCCACACTTCGTATACATCTCTACAAGAGGTTGCAACTACTACATCTAAAGCTCCCATTTTGGCATAGGTTGCAAGGACGCTAAAAAAGTTTGTATTCTGGAATTACACCAACTAATTGCATTTTCTTGAAAGTTTCTAAAGCTTCTTCAACAAATCCATTTTGTGAACATCCCGCTATTAGGGCATTCCATGAAATTTTTTTTGGAGGCATTCTATCAAATAGTTCACATGCCTTGTCTATGCTTCACCATTTTGCATACATGTCTACCAGGGCAGTTACAACTACATCTGACAAAATTCATCTTTCCTTCATCCTGTGATGAATGTGCATGCTCTGTTCTGAAGCTCCCATCGTGGCACAGGCAAGGAGGATGGGCAAAGATTGTGAAGTCCAACTTTCCACTGCGAGTTACATTTGATTGAAAGCTTCTGATTCTGTTTCAACAAACGCATTTTGTGCATATCCTACAATCAAAGCATTCCATGAGACCACATTTATTTGAGGAATCTTGTCACATAGTTGACATGCTTCCACATTTCACATGCATGTCTACTAGAGCATATCCAATTGTCTGAATAATCCATGTATGCTGGCAAATGAAAACTGATAGAGTTGGAAACCTATTTAGTGTGAGTGTAGTGTAGGATTCCACAGTGTAGGTGGGTGGGAGAAACACTTTAAACACATTTAACAATATTTAGTGGGTGGGAGAAACACTTTAAACACATTTATCAGCATTCAGTGGGTGGGAGAAATAATTTAAACACATTACCAGAATCCATATAAGTAACTACACAGGACTAACATAAATGGAAACAACAAACGAAAGCGGGATGGTTGAAGAGGACCCCACAACATCCACCTAAGAGGTCAAATGCTTAGTGTGTGATGTTTAAGCCCGACCCTAAAAGACCTTAGACCTCTTCCTTTGAATTTTCAAAAAAACCTACCTGCAATAAAATGATCATCTTTTATAATATTTATCCATTTTTCAACTTCTTGTAGGTATCAAAAAGTTGGTTCTAAATTGAATGTAGTGGTGTAGTTCATTTTCTTAGACCACCAACCAAAAAGTAGGTAAACTCATCTGAAGTGAGTATTTATTTTTTGAACTTCAAAAAAGCATAAATTTTGTATATCGTATAATTTTCTCACAATTAATAAAAACTTATTAACATTGTACAAGAAGATAATTGTGCACTTTTAAAAAAAAAATTTAAATTAGTTATTGTGTTCTATTTTGATAACCATTGAATACAACTTCCTTTCAATTGTCAAAGGCCAAAACATAAAAACAAACATTTTCACAAGACAAAGTGCTAAAAATTTAAACTTCTAAAATATTTGTGTTGCAATATGCTTGTTTGAAGACAAATTTTATTAATTTTATAATTTTTATTTTATGTCTTTTTGTTTGTCTTTTCAAATAATTGATTTGTGGGATTAAAACGAACTCAACACTTCAATTTGGGTAATCAAAGAATATATATTTTTCATCTTGAAAAAGTGTGTGCATATGCTCTTCTCTTGTATACTTTGTGTGATCTTGAGAGTCAAAAACACCACTTTTTCCTTTTCTTTTAAGGGGCCTATCTAGGTATTTCATCACTCTAGAGGACAACCTCAACTCTAGTATTTTTCCAAAGTATAAATAATGGGGGTGAATTGAAAGACATACCTCTTGGAAGTTGTGAGTTTGTCATTCGAGCTAAGCCCCAATAAATTTATAACTTGGGGAAGTGAAGAAGGGTGGGTTACCCTCTTCTATCGATTGTTTGAATTTATTACACTTTCAAATTCACAAATTAGGCCTCACGTTCCCTTGTGGAATATAGAGGATTCCTCTAGAAAAACTGTATAGCCTAGTTTAAGACCTTTTAACTATTTCTTAGTGTGGTGCAAGGCTTAGTATCAAGCTCAAAGTTACTCACCATGTACCTCCTTGAGTAGAGATATAAACTCTTTGGGCACAATCTTGAGAGCCTCCAAAGCAGGGATTTTTTAGTGGTGTATCTTCACCAATTGGAAAATAGTTAATATTGGCCTATTTGAAATTGGTGAATACATTATAACCAACAGGGTGGCCAAATCACCCAAGTTTTATGAATTATCAGTCCAATATATTTCAACTCATCATTAATTTATTTAATGAGACATGCAATTAATAATTTCGTCATAACAAACTATGCATTTCCAATGGTCTAATTAATATTTTTTTTGGGAATTTCAAATGCATGTATTCATTTTCCCACATATTCATCAATACCATTAAAACTACATTGTGTATGAGGACCCATTTTACCAATAACATTAAATTTACATTGCATGTGAGGACCCATTTCACCAATACTATGATAAGTCCATACTAATACTAGGTCCATAATCACCTTGAAAATTACAATGTATGTGTTTTGTTGAGGTTTGATTTGCCCAACATTTACATGTATCATTTTATAATCATGCAAGATTTGCCAAATTTTTAATATACAATTTAAAAATCCCACAAAATTTTCCCAATATGGATTGATAGAAATACAATTGAAAATCTAATTTATTTTTACACATTTTGTTCAGTTATGAAAATTTGAGCTCTCAAATAAGATCATAGGAAAGTTACAACTACATGCATTATTGCATAACAAATACCGAGTCACTGAAAACCTAAAGGTAAGCGGTCATTTCTTTATAGTGTTATAAGATTATTTATCTCTTTATCATTCTTGCTTCATTCTTATAGATGATATTGGGTAGGGATACATCTAGGATCCAAGGATCTATATTCTATGATTCCTTCTTAAACAAGAAGATTTTTTTGGTATCTTTTATTTTATGAGAGATGTCAAGTAGAAACAAGTATAAGAGTCCTAAAGGTGGTGAAGAGAGGCCAATAAAATTTAGAACCATAATGTTGTACTTTGGAAATGTTTGTGGTCCATCAAATCAAGATGAGACTACAACATCAACACTTGCACCAAATATTAACAAATTTGAAAATACCTGAGGAAAATCATAATGAGTTAATTGAGTCAGTGACAATGCCACATAATATGTTTCAAGGGATAGCTATGGTAGCTAGAATGAGTTAATTGACTTGGATGATAATGTTGGTGTCATAGATGATGTTACATGAAAGGGGAAGATAAAATACAAATAAAAATGGGGTGCAAGTGGGATATAACAAGGAATTTTTAGATTGAATGGGTTTCAAAGTACCCATTCATTGAACTGGTGGAGAATGCAAACAAATATGAAACTCTAATAGAATGCAAGTGTAACATTTGTAATCGGAAATATAAAAGGGACAAGAAGTTGCAACTAAAAATTGACACTATAGAAAATCATATCGGTAAAGTTTATGAGAAAAAACATACACAAAAAGGAAAAATCAATGATACGATGGAAATCAAAGGAATAATGTCTTCATGTTAAGCATGCCGTAGAATATGATGTACATTTGCAAAGAAAAAAAATCTTGTTGAATCTATAGGTTCAATTCAAGCTCAATTTGGAAAGATAATGACAAGAGCACAAATGAAAAAAAACTATTTAGTTGAGTGTTGTTTAAATAATATTTTGACCAGAGGGCGTCCTATGATAGATTACCAAAAATATAAGATTTTATTATATTTTTTGGGAATTCCTAACTTTCCTAGCATTTATTGGTTAATAAATTATGGATGAGAATGAGAAAATTATCTTGCTGAGGTGGAAAAACAATATTTACAAAAAAAAAGTCAACCTTTATTGCACTATCTTTAGATGAAGTTACTGTGGTAGATAATATTTCTTAGGTATGTATGCATATGTATATTATACACAAACATGTCTTCCAACCTCATCCACTCTATGGTTATAAAATGAAGGAGAATTCAACATCACAAAATCTATTTGAACTAGTTAAGAAATCTTTGAATGAATCGAAGGCATAAATGACTTCATAATTTCTAAAAAGTTGATATGTGTAGGAGCTAATGGAGCTTCAATAATGCAAGGTCATAGGAATGATATTTGCATAAAGTTACAAACTACTTCTTCACCATACATGATTTCCATTCACTACATGGCCTATAGAATGAATTTAGCATTTAAAATTATAAGCAAGTTTCCTTCAATATCAAAAATTGAAAATCTAGTCTACAAACTTTATTCATACTTCTGCCAAAGTCCCAAATAGTTTGTGGAATTTTAAAATTTTGCTAAGGGAATAACCATAGGAAACAATCTTCTTAAAGATATTGAAACCAAATGGATCTCCTTGCATGAACCTGCACAATGAGTTTTTAAAAAATATCAATCCTTGATTAGAGTAATGTACAAACATCACCACATAGTACACAAAACCCCTGAACTCTTACATAGGTTAAGTAATATAGAGACACTCTTAACTTTATCTAGTCTTCTTTTCATACTGAAAAAATGAATAATCTTGTGAAAAAATCCCCAAAAAAACTATGTATATTACATTATATAGTAAACTACAGAGAGTGACATGCCTCACCCTCAATAATCTATATCTATTAGATTCCTCATTTATAAGTCCAAAATTCCATACCTAGCAATTTATTATAAATGTGAACAATCATGATAGTTTTTTACAATTTAATGCAAGTGGGGAGTTGTGTGTGTTTATATGTGGATTTAAGATATCAATACACTATTGTACCACATAAGCCACTCTATCAAAGAAATAATTTTTACAAATGAAGCTTTTAATGATATTTTTAATTTTACAATGAGTTTTTTCAAAATATCAATCCTTGATTAGAGTAATGAACAAACATCACCACATAGTACACAAAACCCCCGACCTCTTACATAGGTTAAGCGATATAGAGACACTCTTAACTTTATCTGGTCTTCTTTTCATATTGAAAAAATGAAATATCTTGTGAAAAAATCCCCAAACAAAACTATGTATATTACATTATATAGTAAACTACAGAGAGTGACATGCCTCACCCTCAATAATCTATATCTATTAGATTCCTCATTTATAAGTCCAAAATTCCATACCTAGCAATTTATTATAAATGTGAACAATCATGATAGTTTTTTACAGTTTAATGCAAGTGGGGAGTTGTGTGTGTTTATATGTGGATTTAAGATAACAATACACTATTGTACCACAAAAAACCACTCTATAAAAGAAATAATTTTTACAAATGAAGCTTTTAATGATATTTTTAATTTTACGAGTACTACTTCAAAGATTATTGTGAAATCCTTTTCCTAAGAGATTATACACAGATTCCCTTGAGATGAACTACTCGAAGCTATGTTTATTGTGCATCCTCAATTTTGGGTCCATCGTCAACCAAATGATTATCATAGGAGGATAAAGATATTGATTGATCATTTTTCTAAAAGTTTAGAGTTCAATGGACATCAAATATAAATAATTATAAGTGAATCTAATCTTATAGAGCAATCTTCCCATTTTTCAACAACTATGATTACATAGTTTGATGTTACAGAGAATCCCATGCAAGTAGGATCAATAGTAAGGCTTTGGGTAACCATAAGTCAGATCCAAATATTGTGTGATTCAATATCACAATATTTAAAACTTGTTGATTTATGCCAAACCATGATATTGGGTTGGTGGAGGATGAGAGAGTTTTGAGTGCATTGGGGTTTTTGAAATCAAAGATAAGAAATAAACTAGATAAGAATTTTGAAAATTGCTTGAGGATGTATACAACTAGGTATGATATCCAATTTTTTTGTTTTGAAAGGGTACTCACAATCTGGAAGTCCATATGTGAAAGAAGAGAGTTGTGCTTAGTGACACAATGAATAAAATATGTACTAGTAATGTTGAGACGTAGTTAAATGGATGTATGCAAAGCAAAGAAAACAAAGACCAAAATAAAATTCAAGACAAATCTCAATCTCATGGTCAGACTGAGGAGATGAATTGGAAAATGGAAGGGATTTAGCAGTTACTAGGTATTTATACTGTATTTCATGTATCATATTCCAAACTGTTGTTGATAATATTTTATGTTATACTCCATGAATCAAATTGAATAAATGAATGTACTATCATTTTCCAATTTCCATTTATTAATTAACATATTGCTAATAATTTCATATTTTATTGTGTCATACTGATAATTTTTAGATGCACTCAAAGATTCAAATCAATTCTTAATAACAATAGTAGCATATACAACAATTATAAATTATTTAATGTGTATCTACAAGAAGAAAATATAGTTTTTTGAATTGAAAAATTAAATAATACAATTTACTTGAATACATAAATGAATTTGAGTTTTGTATTAATTTTTAAATGAAGTAAAACATGTTGCAAAGGCGATTGTCGCTACACCAAAAGATCGACCTATTAATGCCCGATACATCCGCTAGATTTATACAAGATCCAAGATCCATAGGAGGCGGTTAAACCATGTCACGAAGCTTGAGTGTTGTGTTGGACCACACCGAGGAGACTAGGGGTGACACCTTACAACAATCCCCCCCAACGCAAGCAAGGGGTTCAAACCTATGACCTCGACTCTGATACCAATTGTTGCAAAGGTGACTTCCATTGCACCAAAAGATCATCTTGTTAATGCCCGATACAACCACTAGATTTATACAAGATCCAAGATCCACAAGAGGTGATTAAACCATGTCACAAAGCCTGAGCACCACACTGGCCACATAGAGGAGACCAAGGGTGACACCTTGCAACAAAACATACTAAATAATGCAAAATATTGCTCAAAAACAACTCTACAAAAAGTTGAGTTGGAAAATAATATTATTAAATCATTATATCAAATTTTATAGAATGTTCCACTGTCCATTTGATGGAAGTACAATTTATTCTAATTGATAGTATCTTACTTGAATTTTTTTCATAATTATAGTATCTTACTTGAATTTTTTTAATAATTAATAATTAAAATTAAAACCCGACTTGAATGTTTCAATCAATGTTGCATTCAAGGTTATCAGTGGTTTGATGGAATCCATTTTTTCCCCTCAATTGGCTTATAAGAAAACTAGTCCAAATCAAACTTCCTTCTATCCTCTATATTATTTTTGAAAAAATCCTTTTTAATGAATCACTTTGTTGTGTCAAAATCCAATGACAAATCAAACTCTATCAATTTCTCTACCTTTTATGTAGCTTCTACATCTTTTTTGTAGCTCGATCTAGAAATTCTTCTATTTTACGTAGTTTCAAACATTTTTTAATGGTACATGATATCTTTATTGAGGCATTGATTTAGTCATGGATTTCTTTGGATTTATTTTTGTTTGTCTAGATTGACTTGTAATTTATTTGTTGAGACATTAGATTTCACCAGGTTTTGTTTTAATTTTTATGAAGTGGTTTTTTCATCATCATATTTCTTGATGCTCTCATCTAACCTTTGATTTAGTTCATTTAATTTCAATCCCACCTATTTTTGTTCATCCTCTTTTCTTGTAGATGTAGAGGAAGATTTTTTATTCTTTTTTCTAACTCATTGCTCTTTTAATCTATTGATTTCCTCTTTTCTTTCTCACTTGCTAGGTCTACCTATAACTTTTCTATTTGATTTTAAAACCTATTTTTGTCTCTCTTACTTGAGCAATGATGTGTACACCACTTCATTTTTCTATTTTTATATATTTTTAATAAAAAAAATTATTTGAATATTTCTCACCTCAAATATAGAGTGATGCATTTGATTCTCTAGTTTATTTTGAACTTTGGGAACAATAATCATGTACTCCATGGTTTCTATATTCATCTAAAATATGGGTAATACCCTGGTTGTTGTAGTCTCTAAAGTTATAGTAGATATATTCTATATTATTTTGTTCCTATGTTCTTTATACATTTTTGATTTCTTTCTAAACTCAACATTGTAATTAAAACTTGGAGCCATAGACATAATTGAATGATCAAATGGTGAAGGAGTACTTGCAACAATGATAACATCTCTAATTACCTAGGACTGAGTCTAAGGATTAACTATTCCTGTTACAGTCACACTAATAACTAGATGGGTGCCTTATGAAAGTATACATAACTCCTTTGGGTTGGAAATGAAGGTAGTTGGACTTGGAACTGTTATAATCATTTGCTTCTTTAGAATTCCTTGATCACTAGGTGCCTATGTAGTATCTTCTACTATTGGCCTCTTGTGTGTAATTTGTTGTTATAACACATGTTAAACACTACTAGTACTACTATCTATACCATCACCACTACTGGAAGTGCTAGTAACACTAGATTCTTCAACATGTCCTGGTTGTGATTGTATTTGAATATTGGGATTTGAAGTTATAATAAAATGAATTATTTCACATGTCCTTGTATGCCCTTGGGATTTTTTATCAACTCCAATGCCTATAAAATCACTAAGTTTTCTAGGGTCTACCTTTATTGGCACCGAAATTAATTGTCCTTTGGACCCCAAACCACCACCTTCATAACCCATTTTTTGGCTATGGCTACTCCTAAAGTATATATTTGTTTTGTGGTCTCATTTAAACCATACATGGTTTTTCTTACATATTGTATACTTTATTCTTCCCTATCATCATCGGATTGATCACCGGTTTCTTGAACTTCAAAGGGATGCTCTTTATTCCATATATCACTAAACTCATCATCTTCTGGGATCTCTTGAAATATTGTAGTAGTTTTTGGTTCACCTAGATCCTTCCTCATAGACCAAAAGGCAGCTATTTTTAATGTTGTCCAATTTTCATTTGCACAAGCTCTTCTGAATTTGGTATTTTTACTAAAGTAGATGGTCGACCACCTTTTTAATAAAAAATGTTGTACCTCTTGATTGGATTCATAACTTCTCTCTATGGGTGCAATGCCATTATTTTTATTGACAATTGTTGAAAAGAAATACCTTTTCTCAGTAGTAGTTTCCTCCATTACTTTTTTGACTTCATCCCAATAATGATTATATTTTAATATTTCTAGCAAGGGTTTAATTTGATATTGAATTATACTTGTAGCATTCTTATTGGCCACAAGCCTTTTTTTAATTATCACATGGGTCATACTACCAGTGAAATTCAACATCATTTTTTTAAAATTTCATGTACCACAATGAATTTTTTTCTCTCAAATGTGAACCCTCCACATGAAAAGAAGGAAATTATCTCTTCTTTTGTTGACTAAAAAAGTATAGTTGATATGTTCTCTCCATATTTCATAGAAAAAAGCCTCTCTATCACACGTATTGGAAGTCTGTAGGACTCTACTTTTGATCCATAAAATATTAGCACAATATATTTTTCCATGAAGTACTAGTCAACCAATTGTATTTCTAATCCCAATTGAATGCAATCTCTACAAGACTCAGGAAATATAGGCATTTGAGTATTTATAATTGCTTTATACAATTGAGTCAAAAAGTAATCTCCAAAATTAATGTAGTTCATTCAAGTATCATGCATCCTTATCTTAGGGGTCCAATCATATAGTGAAGCCATTAATTTTGTATCAACATTCATATAAGGTTGAATCTAAAGCTTGTTGGCTAGAAACATTACACTAAATTTCACTAGAAATAAATAGCACAAGTAGGTTTTGAACCTAAATGTCTTAGTGGAACCTCCTTTAATAATTTAAAATTGTTTCTGCATGGATTCTACAATATGATCAAGAAATTTATATTTGACAAGTGGAATAACATAATGGATATTATATAACATTTTAAGGAGGTTTTCACTCACTTCCCAATTACTATAAAATTTAAGGCAAAATGCTAGCATGAAAATAGTATTTTGAACCCTTGGTTAAGAATATCAATTTTATAAGGAGTCTTATTATTATCTTTGAATAAGTTACTACCTATTGTTATTTTTTTGAGAAAATAATATTTGGACATTTGAGGAGCTGCTTCATAGTTACTAGCAAGGTTTTCTAGGTCAATTTGGGCATTTCCAAAATATTTGGTTGCAAACCCTATCACACTTCTTAATTATTCAACAATAATGAGTAACCTTTCTTCTTAGCTATCTTTATTAACCATTTATTTTTGTTATCATCATAATTTTGGGTGCAGGTTGTTGAAAGAATGAATGTGTTGTCATTGGTGTCAACTGGTCAACTGGTTATCAACTAGTTTCTATTTTCATTGATATCATGGATGTGGGTTATTGGTTGTATATGTCGAGGATATTGAGAAAATTGTAAAGGAAAAAAAGGTTGTAGGTGTTTAGTGTTTGCTCCATGATTTTCTCCTATGTTCGTGTGGTTTAGATATGTTGATCATGGTTGTTAGAAGCTACTTTATCCAAATTTTGGGTTTCTAGATCTTTGTACAATGCAAGTTATGTTCACCAGTTGTGAATTGTGTTTTTTAGGGTATCTGGCTGAGGTCCGGGAGAAATGTAGTTTCTCTGAATTTATTCTTGTTTGAGTTTTATGTCTTGCAGTTTTGGAGTTAAGCTGATATGATCATGTTGAAGATAATTTTGTTGTCTGGAAATATTGCATCGTGTTAAGGGTTGTGTGTGCTTAATTGTTCTATGTGTTTTACACTGATTTGGCTGACCTTGTGTTAAAAACTACTTGTGAAGTTCATGAAGCATGTTGGGACTTATTTGGGTCCTTATCAAGTGTGTGTTTGGGTCACCCTCATTCTAATTCCAACCTAGAATATTTTGGCACCAACCTATTTTGAATTTAAATATTATATGGCCTTTGTATATGTTTCAAAGTTGAAGATGGTATAAATACAGGGTGAGATATTGGTGAAGGGTATGCAAATAAATAGAGAAAGATAGATGCAAAGTAGATGCGAAACAATGTGTAAGTGATGTGAGTTTGGCAAATCAATGTAAAATCTAATTTTTGAGTTTTTAGATGCAGTGAGTTGAAGGTATACTCTATCATTCATGCATGTCTACAAGTGGTTGAGAAAATTGTGGTGGAAATCTTTGTTGCATTGAGATTGTCTTCTCTCTGTAACATATCTCTTCTATTTTCTTTGTATCTATGTGGCAGTGAGCCCTCCAGGTGGTTAACTCTTATTGGATAGTGAGTCCTGGTTTGGCAGCGAGCCTTCTTTGGTAGTGAGCCTTTGTAATCAGTTTTGATATTATTTATATTGTGAGCTAATCCTCACCATGGTTTTTCCCTTATTGGGCTTTCCATGTAAATCTGGTGTTATTGTGTATGTGTGATGTTTTACAATTTTTGCCTTTGCACTTAATGATTAATCATTTTAACAAGGTAAAGGATTTGTAGATGATCTAAAATTTCAATGGAAGTTTCAAAAAAATTTCACAATTGATTCACCCCCCCTCTCAATTGTCTTGCTCAAAAATTGGTATCAGAGCTTGGTTCCTTGGAAGAAAGCTTAATCACTTAAGGAAGGTCTAGGATGGTAGACAAGATTAAATTTGAGTCTTCTAATTTTGAAGGAACTAACTATGCTATCTGGAAAATATAGATGGAAGGATATCTAAAGTATTGTGGATATGAGGTTGAGAAAGATTATAAGACTAATTACACTCCTCTTGATAATGGTCTGAGTACAATTGATGAAATCAAGGTGCATAAAGAAAACAATAAGGCGAAGTTCATTTTGAAGAATATTCTTTCACATTCCAAGCTAATTAAAGTTCAAAATTCGAAGATTGCTAAAGAAGTCTGAGATGTTTTAGAAAAGAGGCAAGATGGAGATGAAAAGGTCAAAGAAGAAAAGTTGCAGAATTTGGAGGCATCGTTTGAGGTCATGTGCATATGTCTAAAGATGAGAACATTAAATCTTATGTAAAGAGAGTGGATGAGCTGGTAGGAAAAATGTGAGGACTTGGTGCTAAAGTAGATGAATCCAGGATTGTAAAGAATATTCTTAGAAATTTCCCTAATACATAAAGTGAAAAGGTATCTGCTATTGAAGAATGTGTGAATTACAAGACTTACTCTAAAGATCAATTATTGGGAGCTCTAACATCTTATGAGATGAGAAAATAATATTTGAGAAATGGATCCAGATCAAAAATTGCTTTTAAGGCTACAAGAGCTAAAGATCCAGATGAAGAAAACCTTGATGAAGAAGAAGCTAACTTTGTGAGAAGGATGAGAAAAGTCTCCAGTAAGTATGAAGGTAAGTTAACCTTTAAATTCTTTAGTTGTGGAGGAATAGGTCATTTTTCTTCAAGATGTTTAGAAAAATCTAAGAGGAATAAACAAAGACTTGATAAAGAAAACAAAGGTAAGAAGATCGACAAAGAATATTATGTGAATGAGGATTTGCTAGTATTTTTGATGATGAATTTGATTATAGAGATTTTGATGACAATGAATTCTTGTTCTTGGATATAAAAGATGAACATACCTCTACTACTTCCGAAAGATAGGTGAAGGAATGTCCTCTAGAGAAAGAGAAAGATAAAGATATTGTAATTTGTGACCTACATGCTAAACAAGAAAAGAACTATTGGGTCATTGATAGTGTCTGTTCACATCACATGACCGGTGATATAAGTAAGTTCATTAAAATTGAAAAATATTATGGAGGCTTAGTTATGTTTGGAGATGATACTGGTGCTAAGATTTGTGGGATAGGTTTAGTAAGTTTTGAAAGCAAGTATAATATTGATGATGTCTACTATGTTAAGGGTTTAAGGCATAATCTCTTGAGTGTTGGACAGATGTGTTGTAAGGGATATGATCTTGTATTTAAGGATAAGAGATGTGAAATAAAGAAAGGATGCAGGACAATGCTTGTTGTAGGAAAGAAGTCTGAAGGAAATATATATCAACTTAAGGGTGTTGATGGACATTGCTTTATAAATTAGATTAATGACAGTGGGTTATGACACTAGAGAATGTGTCATATGAATTTTGATAACATGGCGAGGATCAATGCAATGAAATATGCGAGATTTTTACCAAGAATTACAAAGCCTATTAATGCTATTTACAAGAATTGCCACTTTGGAAAGAAAACAAGGAATAATTTCAGATCAAAGGAACAATTTACTACTGGATTTGATTCATACAGATCTCTATGGTCCTACAAGAGTGAGAAGTCTACAAGGTGAAAGGTACTTTATTATTTTGATTGATGATTACTCTAGGTATACATGGGTTACCTTTCTTAGAGAGAAACTTGATGCATTAAATAGATTCAAGACATTCAAGGCTATGGTAGAGAATGAAGTGAGTTTGAGAATAAAATGTTTGAGGTTTGACAAAGGTGGTGAATTCAACTCCCATGAGTTTAATATGTTTTTTGAAGTTCATGGAATAAAAAGATAGTTATCTGCTCTGAGAACCCCTCAACATAATGGAGTTGTTGAAAGGATGAACATAACAATTCAAGAAGTTACTAGATCAATGATTACTGAAGTTGGTTTATTGGAATTTTATTGGAGAGAAGCTATTGACACTGATATTTGCATGTTCAATCGAGTTCAAGCAAGAGCCAATAATACTAAGATCCCATATGAGTTATGATATGGAAGAATTCCTACTATTAAGTATTTCAAGGTGTGTGCAAGTGTTTTTCTACTCTAGGTTGGAAAACCAAATGAAATGCAAAAATAAAATACTCAAACAAACACTCAAGATTAGCCAAAATTGAATCCAAACAAAAACAACAAATAAATGAAATGTTATACCTTTTTATTGGATTGATAAGTTGGTTGGCCCTTTGATGATGCTTGGTTGTATGCTCTTCTAATGGCAAGTGAATGCAATAATGGAGGTGGGTATTGTGATGAGAGTGGTAGGTCAATGCAATAAAAGCTTCAAAATGGCTGCAAATAGTAAGTGTGCTAATGGCTTGGCTTGAATTCTTGAATGCTCTAGTGAATAAAAAATATGATCTAACTCTTGTCTAGCCTCTTTAATTTGAGACCAAGCTTTCCAATTTAAAGAAGAATGGACAACTAGGATTTAGCCATCATGGACAAGATGGAGGGTTGTGGTGAGTTGAGGACTCACAAGTCCTCACATCTTGCCATGTGGAATGTGAGATGGAAAGAGGACAAATGATGCGTTAAAGGATAGGTGAGGTGGAGGTACTTATAAGTACCTTGAGATTAGGAGAGGATTTCCTAAAAAAGGAAGTCCTTGTCCCCATATGGGGTTGATGGTGACAAGTGAGGAATTTTAGAAAGTCCTCTCTTGTAACCATGGGGATGAGAGAAGTTGTTGGAAAAATAAATGTGAATTTTAAATTCACATGATTGGAAGTACCCTACGGATAAGAAAAAGTCCTCTTAAAGGAGGTCTTTGTCCCATGTGACTAATGTGACCTATGAGAGACTATGGGGAAGAAAAATGCATGGGATAAATAAATGGAATTTAAAATTCCATTGGAAATGACATGGTGATTGTAAATGAAATTAAAAATTCCATTAAGGGTGTTGGAAGAATAAAATGGAATTAAAAACTCCATTGGGATGTGGGAAGAGTTGACTAAAGGGGGCTGATTAGACTAGTGATGAAATATTAGAAGAGGGTTAGGTGGTTAATGATGATTAGGAGCTAACTTGCAAAAGTTGGAGGATGTGACACATCTTAATCATGGATTAGGGATGTGTCACATCTCTAATGATGGGATTAGGAGATGAATTGAGATTAAGTGTGGATGGGACATAAAGGGAATTAAATAAGTGGGTTATTTATTTAATTCTTGGAAGAAAGGGATAAAGGGGTAAGGTATTTAATTATTTAACTAAATATCTTAGGGATTTATAAGAATTTAGGGGTATTAATTAAATAATAGTAACATTATTTAACTAATGTGGTTAAAATTCTATTTAAACGAAAAGGTAAATTTGGCCAAATATAAATGATAAAATTTAGATGTCTACATTTTGTCCCTCTTTGAGATGGTGTTATGAAGTAGCATCATTTCAAAGAAAATTAAAACATAACACCTAGAAGAAGATGGTTAGATTAAGAAAGATGCCCCGGTCATTCAAGGAGTGACTAGGAGGAAAGATGATGAGAGTGAAGATGAAGATTAGGGATTAAGGATGCCCCCTCTAGAGGACATGCAGGTTTAAGAGAACACGGGTGTACTTTTGAAATGGATGAGATGATGCAAGGGTAGATGGGGAAGATGATGCGAAATGATGGATGAGAGAGGATGATAATATGAAGAGATAAAGGTAAGTACAAATAGATTTTAAAGACAAAGGTGATGGTGCCTTGGTCAAACTACAAGCTAAGATGGAGTGATGGTCGATAGAGTGTTGTTGAGGAGGGAAAGATATGTAGAATTATGAAAGCCAACTTCATAGACCTCGAAGATCACCTGCATGCAAATAACCTGTCACAAAAAGAAGAGATGGAGACAAAAAAGCAAGGGTGCTCTGAAAGATGAAAAATGTATTAATCATAGAATAAAAATAAAATACAATGATCAATCCTTATAAAAGGAGATTGTGCAACCCTAAAATTAATGCTAATAGGTAGACATTTAATAATTAATATAATTATTAAATTTCACAATATGCAAATTAAAGTGAAATATTAAGAGAGGAATAAAGGTAACTTAATTAACATAATTAAGTTAAAACCTTTACTCTAACACCCCCCTTAAGATGAGCAAGAGTGCAACTACAAACATGTGCAAGAAAGTAAAAGTAGCTACAATGCATGAAAGTAAACATGGGTCCCGTCAACTAGGCTTGATCAGGTACCCATTTACAAATGCAATGCAAACTAAAGGAAATGGGGTAAAGGAGAAAACCTAGTGGGAACAAAACTCCTCCCCAAAATAGAATGAAAATAAAGGAATGCAATGCACTAAAGAAAGAATGATAGGAGGTGGATTACATGATACCCTCCATAGACAAATTCTATCATATAAGTACATATACAATGGTCTCCATAGGAGAGATAGAAAGAGACAAGAAGGCCCCCCCCATAATGAAGAAACTCTTGTCGCAATGGTAGATGCCTGATGTAGAATCCAAAAGGATATCTTGAAGTGACAAATGATATTCCTCCCCTTGGGAAGAAATGGATCCAAAGGAGGATGTCAAAGAAACCCTGTGAAGAGTGATGAACCAATATGTCTCAAGATGTGTGCCATGATTGGATGCTGAAGAATATCTTTGTCTGAACTAAAAAAAATGATGTCAAATCCAAAATGATGTGGAGAATCCTGAAATGCAACCTCTGAATGCACTAATAATGGTGGGCATACAATGATAACTTGACTGTCAAGGTAGAGGAGATGAATGTCCTCAAAATAATCCTCCAAATCTGCAATATAAGATTCCACAAACAAGAAAGATATGTTTGCAAAATAAGAGTCCAAAGTAGCTATGTCTCGAACAAGTATGATGCCCTATTGCATTGAATTAGGAACAACATGAGATGCTGATGAAGTCTCAATCTGATGAGTAGGAACTGTGAGACAAGACTCTGATCCATCGAAACATGTAAGGGTGTCTAAATACTCAAGCTCCTCTAAAGTATCATGATTAAAGGGTGTATTCTCTCTCCAAGCAATGGGTAAGAGACAATTTGAAGTAAGATCCTTTGGGAATGAAGAGAGATTGGGGTCTCCATAGATCTCCCAAAGACGTGTCCAAAGTGGGTGGGAAAAATCAATGTCCGATATAGCCCACACAGTGTCATTATCAACACTAGACAAGATAAGTCATACTATGCGATTTCTAATGATATCCCAAACTAATTTTCCCTCTGAAGTGGCTGGTTCAAGTATGAGATCATACAAATAAGGAAAAATATTAAGCTACCTACAATGTGTAAGTATGCCCTTTTCCCATGACTCATAATTACCCCATTCCAAAATTACAACTGAAGGGTGAGTAGAAAAAGCCATGATAACTCTTCAAATAAAACAATCTGATAAAACTGACCTTACTACATCTAGATCAAATGAAATAGAGCCTAATGACACAAACAAGAGGATCCTAAGTGCCAAAATGTCCAAGTAATTAATAAAACTATGAAAAAAAAAGGCTAAATAAAATATACCTAGGAAAAAATATGGAAAAATAAGTTGCAAATCTAGAAATAGCACCGAAACACCTTTCCAATACCTATTTGTTTGTGTAAAATGAAGTTTGGACACAAAAGTTACGCCCCCCGAAGTGCAAAAAACATGTTCTAAATTTGACTAGTAAAAAAGACATCAAAACAGAAAATAAAACCTACACCATTGGATTGGGCTCAAAACTAGCTTTCTGACGATATTTTGTTTTTGAAAAACCGAGTTCGTATGCAAAAGTTATGGCCAAAATACCAAAATTTCTCCAAAAGGGTTTTGGGGGTTATGCTTGGCGGTTTGGCTAATCGCTAACATTAACCGCAAGCGGTTAACTAACAGCGGCGCCCATTTAACTATGTGTTTTTTTTTCTCAAATTGCATGCCGTACCAGGTCGTACGATGCAAAAATGTTTTTTTTTTGATTCCCAGAGTCATTGTGTCCGATTTTGACGATTTGACAGTTGATTTAGGGGTTTTTGGGCCCTCTCAACGTGATGGTGAGGTCCATTTGGGCTGAAAATGCTCCAAAATTTCAGGTACGCTCTAGATTTGGAACCCCTAAAAAAAATTCAAACCCTCGCAGATCTGACGCCGTGAAGCCAAATTTGACGAAACAAAAGGTCAATCTTGACTAAATTGAATGTTTTGGACACAATGGTGAGGTCCAAATTGAATCAAAATTCCCCAAATGAAAGAGGTATTCCCTGTATCAAAAAAGAAAACCCCAAACCCTCGAAGCTCCAAAAATATTTCAAAACATAAACATAAAGCAACATGTCTGGAGCTTTGATACCATGTAGAAGTTGTGAAAGCCAACTTCACAGACCCCAAATATCACTTGCATGCAAATAAACTGTCACATAAAAAAGAGATGAAGACAAAAAAAACAAGGGTGGTCTGAAAGCTGAAAAATGTATTAATCAAAGAGTAAAAATAAAATACAAAGATCAATCCTTATAAAATGAGATTGTGCAACCCTAAAAGTAACCCTAATAGGTAAACATTTAATAATTAATATAATTATTAAATGTCACAATATGCAAACTAAAGTGAAATCTTAAGAGATGAATAAAGGTAACTTAATTAACATAATTAAGTTAAAACCTTTACTCTAACATGATACATACCAAAACAACACCAGGATAAGGAAGGATACATCCTATTGAGGATGATGATGATAGTGTTGTTAATGAGTGAAGGATACATCCAAAACAATACAAAAGGATAGGAAAGGATAGACCCCGATGATGATGATGATGATGATGATTGGGTCAAGGCTTGTAGCAAGGCTGGGAACAAGACCAGAGATGTGATTAGATGATTTGTGCTAGATTGAATAGGTTAAGATTGGATGGAGATGTGAGATGGTTAAAATGAATGAAGATAATGGAATTAAAGATGCAATGCAATGGAAGAGAAAATTAAATGCAATCTTAATGAAATTTTACATTTTTGGAGCACTGATTTTTGTTATAGCATAAGACACTAGGTACCATGGTATGTGAAACCAAGGTGGACTAGTGTCTAATGCATACACAAACAAAAAAACAAGAAGGCTATCCCAACAACCCAAATTTGCGATGACTTTGGTCAGGCCAGGTATTGGGACAACCACAAGCACAAAAAGATGCCCCAACATAACACAAGACCTCAGGGATCTTGGTGGATACTACGTGGGAAAACCAAGAGTAAAATAATAAACAAAGATTAAGATATGCCCCTATGTTAACCAATCAAAACCAACCATAATATGATAGATTATGACAACCTTGACAAGTAATGATAGGGAGCTCAAATGATAAATAGAAACTAAAAACATCAAAAGATTGCAATCAGTTTCAAAAAATCCTTTACCATAGGATCGAGAGGATGGATGGGGTTGATGAGGGATTTTAGGAAGGATACATCCTGTTGAGACAAAAGATGGATACTGTGATCCTAATAAAAATGTCAAGTCCTAATGTGAGATGCTAGATAAAAACTAATAATGCAACAAGAGGAAATAACAAGATCAAAGGGCACCTCAATGATTAGCCTAAGAAATAGATAACATGAAAACAAGATAAACAAATTGATTGTTGTTTGTTATACCTTCTATGCTGCTCTTTCCTTGTTTGGTCCTTGATCTTGAAGAGTTGTGTGCTCCTTGGATGACAAGCTATGTTGAATATGCAAAATGATATGCAAAGTGGATGAGGATGTGATGATTATGAGATGAGAGTTCAAATGGAAAATTGACAAGAGTTTGATAGCAAAATACTTCCTCCTCAAAATGGGAGAAATGAGGGGGTATTTATAGGCTAATTAGAATTTTCTAGAGAATTCAACGGTTGAGATTGATCCAACAAGATCAAGATGAAAGGCTATGGTGAGTTGAGGACTCACAAGCCCTCACATCTTGACATGTGGAATGTGAGATGTCTTAGGGTGGAGTGATGTGGAAATGAGGTGGAAGGGAAGTACATGAGATGGATCTTGGGGGATGAGAAGATTCTTTGGAGGAATAAAAGTGAATTAAAAATTCACAATGATTGGAAGAATCTAGTGGATAAGAGAGGGTTTCCAAAAAGGTGGGGATTTTCCACATGTGAGAGATGTGACAAGTCCAAGGTTCTAGAAGCCTTGGGAACATGTAAAATGACAAGTCACATTTGAATGGGGATAGGGTAAACATTCAAAGAATAAAAAGGAATTAAAAATTGCTTGGGGGATGGGGAGAGTTGACCAAGGTACTAATTAGGCTAATGACCTTGATTAAGGTTGTGCAAACACAGGATTAGGATAATTAATGAGGGATTAGAGGCAAGTGGAAGATTATAGAGGATGTGACACTTAATCAAGATTAAGTGGTGCACATCCTAATCACAGATTAATTAATTTAATCTAGATTAAAAGAGGGTTATGGAGAATATGACAAGGAGAGAGAAAAAGGGGAATTAAAAATTGATTTTAATCCAAATGGGTTAAAGGACTGAATTAAATAATTTGTCATATTTATTTAATTTAGAGAAGAAAAAGGATAAGGTAAAGTATTTAATTTATTTAATTACATACTTTAGGAACCTTAGGCAGAAAATGAAATAATGATTAAATAAATTATTTAATCACTATTAATTAAATAGATGAATAGAGTAGACGATTTTGATCATATGGAAGTGATCAAATTTGGATGTCTATATTTTTCCCCTCTTCGAAGTACCGTTAGAATAACCATGCTTCGAAGAAAAGAAAGTGAGATGACTCTATAGAGGAAGTAACCGGAAGACGATGCCTCGGCGTGGGGAGGAGGATCTAAGCTGTCCGAATTAGCGGAGTAATGGATGAAGATGCCCTAAACCTGGAAGGGATTGACTATGGCAGGGAAAATTGGTAAATGTAAAGGGTATGCCCCCTCAAGAGGGTGACAGGGAAAAAGAGGGGTTCCGGGTGACATCTCGATAGGAAGAAACGGATGGTATGGTTGGAAAGAGGGCAAAAAATTAGGCAAGTGATGAAGGAGGAAGAGATGGGGGAAATGATGAGAGATGAGAGGGGATATGAAAATGACAATGTAAAGTGATGAAACAAAAAATGATGATAAGCGATGGGAGATAAAGGTGAGCACAAATGGATTCAAAGAAAAATGTGATGTTGCCCCAGTCTATGTACAAGCTAGGTTGGGCGGATAGTTGATGGAGTGTTGTTGATGAGGACATGATACATCCCAAAACAACACAAGGATAGGGAAGGATACATCCTGATGAGGATGATGATGAGTGTTGTTGATGAGGGAATGATACATCCCAAAACAACACAAGGATAGGGAAGGATACATCCCATAGATGATAAGGATGATGATGATGATGATGATGATTGGATCAAGGCTTGTAGCAAGGCTAAGACCAAGAGTGGGATTAGATTATTTGAATGGATGAGGATGGGGGAGATACACAAGATGATGGAATGGAAAACGAAATACAATCCTAATGCAATTTTCCATCCTTAGAGCACTAATTTTTGCTATAGTATAAGACACCGGGCATCAAGGTATGTAAACCAAGATGAATTAGTGTCTAATGCATAAAAAAAGCACAACAAACAAGAAGGCTATCCCAACACCCCAAAGTCATGATGACTTTGGTCAGGCTAGGTATTGGAATAACCACAAGCACAAAAGGATGCCCCAGCATAACACAAGACCTCAGGGATCTTGGTGGGTACTACATGGGACAACCAAGAAGACAAAAACAAAGAAATGAGCAAGATATGCCCCTATGTTGACTAGTCAAAGCACACCGTGATATGATGGATCAAGGTGACCATGAAAAGTGATGATAGGGAGCTCAAATGATAAACAAAAGCCAAAAGTATCAAAAGATCACAATCAATTTCAAATGTCCTTTGCCATAGGATCAAGATGATGGCCAAGGTTGATGAGGTCTATTAGGAAGGATACATCCTGTTGAGAGCAATGATGGATAGTAAACTAGAAGATCGATATGATGCAAGATACCAAAAACTGATTGGATCTTGTGATACAGATGACCGTTGTTTATAAGCACTAGCTAGGATAGGGACATACTTGACGACACAAAAAGATGACAGGATGATAAGACAAAACACCCTAAAGACCTAGGGGCTCGAGGTTTGATCAAAGATCAGCCTTGCCTACATGAAAGCGTAGAGCTCTCGTAGTTCGATAAAAGACCATGGATAGAAGTAGAAAGAGGACAATGAAGACCTCGATGGATGACAAAGACTAGATGGAAAAATGCCCAGGGGGTGGATCAAATGATTGACCTTGCCTATGTGAAAGCACAGGGACAATGTAGTTCGACACAAGGCCAAAGACAAACGATGGAAGAGGACAAGACAGATAAAAGACAGAGCCCCAGGGGTGGATCAAATGATCGACCTTGCCTACGTGAAAGCGCAGGGGAAACTTAGTTTGACAAGAGACCGACAACAAACAATGGATAAGAGATGATGAGATGACCAAGATAAAGGGATGGAGCAGATATGATGAGCCAGGATAAGCCGTGCGGATGGGATGGTCGATATGTTGGATGTGGGTTATGCGAAGCTCAGGGTTGGGATAGGGATCTAGATTATTAGGAGATGAATTGGGATGATGATAGGATGTATAGATGAGTGATGAAGAGTGATAAGATATTGGAAAGATGTAGGAAATAGATAGGAGTGATGATAGTGAGATATCATGGCATTGGATTGCATGAGGGTAGCCTATAGCTAGATACCAATGACAAGGGATAATAGAGGGAAATGGATGGATGGATAAGAAGATTCTAGAATAAGTGGGTAGATGATGGATAGATGAGTGATGGAGATTGGAAAGATGTGAGAAATAGAGAGGAATGGTGATAGTGAGATAGTATGGAATTGGATTGCATGGAGGTAGCCTATAGCTAGATACCAATGACAAGGGATTAGGAGATGGAAGGAAAATGGATGGATTCATAAAGAGGGGGAGATAGAAAGATGCTAGGATAGATGGATAAAAGAATAAGGATTTGGAAAGATGACATGGATTACTAGGTAGATAAATGGATGAGGAGATAAGGATGAAAAGATGGAAAAGGACTAGTGGATGGGTAGATGGGAAGATAAGGATGGGGGGATGGGTGGTGTCGCCAAGGACTAAGACACAAAGAAGGAGATGCCCCCACTCTAGTTGTGTCATGTGTGATGAGGCAAGAGGGATGGAAGATAGAAGGATGGGGAAATAAAGGAGCGAATGGATATGGATTGTAGTAGGATGGGTGGGCAAGGAAAGTAGACGGATGGGGATAGGATGCATGGATTATAAAAGTAGATGGGGAGGATAAGGAAAATGATAGCGGATGAAGGGAAAATATGCCAAGAGATGTCCAAAGCATGTATATATATGTGCCCCTGTCGTTATCAAGATCACAAGGAAGATGGAGGGACTGAGATATGAATGGGAGATGATGGGTAAGATGCGAGAGATAGGAAGATGTGGGAGATGGAGGAAAGGAATGTGTAAGTGGATGTTGCCCCCAATCATGGAAGGAGACTAGATAGATATTTACGCATGATGCCTATTTGCTAGGTTTTCATCATGGTACTTATCCAAGGCGCTTGTTTGCCAAGTTTTCACCATTGGACCAATAATTTTCTCTTTACTATTTTCTTTTTTTACTTTTTTGATTTTTTGGATTTTTTCTTAACTTTTTTGGACAAGGATGTGGACGAAGATGGATAAAGATATGGATATGCGGATTTAGGGGATAGTTGATAAGGAGATGGATGGACACAAGCATCAAGTTTCCTATGAGGTAATAAGAGCCCATGTTTGAAGCAACTATTTGGATGTTGGTACAACCTTATTAGAATGGATGGATTATGCAAGAGGATGGATTAAAGGGATTTGATGGGGGAGATATGGGGGATAGTGGATGGGATGTTGGAAAGTGTATGGATGGAATGATGGAGTGGATGTGTGATGGGGGAAGGTGTTTAGGACCAACATTGGCACATGTGGTAGATGTGAAATGATAGGAGGGTTTATGGGTGGATAATGTGGCGATAATGGAGGCATTGGGGTAGGGAATTTTGGGACATAAGGACCCAAAACAGATTTAGGAGATGGAGGATGTGAATGATTTTGTGGGGGAATAGCAACTTTGGATGTTGTTATGGACTTTTCATTTGAAGGTATGGCACCTTTTTTCTTTGGGATCCACATGGTTTTGATTTTTGCTTCGGTGGGCCTTTGTGGCCTTTTGGATTGATGTGGATTTTGGACTTGATTTTTATTTTCTTCAACATGTCTTTTGAAGGGTACATGAGGAGCTTTAGATTCATGTGGACATTTGGATTTATACATTTTTTCTTTGGCATCCAAAGTTCTTTTAGTAGCAAGGGGATAGATGCAAGGAGATGGATGATGTGTGGATGGAGTGATAGAGGTAGGCATTTGATGAGGAACTGTGGATGGATAATGTGTAGGTATGTGCCTTTGTTGATCCTGATTAGGAGTTATGAAGGTAGGATTTTTATGTTGTGTATGAGGGAGAGGGGGTGGATGAATGAAAGGATGAATAGGATAAGATGGAGGGGGCAATTTTGGGATATAAGGACCCAAAATAAACTGTGTAAATGGAGGATGTGTGGGGTTTGATGGAGGGATATAAGAACCCATATTAGATGGAGGATGAGAAATGATGGATAGAGGGACATAAAGACCCAAAATGGATTTAGAGGATGAGGGAGGAAGATGGATGGTTGTTTTGAGGTAATATTATGGAGGAGGGGGGATGGCGGAAAATGACTTGGTAGAACGATGGAAAGTACCTCTTGTGCCTTTAGAAGAGGATCATTTAGGATGTACAGAGGTTGTACCAACATCTTTAGAGTGCGGGTTTTGGGAGATATATCCAAGACCATGTGTGCCTGGATGTTCCTTGACTTGAATGGGCTCTAACATTCCTTGCTCATGAAGGCCTAAACCTTTTCCTTCATAGCTCATGTTTTTGAGCATGTGATCTATGGTAGGATTCTTATTCTTTTGGAAGCATGATGCGAGTGTGTTAGTAGGTGTAGGAGGAAAGGTGGTTCCTATACTTTGTTTTTCTTCTGTAAGAAGGCCACCATAGATAAGTGAAAAGCGACCAAGGTGGTACAAAAGTGGCATTGGGATTGGCGATGAAGGATCATGCGATGGAGATGAGGGGATAGCCGCATCAGGAGGAATGAGTGATAAGGGATCATGAGAGGAATTGGGGAGTATGATGGAATCTATATTTATGGCAGTGGATGATAAGGGCTCATGAGATGGAGTGATTGGATCTTGAATGTAAAGGGGATCATGGGATGGAGTGGATGATCTAGTGTGAGATGGGGTGGAGGGGAGGATAGAATCATGAGATGGGATGGATGGGGGATTATGATCTTGGGATGTAGTGGATGGGATGGGAGGATCTTGATTTTGAGAAGGGGATATGCTTGTATGTTTTGGATCAAGTTCTTGGCATGAATCATCTTGTATGGGATGTATGATGATGGAAGAGTGTTGGAGGGATGCCTCAATTGGGGGAGAGAGGAGGATGGAGGATTCATGAAGGTTATGGGATTGAAGTTTATGAATATTAGGACTAGGAGGAGGGGATTGGATGTCTTCAATTGATTGGGTGGATCTAGGAGTAGAAGATGGGGATTTAATGGATTTGATGGGTTTGACCGGCTCACCATTTGGACAATGTTAGGAATGGTGATGGGAGGGATAGGTCTAGGATGGAGGAGGGCCTCATAACTAGTGACAGTACATGATAGAGTGGGAGGGCATGATGTCTCTTCTTCCATGAGTCCTTGGGCGACATTTGGAAGAGATGTAGGATTAGGTAGAGTGATGGGAATGGATGGAGGATTAGGATTAGGGATTTGCGAATTAGGATTAGACATGGGGATGGGATTGGATGGAGGACTAAGAGGAGATGGAGGATTAGGATTAAGAATTGGAGGATTATATGAGTGGATGTGTGGATGAGGATTAGATGTAGAACTAGGAGGAGATGGAGGATTATGAATAGGTGAGTGGATGGGACTATGTGGGGGACTTGGAGTGGTTGGAGGAGATGGAGGATTATGATTAGATGGAGGATTAAGATATAATGTGGGAAAATGGAGAGTGACGTAGGAAGATGCGGATGTGGGATTAGATTGGGAAGATGGGGATGGTGAGTGATAGTAGGAAGATGTGGATGAAGGATTAGAATGGGGAGATGTGGAATTAATGTAAGGGTATTGGGATGGGGGATTAGAATAGGAAGATTGAGGTGGTGAACCATCGTAGGAGGACATGTATGGTGGGTTGGTGTAGGAGGATATGGATGGTAGATTAGGGTGAGAGGATTGAGATGGTGGATTAGGATAGGAGGAATATTGGTATGGGGGATTGTGATAGGAATGTGTGAGTGTTGGATTAGGATGAGAAGATTGGGATGTGGGATTAAGGTAGAGGTATTGAGATTGTTTGTGATGATGAGGATAAGAGGACGTGGATGTTGGATAGGATAGAGGTTGAAAGGGAGGACATGATGAATATGTTGATGGTGAGGATGTTGGATATCCCTTGTCAAGGGTAGCATAAGAACTGTTATTAGATGTGGATGAAGGCATGGTGGGATAGTTTGAAGAAGTAGTGGGATTTTGGGAGGCGATTGGAGAGAGCTTGCTAGAAATGATAGCATCAAGGGGATCTATATAACAATCTTCATGATCAACAAATTTTTTTTTATCATCATCAATGAAGTTAGGATTCCCCTTGACTACTATTATTGGTCATGTGAGAGGGGGATAAAGATTCATGATGGATATAGATTAGAAGGAAATAATAGATGATGGATAGAAAACTAGGATGTATTGGAAGCTCATATGGGGATTGGATGAAAGCTCAGATTGGGATTGGATGATGGATCAATTGATGATGTATCAAGTAATTTGATGATTGGATAAGGGTTGGTTGATGGATCAATTGATGATGTATCAATTTGATGATTTGGATAAAAATTGGATTGGATCAATTGATGATGTATCAATTGGATGATTTGGATTTGGATTGATTTGATTGGATCAATTGATGACGTATCAATTGGATGATTTGGATTTGGATTGATTTAATTGGATCAATTGATGATATATCAATTGGATGATTTGGATGAGGATTTATTTGATTGGAGGGGATCCTAAAACCTGATTTGGAAATCACCCTAAGTGACTTATGATGTTGGTTGATCGATTTGAGCTAGCTAAATCAATGATCACAACACCGAATCCGCCTTGAGATGGAAGGGGATTGATTTGGCCAATGATGTTGAATTACAACACAAATCCGCCTCAAGATAGAAGTGGATTGATTAGGTTGAAGACAAGGATTTATATGTAGGATAATGATCAAACTTAACGCCTTGGTCAATTCGGGAGATAACTCCTAAAACAAGGTTTAAGGAATTTGGTGTTGAGAGATGATGATGAATGCAAATGGAAGGTGTGTTGTTGAAGATGTTTAGGTCACATGATAAGATGGGTATCCCAAATGGTGGAATGATCAATGTGAATGTGGTAAATGGACATTTTAGAAAGGTTAAATGGAGGTTTGGAATGGTCAAATGGATGTTTGGATTGGTTAGATGAGTGTTTAGGATGATCAAATGGTCAAATGGAGACTTTGGGGGTTCAAACAGAGGTTTAGAATGGTCAAATGGAGACTTTGGGGGTTCAAACGGAGGTTTAGAATGGTCAAATGGAGACTTTGGGGGTTCAAACAAAGGTTTAGAATTGTCAAATGAATGAAATTGTCCGTTCAGAGGGCATATCCGCACTTCTGCAGAAAAAAGTGCTGAAATAGTGGGGCATATCCGCACTTCTACAATAAAAAGTGCTGAAACAAGGGGGTGTATCCGCACTTCTGTAGTAAAAAATGCTGAAATAGGGGGCGTATCCGCACTTCTGCAGTAAAAAATGCTGAAACAGGGGGGCGTATCCGCACTTCTGCAGTAAAAAGTGCTGAACAGGGGGCGTATCTGCACTTCTATAGTAAAAAGTGCTGAAACAGGGGGGTGAATCCACCCCTCTGCAGGAACAATGACTTGGTTTGGAAATGAGATATTATGGCAAGGACTTGGAATGACTCAATGAAGGTTTGACTTATCAAAATTTATTGGTTTTTCACAGAAGACACTTTGAACAAGCACAATCCTATGATTAGTATTAAGGGGTATAGCCAACAAAGGTCTTACTCTAGGATGAACAAGGTTTCTAGGGAGTCCTCGATATACGCTTGGTATGTGAGGCACAACCATGAATACCAGTCCATCACAAGTGTGATTCGAGAGCCCTAGCGAGATACTGAAAGGTTCAGACCAACTCTTCACGTCTATCTAGGTATCACCCTAGCTTCGACGCTTCGCCAATTACGACACAACTGGATTGGGGCACATCTTTGGCTCTCCCCCTTTTATATACCCCATCGGTATGCGTGGTTGGGATCATCCCTTGGGGTGATGAAATCCCCAAGCAGGTCTCGCTAAGAAGAAGACACTAATCATTTCCAACTACCCCCTTCGGATCCGCACAAAGTGCAAAGGAGGAAGGTGAAAAAATCCTAATGCCCCCTTAGGGTAAAACAAATAAAATAGACACAACAAGCAGCAAATGTTACTTTCCCCTACTTAAACTAAGTAAACAGATAAAGCAGTAAGGAAAGATTTCAAAAATCAGAGTAAAACAAAGGCCCTGCAAGCAAATGTTAGTTGTTTTATCTCTTTTTCTTTGTGATCTTCAGCAAAACACTCAAGATATCAGCAAAAAATCTAACTTCACCCACCAAAAAATAGGGTTAGAGGATTAGAGCACAAAACAAAAAAAGAGAGAGACAAAAACGAAGCTAAAATGCACTTTTTTACCTTCCCAAATGTTCTGTTTAGGGCAAATCTGCCCCCTCTGCAGTGAAAAATGCTGAATCAGGTGGCAAATCCGTCCCTCTACAGAAAATAGTTAGCAAAAATGTCAAATCGTGAGGGTGTATCTGCACTTCTGTAGAAAACAGTTAGGAAAAACGTTGGACTGTGGGGGCGTATCCGCACTTCTACAAAAAACGGTTAGGAAAAACGTTGGACTACGGGGGTGTATCCACACTTCTGTAGAAAATAGTTAGGAAAAACGTTGGATTGCGGGGGTGTATCTGCACTTCTGCAGTAAAAACTATCAGAAATGTCGGATCGTGAGGGCGTATTCGCCCCTCTGCGACCTGAACCTGCAAACAAGCTAAACAACAACAAACGTAAAATAAAGAAACCCTTTTGTGGGTCCCACTAGGCGTGCTAGAAATGTGATCCTAATAAAAATGTCAAGTCCTAATGTGAGATGCTAGATAAAAACTAATAATGCAACAAGAGGAAATAACAAGATAAAAGGGCACCTCAATGATTAGCCTAAGAAATAAATAACATGAAAACAAGATAAACAAATTGATTGTTGTTTTTTATACCTTCTATGCTACTCTTTCCTTGGTTGGCCCTTGACCTTGAAGAGTTGTGTGGTCCTTGGATGACAAGCTATGTTGAATATGCAAAATTATATGCAAAGTGGATGAGGATGTGATGATTATGAGATGAGAGTTCAAATGAAAAATTGACAAGAGTTTGGTAGCAAAAGACTTACTCCTCAAAATGGGAGAAATGAGGGGGTATTTATAGGCTAATTGGAATTCTCTAGAGAATTCAATGGTTGAGATTGATCCAACAAGATCAAGATGAAGGGCTATGGTGAGTTGAGGACTCACAAGCCCTCACATCTTGACATGTGGAATGTGAGATGTCTTAGGGTGGAGTGATGTGGAAATGAGGTGGAAGGGAAGTACATGAGATGGATCTTGGGGGATGAGAAGATTCTTTGGAGGAATAAAAGTGAATTAAAAATTCACAATGATTGGAAGAATCTAGTGGATAAGAGAGGGTTTCCAAAAAGGTGGGGATTTGCCACATGTGAGAGATGTCACAAGTCCAAGGTTCTAGAATCCTTGGGAACATGTAAAATGACAAGTCACATTTGCATGGGGATAGGGTAAACATTGGAAGAATAAAAAGGAATTAAAAATTCCTTGGAGGATAGGGAGAGTTGACCAAGGTACTAATTAGGCCAATGACCTTGATTAAGGTTGTGCAAACACGGGATTAGGATAATTAATGAGGGATTAGAGGCAAGTGGGAGATTATGGAGGATGTGACACTTAATCAAGATTAAGTGGTGCACATCCTAATTACAGATTAATTAATTTAATCTAGATTAAAAGAGGGTTATGGAGAATATGACAAGGAGAGAGAAAAAGGGGAATTAAAAATTGATTTTAATCCAAATGGGTTAAAAGACTAAATTAAATAAGTTGTCATATTTATTTAATTTAGAGAAGAAAAAAGATAAGGTAAAGTATTTAATTTATTTAATTACATACTTTAGGAACTTTGGGCAAAAAATAAAATAATGATTAAATAAATCATTTAATCACTATTAATTAAATAGATGAATAGAGTAGACGATTTTGATCATATGGAAGTGATCAAATTCTGATGTCTACAGATACTAAACTAAAAGATTGATTATGACGTAGGAGATTCTAAAACCGATTAAATCTCGTGATACGAATGGATCTTATTTGTGAAGAACCAGCTAGATAAGGACATACTTGACAACATGACACAAGACACAAGACACAAGACACAAGACACATGACACAAGATACAAGACACAAGAAACAAGACATAAGACACAAGATACAAGACACAAGACTTACACACCCCAAAGACCTAGGGGACACAAGATCGACACACCCTAAAGACCCAGGGGCTCGAGGGTTTATCAAAGATCAACCTTGCCTACGTGAAAGTGAAAGCCCTCATAGTTCGACATAAGGCCATGGATAAAAGAAGAAAGAGGAAAATGGAGACCTCGATGGATGAATGCATATTGGATGGAAAAATGCCTTGGGGGTAGATCAAATGATTTAACCTTTCCTACATGAAAGAATAGGGGAAACATAGTTTGACACAAGGCCAAAAATGAACGTTGGAAGACGATAAAATAGACAAAAGGCAGAGCCCTAGGGGCATATCAAATGATTGACCTTGCCTACGTGAAAGCGCAGGGGCAATGTAGTTCAAAAAAAGACCAACAATAAACAACAGATAAGGGATGATGAGATGACCATGATAAAGAGATACAATGATGGAGATGATATGATGAGCCAGGATAGGCCGTGCAGATGGGATGGTCGATACACATAAGATGAAGCTTAGGGATGGGATATTTATCCAAATCATTGAAAGATGAAGTGAGAGGATGAGACGATCAATAGATGAGAGAGAAAAAATGATAAGATATTAGGAAGATGTAGGAAATAGATAGGAGTGATGGCATTGGATTGCATGGGTCTAGCCTATAGCTAGACACCAATGATAAGGGATTATGAGATGGAAGGAAAATAGAGGTAAATGGATGGATGGATGAAGATGGGGATATAGAAAGATGTTAGGATAGGTGGATAGAGGGATATGGATTGGGAAGGATGGAATGGATTATTGGATGGGGGAGATAAGGATGAAAAGATGGAACATGACTAGTCAATGGGTAGATAGGAAGATAAGGATGGGTAGATGGAAGGGATTACTTGGAGGGATGGATGGATTATGTCTCCAAGGACTCTGTTGCAAATAAGGAGATGCATCCACTCTAAATATGTCATGTGTGATGAGGCAAGAGGGATGACAGATAACAAGATGGGTGAATAAGGGAGTGAGACGAACATGGATAGGAGATATAGATAAGGAAGGGAGATGGGTGGTGGAATAATTGGATGGATGATGAAGGTAGAAATATGCATGGATTAGAAAATTAGATGGGGAGGATAAGGAATATGATAGAATATGGATGAGGGGAATATATTCCAAGAGGTTTCCAAAGCAATGTATATATATGTGCCCTTGTCTTTATCAAGATCACAAGGAAGATGGAGGGACTGGGGTAAATGGGATATGATGGATAAGATGTGACAGATAGGCAGATGTAGGAGATGGAGGAAAGGAATGAGTAGGTGGAAGCTGCCCCCAATTGTGGAAGTAGACTGGATGGGGGATTTATGCATGATGCCTATTTGCTAGGTTTTCATCATCGTACTTATCCAAGGCACTTGTTTGCCAAGTTTTCACCATTGGAAAAATTATTTTCTCTTTACTATTTTCTTTTTTCTTTGTTTTTCTAACCTTTTGGACTAGGATGTGGATGAAGATGGATAAAGATAAGGATATGAATATGTAGATTTGGAAGATATGTGATAGAGGGGATGGATGAAGGAATCAATAATCGAGTTCTATATGAGGTAATAAGAGCCTATGTTGAAAGCGACCATTGGATGTTGGTACAACCTTATTAGAATGGATGGACTATGCAAGGGGATGGATCAAAGGGATTTGATGGGGTAGATATGTGGGATAATGGATGGGATGTTGGAAAGTGTATGGATGTAATGATGGAGTGGATGTGTGATGGGTGTTCAAGACCAAAATTGGTACATGTGGTGGATGTGAAATGATAGGAGGGTTGATGGAGGGAGAATGTGGCGATAATGGAGGCATTGGGATAGTGAATTTTGGGATATAAGGACCCAAAAAAAATTTAGGAGATGGAGGATGCAAATGATTAGCTTTGGGATTAGCAACTTTCGATGTCTTTAGGGATTTCTCATTTGAAGGCATGGCCTCTTTTTTCTTGGGAATCCACATGGTTTTGATTTATTCTTTGGTGGGCCTTTGTGGCCTTTGGGATTGATTGGGATTTTGAATTTGATTTTTCTTTTCATTAATATGTCTTTTGAAGGGGACATGAGGAGCTTTAGATTCATGTGGATGTTTAGATTTATGCATTTTTACTTTGACATCCAAAGTCCTTGTAGTAGAAATGGGATGGGTAGGAGGTGATGGATGATGTGGAGAAGACATGGATGGAGTGATAGAGGTAGGCTTTTGACAATGGTGTGTGGATGGATGATGTGCGATATAATGCATGGAGGGGTGCATTTGTTGATCCTGATTAGGAGTTATGAATTTAGGATTCTTGTGATGCATGCTAGGGATAGGTGATGGATGGTTGTGAGGATAAATAGGATAGGATGGAGGGGGTGAATTTGGGATATAAGGGCCCAAAATGGACGTTGTATATGGAGGATGTATTATGGTGGATGGAGGTACATAAGGACCTCAAGTAGATGCATTAGATGAAGGATGAGCAATGGTGGATGGAGGGACATAAGGACCGAAAATGGAATTAGAGGATGAAGGAGGAATATGGATGGTTTTTTGGAGGTAATATGATGGAGGAGGGAGGATGGCAACAAATGATTTGGTGGAACAGTGGGAAGGGCCTCTCATTCCCTTAGAAGAGGATCGTTTAGGATGCATGGAGGTTGTACCAACATTTTTGTATTGTGATTCTTGGAAGATATATCCAAGAACTTGTGTGCCTAAATGTTATTTGACCTGGATGGGCTCTAAAGTACCTTGCTCATGAAGGCCTAAACCTTTTCCTTGATAGTTCATGTTTTTGAGCATGTGATCTATGGTAGGATGCTTATTTTCTTTTGGAAGCATGATGCGAGTCCATTAGTAGGTGGAGGAAGATAGGTGGTGCATATGATTTATTTTTCTTCTACAAGGAGACCACCATGGATGAGTGTAATGTTACCAAGGTGATATAAAAGTGGTGCTGGGGTGATAGGGCTAGGAAACGATGATGGAGAGGAGGGGATAACATCCTGATCTAGAGGAATGAGTGATAAGGGATCGAGAGAGGGATTAGGTGGTATGACAAGATCTATATTTTTTAGAGTGGGTGATAAAGGCTTATGAGATGGGGTGTTTGGATCTTGATTACAAAGGGGATCATGGGATGGAGCGGACGAGCTAGTGTGATATTGAGATGGAGTAGATAGGATGGTAGGATTTGGTTGAGGAAAGGAATCATGAGATAGGATGGATGGAGTTCTATAATCTTGGGATGAAGTGGATGGGATGGTAGGATCAAGATTTTGAGGAGGGGATATGCTTGTATGCTGTGGATCAAGCCCTTGGCATGGATCATCGTGTGTGGGAGTCAAAATGACGGAGTGTTGGAGGGACTCCTCAGGTGGGGGAGATAGGAGGATGGAGGATTCATGAAGGTCATGGGATTGAAGTTTGGTAGGACTAAGAGGAGTGGATTGGATGTCTCCAATGGATTTGGTGGATCTAGCAATAGAAGATGGGGATTCAATGGACTTAATGGGCGTGACAGGCTCAATCATTTAGATGGTGTTAGGAATGGTAATGGTAGAGATAGGCATAGGATGGAGGAGGGCCTCATCACTAGTGACCATACATGATAGAGTGGGAGGGAATGGTTCCACAACATCAAGATGTGGATTTGGGGATGTCTCTTCAGTTATGAGTCCTTGGATGATAGATGGAATGAGATCTTTGGGAATTGTAGGTTCAGGTGGAATGATGGGAATGGATGGAGGATTATGGATGGATGGAAGGCTAGGATTAGGGATTGGTGGATTAGGATTAGTGGAGTGGATGGAAGTAGATGCAGGGCTAGGAGGGGTTGGAGGACTACGATTAGGGATTGGTGGATTAGGATTAGATGAGTGGATGGGATTGGATGGAGGATTAGGGATTGGTGGATTAAGATTGGAGGGAGGATTAAGATATAATATGATGAATGAGGGAGTGATACAAGAGGATGCAAATGATGAATTAAGATAGGAGGATGCAGATGTTGGATTAGGTTGGGAAGATTGGGATGGTGGGTAATAGTAGGAAGATGTAGATGATGGATTAGGATGTGAAGATTGGTATGATGGAGGAACACAGGAAAATGTGGACATTGGATTAGGATGGTAAGATGTCGATATGGGATTAAGATAAGAGGATGTGGGTGGTGGATTGTGATAGGAAGGTGTGGATGTTGGATTAGAATGGGAAGATTGAGGTGGTGGATTACCATAGGAGGACATGGATGGTGGATTGGCATAGGATGATATGGGTGATGGATAAGGATAAGAAAATTGAGATGGTGGATTAGGATAAGAGGAATATTGAGATGGTGGATTATGATAAGAAGGAGCAAGTGTTGGATTAGGATGGGGAGATTGGGATGGGGGATTAACATAGAGATATTGGGATTGTTGATGATGATAAGGATAGGAGTATGAGGATGGTGGATTACTATAGGAGGATGTGTATGTTGGATAGGATAGAGGTGGAGAAGGAGGGCATGATGAATATGTGGATGGTGAGGATACAGAATACCCCTTGTCAAGGGTAGCATAAGGACTATTATTAGATGTGGATGAAGGCATGGGGGGATAGTTCGGAGGAGTGGTTGGATTTTGGGAGGTGATTGGATTTTTTTTGTTAGAAATGATAACATCAAGGGGATATATATTACACTCTTTTTGATCAACAAGACTTTCATTCTCATCATCAACATAGTTAGAATTCCCTTTGACTACTATTATTGGTTGTGCAGGAGGATAAGGATTCATGATGGATACAAATTAGAAGGAAAGAATGGATGATGGAAGATGACAGATTGGAAGAAGATGGGGGAAGAGATCTTACGATTTGGTTCGGTATCAGAAGATATTGGATATGAATGGACCAAAAGCCCAAATTGGGATTCAAGTTAAGCTCAGATCAGGATTGGATAAAAGCTCAGATTCAGATTAGATTGAAGCTCAAATTAGGATTAGATTAAAGCTCAGATTAGGATGATGAGATTAAAGATCATATTAGAATTGGATTGGATCTTAGATTAGGACTATATTAAAGCTCAGATTATGGTCTAGAACAGTCCAGGGGTGACAAGATTGAGAAAAATTGAAAATTAAATATTTTTTTATTTTTTTTCGATTTTTTCTATGTCATAGTAAATCATGTTTTTGGAGGTCTTTGAAGCAGAATTTAGGGTTGAAACTTGCATTAGACCCTAAAATTGGGTTGCTAAAGGTGCACTATTCAAAATATTGAATTATTACTCTTGAAGGCCTTTCCAATGGTGTAAACGGTTCTGAATTCTAAGCATTGAGTAAAATGTTATGACCCCAACAAGTTGGGGTAAATAAATTCCTAGTTTTTTTTGAAAATTTGATGTTTTGAGGATGAATAGGAAGAGGGGAAATAATTGGATGATGATTTTGAGACCGAGGATGATGTAGGTTAATTGTGTTATGAAGGATTGACTCTTTGGATTTTGTATGGGGAGCAAATTTGCTTGTTCTGGGTTAAGGTCGCTTATCTTGGGGCAAGGCCGCTTGTCCTAGGGCAGGGTTGCTTATTCTTGGGTAGGTTGCCTATTCTAGGGTAGGGTCATCTAATCTAGGGCAAGGTCACCTATTCTGGGGCAGGGTCACCCAAACTTGGGTAGGGTCACCCAAACTGGGATAGGGTCACCCAAACAGCTTTTGGATTCGACTTAGTCTTAAAAAAAGGTCAAGTGATATCGATAAAAGGGGTGAAAAAACTTCCAAAATGGGAAAACGGATGCACAGAGCAGGTGAATAGACACTGAGAATGGGAAAAAAATGCTCGGAATGGGAGAACATATACTCAAAACGAGAGAACGATGCCTAGAATGAGAAAATGGATACTCAGAACGGGTGAACAGATACTCAAAACGGGAGAACGACACTTGGAACATGAAAAAATATGCTCAAAATGGGAGAACGTATACTTGTAATGGGTGAATGGACACTCAATAGGAGAATGACACTTGGAATGAGAAACAAATGCTCATAATGGAAGAATAGATACTCGAAATGGGGGAACGATAATCAAAATGGGAGAACGACTGATAAACTAAAAGTGAAATTGACTGTTCGAAGGGCAAGGTCACCCCTTTGAGGGAAGGGTCACGTATTCTGGGAAAAATGATCAAATTTGACTTGGACAGGGTGGAAAACAACTGAGTCAAAAGGGAAGGGTCACCCCTTTGAGGACAGGGTCACCCTTTTGAGGCTAGGGTCACCCCTTTTAGGGTAGGGTCGCCTTTGTGTGTTAATCTGGACTTGACTTAGGCAAAAACAACTATGACAAAGGACAAAAACAACAAGAAAATGGCCAAGACTGACTGATAAACACCAGTTTTACACAAAGTAGATAGTTCAAGCAAAACAATCCTAAGATTAGTATAAAGGTATGGTTAACATGAACCTCTAACTAGGCTGAACAAGGAAACTAAGGGAGTCCTTGATATACGCATGGTATGTGGGACAAAACTATGAACACCATCCCGTCTACAGGCGTGAGTTGGGAACTTCCAGCGAGATATTGAAAGCTCAAAGCAAATCGTCATGTCTTGTCTAGGTATCACCCTAGCTTTGACACTCCGCTAGACATGACATGAATGGATTGAGGTAAAAATTTTTCTCTCCCCCCTTTATATACCCCGTTGGTAACACGTGGTTGGGATCATCCCTTGAGGTGATGAAATCCCCAAGGAGGTCCTGCTAAGAAATAGAAAGGGTACACAAGGACTAAGTGGGCTACGATTTCTCTTCACCTAGGATCACCAAATGGTGCAATGGGATTGGATACGTCAATAGTCCACCTTTCAAACATAACAAGCAAGTTCTTTGACTCTCCCTAGTTAGATCTATGTGCCTACTTAAGCTGAAAACAATAAGAAAAAATCAAAGTAAAGAAGGTTTTTTCTCTCCCCCTGTAGCAAATACATTAGTAGTTTCGCTTTTGATCTTCAACGATCATGAAACAACTACACAAATGTTAGAAAAAAACAACACACTCACCAAAAAGCCAAGTTAGAGGGTCAGTACTAAAGAAAACAACAAAAACTGAACTCTGGAAATGAAATTTTAACTCTTTGTTTTACCTTAGTTACCTCTATCTAGGGCAAGACCGCCTTTGTATTCTGGGCGGAGTCAGCTCAGTGGGCGCAGTCGGCTCTTTGGGTGGGGTTGCCTCTTTGTGGGTGGGGTCGCCCCTTTGTCGGTGGGGTCGCCTCTATATTCTGGGTAAGAACACCTCTGTGTACCTAAACTTGCAAAATATCAAAAAAATAGAAAACAAAAAAAATAGAACAGATGGGCGGGGTCGCCTATTTGTGGGTGGGTCCACCCCTATTAGGGCAGGGTCACCCTTTTGAGGGTGGGCTCACCTCTTTCAAGGAGGGGTCACCTCTGTATTCTAGGCAAGGCTGCCTCTGTGTACCTGAACTTGCAAAATATAAAAAAAAATAAAAATGTAAAGTACAGACCAATTTGTGGGTCCCACCGGGCATGCCATAAATGTGTACAAGTGTTTTTCTACTCTAGGTTGAAAAACCAAATGAAATGCAAAAGGAAAATACACAAAAAACACTCAAGATTAGCCAAATTTGAATCCAAACAGAAGAAACAAATAAATGAAACGTTATACCTTTTGCTTGGATTGATAAGTTGGTTGGCCCTTTGATGATGCTTGGTTGTATGCTCCTTTAATGATAAGTGAATGCAATAATGGAGGTGAGTATTGTGATGAGAGTGGTAGGTGAATGCAATAAAATATTCAAAATGGTTGCAAATACTAAGTGTGCTAATGGATTGGATTGAATGCTTGAATGCTCTAGTGAATGCAAAATATGATCTAACTCTTGTCTAACCTTTTTTAATTTGAGACCAAGCTTTCCAATTTAAAGAAGTATGGACAGCTACGATTTAGCCATCATGGACAAGATGGAGGGTTGTGGTAAGCTGAGGACTCACAAGTCCTCACATATTGCCATGTGGAATGTGAGATGGAAAGAAGACAAATGATGTGGAAAAGGACATGTGAGGTGGAGGTACTTGCAAGTACCTAGGGATTAGGAGAGGATTTCCTAAAAAAGAAGTCCTTGTCCCCATATGGAGCTGATGGTGACAAGTGAGGAATTTTAGAAAGTCCTCTCTTGTCACCATGGGGATGGGAGAAGTTGTTGGAAAAATAAATGCGAATTTTAAATTCACATGATTGGAAATACCCTGTGGATAAAACAAAGGCCTCTTAAAGGAAGTCCTTATCCCATGTGACTGATGTGACTTATGAGAGATTATGGGGAAGAAAAATGCATGGGATAAATAAATGGAATTTAAAATTCCATTGGAAATGACATGAGGAATGTAATGTGGGAAGAGTTGACTAAAGGGGGTTGATTAGACTAGTGATGAAATATTAGAAGAGGGTTAGGTGGTTAATGATTTTTAGGAGCTAACTTGCAAAAGTTGGAGGATGTGACACATCTTAATCATGGATTAGGGATGTGTCACATCCCTAATGATGGGATTAGGAGATGAATTGGGATTAAGTGTGGATGGGACATAAAGAGAATTAAATAAGTGGGTTATTTATTTAATTCTTGAAGAAAGGGATAAAGGGGTAAGGTATTTAATTATTTAAATAAATACCTTAGGGATTTATAAGATTGTAGGGGTATTAATTAAATAATAGTAACATTATTTAACTAATGTGGTTAAAAGACTATTTCAACGAAAAAGGTAAATTTGGCCAAATATAAGTGGTCAAATTTAGATGTCTACACAAGGTATCTGGAAGCAAATGTTATATCAGACAGGATGAAGGAAACTTAGGGAAGTTTGATGCTAAAAGCGATGAAGAAATTTTCCTTAGATATTTTACTAGAAGAAACGCTTACAAATGTTTCAATAAAAGACTAAGATTGTAGAAATCTCAAATGTCGAGGTTGATGAAGGAATGAAGAATTCAATTGAAGTTGATGGATATGCATTTGATGAACTTGATTGCATAAGAACTGAAGAAATTATGGAAGAATAGGAGAGGGATGAACAAGAAATGTAGAATGAAGAAGAAGAGGAAGCTCTGGTGGTGTCTCCAAAGACACCTAAATATGTGCAAGAAAATCATTCAGAAAGATAGGTCATTGGAGATAAGATAAAATGAGCATTGACAAGAAGCATAGCTGCTACTTATGAGATAAATCTGTGTTTAATTTTTGAGATTGAACCAAATATTGTAAGTGAAGCATGTAAAGATGAGCATTGGATGGACGATATCAGAGAAGAACTTATGTAGATTGAGAAGAATCAAACTTGGCAATTGGTCTCTAGACCGACGAATAAAAACATAATTGGATCAAAGTGGGTATTCATAAACAAGTTGAATGAGAATGGAGAAGTGGTTAGAAATAAATCAAGGCTTGTGAATCAGAGTTACTCACAAGTAGAAGGTATAGATGTTTAGGAAAATTTTGCTCCAGTGGCAAGAATGGAAACTGTTGTGCATATTTTGCACACACGTCCCATTGAAGGCAAGGACCCCACTCTTTTTGCTCTTGATGGGTTGTTTTACTCTTGCCTCATTTTGTATGCCCTTATTCCCAAGCTTAGGTTGGTCATATGTCTTAAAATGACTAAATTTCCCTTTGACCAAGTTTGCCTATTTGAATTTTCTAAGTCTTTTGCTTTTGCGGGGCCCCCCTTTTGCTTTTGCCTTGCTCCTACTGACTTGGTTCTTGCTCGCTTGCTTCACTTTTTTCCTTCATTTTTGACTTTGGAGACAAGTTGCCTATGGATTTGGGATGTTTTCATGATGCCTAAGTGAACTGCCAAGGTTTCGTTAAGTTTCAAGAAGTTGTGGAAATTTCATTGCAGGTCGCCACCCCTCCGTCACCTTAGGAACTTCCCTTGTGGTCCGCCATGTGTGGGTCACCGTGTGCTCATTTCCATTTCAAAAGGGTGATGAACCTCTGGCTTCCCCCTTACAAATATCTATCTTTCCAAAAAGGGGTACAAAATTCAAGTTTTCATCATCTAGGGACCATCAAATGAATGGTTTCACATGCCTACAAGGGTATGTGTCAAGTTTTCCATGTGTTTAGACATTGCAGAACCTTCCTTGCGGTTCACCGTCCCTCCGTCACCATCTATGGGAACCTTCCTTGCGGGCTGCCATCCCTCTATTTCCGTCCATGGGAACTTCCTTTGCGGGCCGTTTTCCCTCTGTTGCCGTTCGTAGGAACTTCCCTTGCTAGCCGTCATCCATGGAAAATTTCCTTGTGGGTCAGCGTCCCTCTGTCACCATCCGAGGGAGCTTCCCTTGCAGGCCACTATCCCTCCATCGCCATCCGTGGGAACTTCCCTTGTGGGCCACTGTCCCTCCATCATTGTCCATGGGAACTTCCCTTGTGGGCTGCCATCCCTCCTTCTCTATTCGTGGGAACTTCCCTTGCGGGCTGCCGTCCCTCCATTGCAATCTGTGGGAACTTCCCTTGCATGCTGCCATCCCTCTGTCGCCATCCGTGGGAACTTCCCTTGTAGGGTGTCATCCCTCCGTCGTCGTCTATGGGAACTCCCCTTGTAGGTCGCTATCCCTCCGTCGCCGTCCATGAGAACTTCCCTTGTGGGCCACCGTCCTTCTGTTGCAGTCCATGGGAACTTCCCTTGTGGGCCACCATCCTTCTGTTGCCATCTGTGGGAACTTCCCTTGTGGGTCGCTGACCCTTAGCTTCCCCTCACCGGACGGGCTCCTCATTTGGTTTTTCCATCCACCTTTTTCCTTTCGCCTGTCGGTTGTTCACCTTTCGTTGGCCTTCCACCTTCCGCTCGCCGACCGTCTGCTTTCCATCTTCCGCTCGTTGGCCTTTTGTCGGCCTTCCACCTTCCGTCTGCCTTCTGCCTTTTTCCTGCTAACTGTTCGCCTTCTATGTGCCTTCCACCTTCCATCCACCGGTTGTCCATTGTTCGTTTGCCATCCGCCTTCCAGACGTTGTGGTCGCCAGTGCTGTCTTTACGACGCAAGCTTTTTCGGCTTCCCATTTCCCTACCTCCGCATCGCTCCAACACTCAAAAGTGAAATCTCCCTGAAATTTGATTTCTTGAAAAGGGAAGTTTCTCAAAATGTCAAAAAGGAAATTGTCTTTAAATGAGAATTTTCCAAAAATGGAAATTTTCCTAGGACGAATATCTTTCCCAAAAGAGATTTTTTTGAAATGCAAATGTTTCCAAAATTGATTTTTCTTCCTAAAATGGAAAGTTTCTAGAAATGGAAAATTTCCAAAAATGGATTTTTTTTCTTCGAAGTATGTTATTTTTGATGGACTTTAAATTGATACATTTTAATTTTCTAAATGAGGGAAATTTGTCATTTTTGGAGGTCTAAAGCATGATATCTTATGTCACAGGTACTTTTAGGGATGTTTAATGGATCGATTCAAGAGCCAACATACGAAGGGTGATGGAGGGAATTGTTTTATTTCACCAAAATGATGATGATTGTCAGGAGCAACATCTCTACCTTTTAGAAGAACCAATATGAAAAAATAATGCACTTAATTGGCTACAAGAATGTCTTGAATACATCAAGCAAAAAGCTAGCCTTTGACAGCTTTCAACTGCAACAAAAGCAGTCGGCTACAAGACAAAAGTGCTACTGTGCATGGGTCACTAGATGAAAATATAGGAATAAGACAAATGATGTATTTTAAATTTCTATATAATGGGGGTAGGTGAAACCCTAATGTAAAACAAATCTAAGCCACACAATGTGAATTGATCCTAGCCATTCATTTGGGCTTTGGAAAACTATAAATAGGGGCTTACCCCTCATTTGCAAGTGGTTGGAGAATTGGTGTAAAATTTTTTTTCTGCAATAGAGAGAGGCATTGCATGATTTTATGGGTGTTTCTTTTGATCTTGTTCATTATGCATGCATGGTTCTACTCCCATGTTAGTTTTAGTTGTTAGTTTCTTGAATGGTTGTGATAATGGTGTTTGTTGTTATGGCATCTGATGAATTTACATTCCATACTTTTGGAACTTGTTGATGATAAGTTGTTGTGCAAAGTTATCCTAGGCTTCCATATTCCATTGTTGCAACTTAGTTCAATTTCATGTTCATAATGTGCATGTGCAATTTGAATATCAATAGTCCTTAGAAGATTGCACTGGTTTTGTGTAGCTGTAGGTTCCCTTGGTCAAGCAAAACCAACTTTAGGAATTTTGTCTACTGTAGCAGCCTCTATTGTTACTGTTCATTCATGAATTATATTTAGAATAGTTTTCTTAACCCTTTCTCCTTTTTCTATTTATTTTAGTCCTTTGTTAGAGTAGGATTCAAAGCATGAAAAAAATGCCAAATTTGATGAACATGGTGAGTTTCAGCTTGCTGTTTTGAGTGGGAAACCATTGTTCATTCACTTCCAGCACTCCTAAAACTCCATTTGCAGACCCAACTTCCCATGCTTTGTAAACCATAAAGGCCAGCTCTGCGTTACCGACAAAACACATCAACCAATTGAACTATTCCAAGCATTGTCATGACCTGACACTCGAGAGACCTTGGGGTAGTAATTTGTAACTTGTTTGCAGATTTCTACCTTTCAAGAGAGATAACATACTTGTGTGTTACCTGTGTTGAGAAGGTGAAAAAGAACCCATCAAAAAAATCCACCGAGATGTTCTTAGCATTTGTTGTTCATAAATATTTCAAGGTCTATTAGATGGATGTTAAGTCTACATTCTTGAATGGTGAGCTAGAAGAAGATGTCTACATGGAACAACTAGAAGGATTTTAGTTGTTAGATCAATCGAATGTGGTCTGCAAAATGAAGAAATATTTGTATGGATTGAAGCAAGCTTCAAGAGATTGGTGTTGGAGTGAAAATACACTGAGAGGGGGGGGGGGGGGGGGGGGTGAATCAGTGTTTATAACTTCTTAAACATTTTCAACTAAAACTATAAAGAGCCATACATATGTTCTCATTTTTCAATGATAGTGTCATTCATGTATTCGAATGCAATCATATAAATTGAAATGAGTAATGTAACATTTCTTTTAAAGCAGTAAAGTAATGAAGCAAAAGAGTCACAGAGACACAATAGACACAAGATATGCCGAGTGGAAAACCCTCCTGGGGTAGAAAAACCGCTCCTGAACTTGCTTCCTTTTTTAGGCTTTCATTTCAATAATTTATTTTGACAAAGCCTCAATGGCCGATTTTTGAGCACCAACTCAAGGAGCACCAAACCCTTTGTTTAGAGACACCAATCTCAAGGACCACCAACCCCTTTCCTGATATTCAATAGAACATACAATAGTACAAAGGATCTCTTTGTTTCACTTGATTTCTGTCAAGTGCCTCTTGACAGACAAAACATAGAATTTTCAAGAGTCAAAATCGACTCTTCATAATTCCATGCATTATCTAAACTCGATGCAACTTGAGGAAAATCCTATCACAGTTACAAAACAGTCTCATCAAATAGTTTTACAATAATACATCTTTTCTTTCTTTTCTCACTATTTGATTTTAAATCTTTTCCTACATAGAAAACTACAAATTTGAATACACACTGTGTTTTCCAATTTTCAGCATTATTGAACAGAATAGACTTTCCAATCTCTAAATAATAATGCCCTTGTTTCAAGATTTTGATTTTATGTCATGATAGAACCCTAAACTCACTATTTTTGGCTTTTTACAGAAAACATCATTACAAAATGGAAGTATTACCACTGTTTTTTGAATTTCACATTCTAGAACATTATACAAGGTTGTTTTTTCAGGTTACATAATAACTGTCAAGTCATCTCTGATGTTGCAACGTTCACAAAAGAGAGATTCTTTCTTTTTGTTGAGGATAGAACAACAATGACCAACAATAGAAGAGTGACAGAGCATGTCTTCACTAGAAGCCTGCACATGCAGTGCTTAAACAAAAGCAATGAGAGCACATCATTTAAAAATGAAATGATAACCATTTTCCTTGATTGAACCAACAATGCAATAGAAGTATTTTTAGAAAAATGAAACCACTTTCAGATTTTACCCACAAGTAGTAATGAAAAGTGCATATACCATAGGAGTTTTGAAAAATAAGTTGCTTTGAAAAAGAGGTAACTGAAACCCCAACCAACATGCAATTGAAAGCCAATAACCATGCATTATAATAGTTGCCCACAAATTCCAATGAGGCTGAGAGAAAATTCTGAAATCTACGTCCAATGTAGTGACTGAAAAACTTAATAAACTGAAATCATTGTGAAGTGTGACTGAAATAACTTCACAAGAACAATTATCCATGAACCCAGATAAGCATATGCAAAGATTCAATGATATTATCATTACCCATAACTAGAAAACATAGTTCCTTAAAATAACTATCATGATAACCTTCAAATGAAATTGCAGTCACGTTTTGATACTTAAAAAACAAATATTTCAAACTTTTCTCTTGAAATCAATAGACGTTTTCTATTTTTCACTTTGCAAATGTGAGAAGGAATAAGTTCATAACCATCTTGCTTGTCCAAAGGTGGATCTGCAAACCAATCTAAAGAAGAATACCTCGAAAGTGAAGGTTGCTATCAAAAAGTGATTACAAGACCTGTAGAGGAGAAGAAACGACCTCACAATCTTCCAAAAACATGCTTGCACCCAGTGGCTAAAAGAAGACAAGTGGAGCGACTTCTGTGCAAGGCTCCTAACTGCTCCCAATTTCTGTCTAATAGTAAAAACGCCAAGGATAACCATGAAACGACCAAGGTAGAGGAATGGGGGCAAAAAAAAAAGTGAAAAAAAAATGTTTTTGCCCTAACTTGCCACAACAAACAATGTGAATTCCTTTGCAAAGGATGATAGGCGCTTGGAGTCCGAAAAAGGACAGTGAATAAACACACTCATTATTCCATGTCAAGTCCATGGGCATATCCAAGGGTTGCATGCCGACAACCATTATGGCATTTGATTACTTTGGACAATGAGTAATACCAACACAATAATACCAACAATATTTCATGTGAAGGGGCGAGAGAAACATAAGACTAGAAGTTCCCACAAAGTAAAGGCAAGGTCACATTCAAAGTGACATAAACAATAATTAACCTTTTATGACTGCAGTTGACCTTAAGGCTTGAAGTAGATATCAACCAAATGACACAACACACATACAAATGGAGGATCGAATAGAATGCCCTTGCCCATGGTCAAATGCTACCATGATGAAATCCAATGCAAGTAATTTCCAATGCCTAAGTAATAGAAGCAAGATATTATGCAATTCTCCATACCAAATACCATTAACCAAATGCAAAGGAATGAGTAGTGTGTTCCTCAAAGTCTAAATGCACTAAAATAACCAATATTCCTTGTATCAATTCCTCTGACTAAGAGTAGAGAAGTATACCTTTGAGAGTTTCAAGACTGTTTTTAAATTCAAGATGCTTGTTACTAATCAAGCCATAAATAGTCAACCTGTATAAAGCTGACTTATGCCAAGGACAACATAATTGAGATCATCACTAAACCAGTAATAGATTAAACCAGAAATGTATCACCTGATCAAATGGAGAAAAATGACCTGTAACTAGAATATATCAACAAGCATTTGTAATCTACACATGGAGTTAAATGATAAGTGCCACCAAGATAATAAAATCAATGAAGTAAATGTGCCAATCAAAATATGGATCAATTGAGAAGATAACCATCAAGATGCCAGATAATCATAAGATGACATCAAGGACAAAAACATAACAAGAGGGATTCAACAATTGGTATGCAAGGTTAGACATGTATTTGATTCAACAAGGTTTCAACAAAGGTATGACAAATAGTAATTTGTATTTTAAAATTGAAAATGACAAGATCTTGATAGTAGTTGTATATGTTGATGACACTATCTTTAGAGGAAATGAAATTATGTGCAAGATGTTTTCTAAAGAGAAAAAAATAAATTTGATATGTCTATGTTTAGTGAGATGAATTTATTTCTTGGGCTACAAATCAATCAGACAGAGAAAGGGATTTTTATTTCACAATCAAAGTATGTAAGATAAATTTTGAAGAAGTTTGGGATGGATGGTTCCAAACCGGTATGCACTCCTAAGTAAAGATGATGATTCAACTAAGGCTGATTAGGGAAAATATAGATCTATGATTGGTGGACTATTGTATTTGACTGCTACTAGACTAGATATCATGCATGCAATTTGTCTTGTGGCTAGATTTAAAGAAGATCCTAAAGAAACACATGTTTTTGCTATTAACATAATATTTAGATATTTGAATGGCACTTCGGATTATGGCTTGTGTTATCCTAGGGATACTGATTTTACACTAAGTGCTTATACAAATGCAGATTGGGCTGGCTGTGTAGATGATAGAATAAGTACAAGTGGTGGTGTATTATTTCTTAGTTATAGATTGGTGGCTTGGTTGAGTAAAAAGAAAGATTCAATTTCTTTATCCACTACTGAAGCTGAGTATATTGCTGCAACATCTTACTATACACAAGTTTTGTGGATGCAATAAACATTGAAAGATATCAGAGTAATGTATTATGATCCTATTTCTATTTTTTGTGATAATACAAGTGCGATTAACATTTCAAAGAGTCCAGTGATGCACTCGAGGATAAAACATATATCTATCAGGTATCACTTTTTCAGAGAGAAGGTTGTGGAGAATGAAGTAAAACTTGAGTATGTACCTATGAAGGATCAAATTGCTGATATATTTATGAAGGCTCTTCCTAAAGATACTTTTGAGTATCTTTGGAAGAAGTTAGGGGTTATTTCTCCTCCTTTCTTGAACTAGATGCATATGGATATGCATTAGTTTGATGGGTCTATGGATCTATCTTTCTTGTAGACTGATGTTTTGGTGGCTACCTTAGAGGGAGTAGGTAGTGTCATGTGTTGTCATTGAAAGGGTATTTTTGTTCTCAATTTCAAAGGGTAAATCAATGTAAAATATCTTTTTCCTTTACCATTGATGTCAAAGGGGGAGATAAATATGTGAAAAGAAAAGAGAGAGTATCATGTGAAAGATAATGTATACTAAGGGGGAGAAAGTAAAATCATGGAAAGTGTATTCAGAGCTGTTGTGTTGTCCTTGATGGTTTTTCACATCATGTGTTGCCACCAATGAAAAAGGGGAAGATTTTTGCAAGAATGAAGGTGTTGTCATTGATGTCAATTGGTTAACTAGTTATCAATTGGTTTTTGTTGTCATTGATATTGAGAAAATTGTAAAGGAAAAAAGGTTGCAGGTGTTCAGTATTTTCTCGAGTTTTTCTTTGGGATTTACTCTTATGTTCATGTGGTTTAGATATGTTGATCATGGTTGTTGGAAGTTGCTTTATCTGGATTTTGGGTTTCTAGATCATTGTATAGTGTGAGTTATGTTCACTAGTTGTGAACTATGTTTTTTAGGGTATTTGGTTGAGGTCTAAGAGAAATATAGTTGCTATGGATTTCTTCTTGTTCGAGTTTTATGTCTTGTAGTTTTGGAGTTAAGTTGATATGATCATGTTGAAGATAATTTTTTTGTCTGGAAAGATTGGATCGTGTTAAGGGTTGTACACGCTTAATTGTTCTATGTGTTTTACATTGGATTGGTCAACCTTGTGTTAAACACTACTTGCAAAGTTCATGAAGCATGTTGGGAGTTATTTGGGTCCTTATCAAGAACGTGTTTGAGGTCACCCTCATTCAAATTCCGCCCTAGAATATTTTGATGCTGACCTAATTTGAATTTAAATATTGTATGGCCAACTTTGGATATGTTTCAAAGTTGAAGATGATACAAACACAAAATGAGATATTGGTGAAAGACATGCAAAGAAATAGAGCAAGATAGATGTGAAGTAGATGCGAAATAGAGTGTAAGTGATGCAAGTTTTGTAGATCAATGTGAAATCTAATTGTTGAGTTTCCGGATGTAATGAGCTAAAGGTGTACTCTATCATTCATGTATTTCTGAAAGTGGTTGAGTGAATTGTGGTGGAAATCTCTATTGCATTGAGATTCTCTTCTCTTAGTAACATATCTCTTCTATCTTCTTTATATCTATGTGGAAGTGAGACCTCCGAGTGATTAACCCTTATTGGAAATTAAGTCTTGATTCAAACAGTGAGTCTTATTTTGGTAGTGAGCCTTTGTAATTGGTTTTGATATTGTTTATATTATGAGCTAATCCTCTCCATGGTTTTTCCCTTATTAGGTTTTCCATTTAAATCTGGTGTTATTGTGTATGTGTGATGTTTTTTAGTTTCTGCATTTGCACTTAATGATTAATCATTTTAATAGGGTAAAGGATTTGTAGTTGATCTAATTTTGGTGGGAGTTTCAAAGATTTTTCACAAATGATTCACCCTCCCCCTCTCATTTGTCTTGTTCAACACATGCCATGATAAGTTTTAGGCAAGAAAAAACCTTAGGTAACATCATGCATCCCAATCCAACTATCCATGATGTGGTGATACAATTAATTATCTTATTCTCACATGAAAATATAAGTTTTGAGTTAAGCCTACCATAGATTATAAGATAATAAATATTATGGTATTCATCAATGAAACCTAGGGTTTTAAGTAGTCTGACAATCTATTTTTTAATTTTCTTTTCCTTTCCCAATAGTTGGTCTAATAGTGGTAAAATAGATATATAATTCCTCTCATCATAGTAATTCAAACATATTTTAGTGGATAATTTCTTATCATTGACTTCTAATAAAATATCCTATGAATAACATTCACATACAACTCTACTTAAGAATCCCTATGCAACACATCACCCCCTATATATTATAAAGAGTATTTACTCTATTCCTTGAACATAAAACAATATATAAAATAATTAACACATGATAAATTCTCTTATACATTTTATAATGTTATAGATGCTCTTATATATCTTACATGACATAGATTTACCTTATAAAATGTTATAATATAATTTACAAGTGGGACACCAATATTCTATGTGGGAATATTATTTATAAAAATTGAATATTAAATACAAACATAAGAAATTGCAAGGTGAATGACACCTAATATTAAAATTAGCTCATTTATTGTATACCTTGCAAGAGAAAAAGAGAAACCAACAAAATCAAACTAATTGCTAAGGGTTAAAATGTACAAAACAATGATGCATTAACTAAATTATTTTTTCTCATGGGATTAATTAAAGAATTTGCACCATTCATCAAGGTGTGCACCATATTGATCATAGTTGCCTCATCCTGATTATGTGTATGCATGAAAGATAAGATCCCAAACCAAGGTTATAATACATTATCACACAAAATCACCATTGTATCCTGTATATACCTAAAAATGGTCACATTATAATAAGTCCGGTAATTAATTAAATACAAGTTATTTAATTAATTCTCTAATTCAATCTACATATAAATAAATTTAAATAATTTATTTATATTGTTTATTTTCTAAATTCCTCTATCTTAATTAAATAAGTTTAGTTACTTATTTAATTTAATCACTTTTCCATTTTTTTCTTAATTAATTAAATAAGTTTTACAATTTGTTTAATTTAATTATCACATTGCTTTATTTTGAATAAAGCAAATATTCTTCTTTTTCCAAATCATCTTTAAATCTTCTAAATCTTCTTCTTTTTCCAAAATCATAAAATCATCTTTAAATCTCCTAAAAAGCCATCTCACATTTAATTAAATATTTTAAATATTTAATTAGAAACTTCTTATCCACTTTTCATACATAATTAAATATTTTTAATATTTAATGGTGGAAGCTTCCAAATCCACATGTCACATGAAATTAAATAATTTTATTATTTAATTGATTGAATTATCTTCAACCACCAAAACTAACTCATAACTAAACTTGACAAATGGAAAGTTGCTTTCATTTTTGAGTGAAAAGGTTTTGTGGGAAGGAAACATCTTCCTTCTTTTTCTCCAGCCTCCATCTTTCTCTCCAACTTCTCCATCTCTCACCGTTCATATTACCAGACTAAATCTCAACCGTTGATCTTTGCCAACTAAGCTTCTACCTTCAAAAATCTATAAATAAGACCTCTTGGCTCTTTGAAAATACTGGAACTGGTTGCATATCATGAGCATTATAGTTGAATAATCAAGCATTTAGCATCTTAATATCTTAGATTTCATAATCATAGCACAACTTAGCTTTCATTATCTTAGCATAAATAATCATGGTAGAATAACTTGCATGACCTATTCATAGTTTCATTATCACAACTTCATTATCTCACATCATTTAGCATAAGAATGCATTTTGCATATCATCTCATTCTCTAGGTTGTCATTTTGTTAAGCTTCTACTTATACAATCTAAGGGCCAGCAACTTAAACTAATCCTTGGAGATAGAGGACAATGGAAATTTTTTAAAGAATCTGTTGGGTTTGAAGTTTATTTTACTTTTAAATTAGATTCTTTGATATAATGTTTCATTGGTGTGTTGTTTAACTTATTTGTTGTTTCCGCATATTTACACATAAATTTTTGGCACCCACCATGGGGCTCTTGCCTCGTTTTTAATATTTTATTGTAGGTTTTTTGGTAGGTCATGACTGGAGACACAGATTAGCACATACAACACATGTTCTAGCATGTGAAGACTTATCTAGTGAATTTGATAGATTCTCCAACGCATTTGTAGATTGTTCCAATGTATTTGACATATTCTCCAACACATCTAATAGATTCTCTAGAGCATCTGATAGATTCTCCAGTGCATATGGTAAATTATCCAACACATATGACAAATTATCCAACTCATATGATAGATTCTCCAGCGCATATGACCTCTATTCTAGCACATTTGACTATTTCTGTAGTGTATATGACCTCTGTTCTAGCGCATTTGTAATTTGTCTAATTTGCTGTTTGGATCCGACGCGACCGTGACCAGTGATTTTATTGCTATTTTTGGGTTAAAATAAACCAATCCTAGGGTAGTCATTTGGATTAAAATACACCAATCCTAGGGTAGTCATCATACACTGCTATCTCAGTTAAAATGAACATCATGTCTTTTGTGAAGCAATATCTTCACGTAGAATAGAAAATCGTCATTTGGGCTTTAAAAATGAAATTTGTTTGCTGTGATTGGATGGTGGTAGGCCTATGCTCCCCCCTTAACTAGGTGATCAAAATTTCAAACTCGTCTTTTAATTTCATGCACTTTATGCTTTGTTAAAACCTTTAGCAAGTCTGCTCTTGTGGGAAAAAGTACTCACCCAAGAGGAACGACCTAAGTGGGAACACCTAAAGCCAAGGATTCCAACCCATTATAATCAAAAGAGAGTTGTTGATGAAAATCCACTCGACGATAGTGTGCAAGATAACCATCCCCAAAGCCTTTGTTCTAAAAGGTTGGGAGGTATCCTAAGGGAGTTTATCATTTTCCACACTGAGCGAAAACCCTTATTGCGAGCCTTAGTGTAGAAGCTAACCGAGTCAGTAGCCAAACATTATAATACTCAAAGTACAAGGGGAGGGAATAATCTACCCCCAAGATACTCACCATATAATTTCCAAGGACCGTTTGCTCAAGGGATCGAGAAATATAACTTTAAGTATACATCTAGAAAAGACAAAAACATGGGTGCCCTCTAGGGGGTGACACGTCTGTGCAAGCCAAAACAATTTTAAGATGTGGGATGTGATGATTATAATGAAATTTTTGACTATTAAAAGTGAGTCTACTTGAAGTGTTTGTTTTGTTCAAATAACCATGGAAATTTCAGAGAACATACACTTATTGTTTAGATTCTAGGACTTAAAAAAAACTGTTTTACAAATGCTTGCTATGTTTTCAAAATATTAATTTAGATAAGATTATCTAGACAAACACAAGAGTTTGACAAATCAAAAAGTGACATTATGTTAAGGGTTGGAAATCAACAACATTTTTCAAGAAATGCCTTGCTAAAAGAATCAAGAAACCGAAGAGGCAACTTAGTTACAAGAATTTTTTGAAAATGAGACGCTTTTTATATCAAAGTAAGAAATTCTTGCTTGAACATCAAACTTTCATCCATAGATATCATGAATTTTCTAGGGGATTTACAAATGATTTTTCTTTAGAGCCTTTATATTCACAAGCTTATTATCAACAAAGAGCTCTTTTACAAAGGCATAATCATAATCAACCCATTCGTCATTCTTTCATCCCACAACTGACAATACAATATTCCAACCGTCCATATCAGTTATTATAATAGGGAAAAACTTGGAAAAATTAGGATTTTTACAAAAACCATCTTTCAAACTAAGATCAAAACATCTTAAAGTGCATCAATTTCAAATCAATTTCTAATTTTTTCAGTTTAACTCCCATAATAGGATCTATCATCCTTCATCCAGGGAAACAAATCTAAAAATTAGAAATTCCTTAGTCATATCAATAGGATCCATCATCTTATTAGGCTAAGGCATCAATTATCCAACAAATTACACTCCCATTTGTGATCTAAGTTTAGTAAAAAAATGATTCAAGCATATTCCTGTTGTCACAAGGTCCCAAAAAAGAGAAGATGAAAGAGAGAACCCACTTTGCAACATGGGTGGTAGGGAATAAAATCCTTTTCATAGGTTTCATGGAAATAGTTCAAATGATGAATTAACCGATGAAATGCTTCAAGAAGATGAACAAGATCCACAGTTTCACATAGCTATGGAAAATATCTTAGAGCGAAATAAAGAAAGATACTTTCTTTTATTGGCAAACCAAGGTGCTAAATTACCCTCTAACTATGATATAAAGAAAATTAAAGGAGATCCTGAAAAGACTGAAACTCCCTTAAACGATCTTAGTGCTCTTACCCAATAAATAAGAGCACTACAAGGGAAAATCAGGGAAATACAAGGGAACACAAATAAGAAGTATGCTTTGGAGGATATTTGTCCACATCCTTTCAATATAAATCTCAACATGATCCCATTTTCAAAGCATTGTGAAATTCCAAAATTTGATAGATATAATGGGAAAACAGATCCTATTGACCACACGAGAGAATTTAGAAACACGAGCCTTGAATTTGCACATGAAGACACACACTTGATGAGATTTTTCCCACAAATTTTAGGTGGGTAATCCATGGAATGGCTTTCTAAAATCACTCCACCCATTAAGACATTTGAGGAGTTGATCAAAAAATTTATATCCCAATACTCCTACAACATTCAACATCAAATAACTATGCTTGATCTATGTAGATAACATCAAAAGACTAGAGAAACCTTCATCACATTCCTACAAAGATGCAGAAGATAATTCACACGATATTCCCATCCATTTCCTGAAAAGGAAAAGATGGATATCTTTATTAACAGTCTTGATCAAGAAATGAGTTATAGGATCGAATTAAAATGTCCTCCAACTTTTGAAAAATTAATTGAAAATGGGATAAAAATTGAGGATTCTTTGGTCAAGCAAGGAATCTTGAAAATCTACAATGAAAAAAATTCATCCAATCCCTCCAACAGTGAAAAATCAAAGTTTTGGAAAAGATACAATAATAATGGCAATGATAATCTAGCTGAAATACATAATGCCAAATTGGTCTTCAATCTATCCAAAATCACACCCAAGACCAACTCAACCCCCAATTAAAATAATGTCAGCCAAAACACAAGTCAAAACAACAATCAGAAGAATAATCAAAATAATGCTCCATCAAGACCACCATATCAAACATCGAATAACCACAAAAATTTCATACCTTTGGGGCAATCATTAGAATCAACATTGAAAGAGATTCTTGCAGCCAAGCTTATAATGTTACCAGAGGCAAGATTTTATGATCCCCTAGTTAAACCCTCATGGTGGAATGATGCATATTTATGTGATTTTCATAGGAATAATGGACATAAAAACAATAATTGCATGCAACTGAAGTACTTGGTCCAAGATTTGATTGACAACAAAGCGATAAACATTGAGGAACCTACAACGAACACCAAAGGGAAAAGTGTGAATAATGTCCATGATACTACCATTCTTAACATTTCTATATTTGATAATCAAAGTAGTGTCATCCAAACCCAAAGTAAATTAAACAACCCCCAGTACTATTTGAGTTGGAAGATGGTAAATCCCAAGCTATGGAGGGACATGTACCTGCATCCCATTGTCTATCATTTTCAAAAAATGATGAAACTTCACTTACTCATCCGCATAATGCTCTGCTCCATATTGAGGCTCTAATCCATAAATGCCTGGTCAAACGTGTCCTAATAGATGGAGGAGCTGGTTTAAATATCTGCACACTAAATCTTGTTACTGCATTGGGATATTCAAAAGATATAATAGATTCTAGTCAAAAGATCACCATGAAGGCATATGATGTACAAGAACGTTCATCCAAAGGATCCGCTACACTACTAATCAGAGTTGGCGCTATGGTGAAGGATGTAGTTTGCCAAGTTCTTGATCTCCCCTTGGCCTATAATATCCTCCTTGGAAGACCTTGGATACATGAAATGCAAGCGGTATCCTCTACATACCATCAATTCTTAAAATTCCCTCATGATGGAGTTGAAATCGACATACAAGGGGATCCTAATCCTTTCATGCATGGACATAATCTAAGTCCTAAAGCTGAAATCCTCATTCCTAGCAATTGTGAAACACCACTTTCCCAATCATATGTTGATCCCAAATACCTAAAGGCACCCACTTCAGTCATTGCACTATCAAACCCCACAATCTAAATCCATGATCTAGGATGTGGAAAATACCATTTGGATAAACCGCTGATAAAAAACATTGTTACAGTCATCGAGAAAGGTCAAATTTCTAATAATGACGTCAAGAAAACTACATAAGGGATGCAAAATGATGACCATGCCTAGATTGAAGTCTCTTGTGATCCTGATAATACACCTACTTCTTCCACACCTGCTTCCACTCAAACTTTTCATATCACTGATAATCCCCTATTTGACCAGGATATCTATGATAATCCACTTTTTGATCAAGACTCTGCAAAAGATATCCTATCATCACCCTTCCATCTCACCTACCCTGGGCTAGGGTATGAATCTCCTATTGTTCCCTCTATTAAGCCATCTTGCCAAGTTATTAAGGATGTGCAAGCCTGCTTTGATGTTAATAGTACCAAAAAGGATAGTCACAAAGATTCCATTGATTGTATCACCACTCCCCTCTCATCCATCTCACCCACATATATTCACCTTGTGGACATAGATCAATAGGTATTTCTTCAAGAAAATATAAAAGAAATAACTCAAATATTAAAGGTACAATTGCCTTTTTCAAATGGAGATCCTGAGTTAAAAGAAAGCTTTCAAGGAAAGTAAGATCAAGAAAATTCCCTTAGCCAACATAAAAAGCTATTGGATGTATCAAAAGCAAAAGAAGATTGAGCAGAGTCCCCTAGCCAAACTAAAAAGCTATCAGACAAATTAAAAATAAAAGTAAAAAATAAAAGCAAGAAAAAGTTGATCTCGAAACATGTCTCTCCCTCAAAAATCACTAGGGGCATCTATCAAGGAAGAAAAAGGAAGAAATAACTTGTTGATATATGGTCTCCATCCATCCATTTTCACTTACCTGTCATATCATTACAAAACCATTGGTGATGTTTTTCAATGTGTCTTTGACGGTGACCCCTCATGTACTTTGACCCATGGGTTGCCCAAGCTCCTTTTTGGCTGAAGCTTGATGGCCCACATACTGTGCACATTAGGGATTTCTACCATAGCCTCTTTCATTTGTAACATTTATCAACCTTCATACTTACCACTTGTACTCATCATGATTGGGTCCTTTCATCTAGCATGGTCATCCCCATAGGAATGAGTCATCGTTAAAGTAGCTTATGGATCTGACGTTTATCAATTCTACATCTAGCTTTAGAGAGCAGCAGTAGAAAAAGTCTTGAAAAAATCCAAAAATAGCATAAAAAGTCTCAAAAAAATCCAAAAACAACATAAAAAGTCCTAAAAAAATCCAAAAAAAAAAGAAAAAGTCCAGAAAAAATTGTCATCAAGGTGAAAACCTAACAAACAGGCATCCTTTTGACATAAAAAAAATTAGAAAAAGAAAAAAGTACATAAAAAGTGAAAAATCAAAAAAATCGCTGCCTTGATGAAAACTTGGCAAACGGGCATCTTGGCAACAACAGAAAAAATCATATAAACTAAAAAAGTGCAATAAAAACAAATGGTGAAAACCTGGCATCATACGCTATTTGTGATAAGTCGACTTCTCTGTCTATTTGAATGTGTGTTGACCGTCCACATTTTTCTATCATTGCATATTCACACCTATCATACAATGAGCTTCATGTCCATATCCAACTACTACGGTTGTGTCCCACCTTGGCTTGGTTATCATTGTACATATACATAATAAAATTTAGTTTGTTTCTCACTAGAGGCAAAATCCTGATCTAACTGGGGGAAATAACTGTTGAGCTTAAAACAACAGACAAGCAAACAAGGCAACCTTGGTATAAACAACAATCACTTTAACCTTCAAGATGAACATCGAACATCAACCAATCAACCAATCAACCATCCAAATCAAATCAAACATCAAAGAAAATAAAATCAACTTCTCCCTGGATGATCATCTTTTGAATCATGGTTGAATCACTTTAACACAAATGTTCAATTGTTATATCTTGATTGTTACTATCATTTCTCTAGAGTACCTCAATGATGTCACGAACTAGAGGGGATATGATTGAGAATGATATTTTATTTGTCTACTGTTTGTGAGTCAATCATTACTACTATGAAAATTGTTGCAGGACATGCTCTACAAAGTATCATTGATGACATTCCGAATTTGTATGGGAACATAATTAACTCTTGTCTATTTACACACGTGATACTCAGGTCATCTCGATCTAATTATACCTAGATTCTTGTGTTATCTTGCACTATCAAATCTAAACCAAAGTTGTATGGAAGTTGTACTCAGGTCATCATGGTCTAATTATACCATCAATGTTTGTACTAACTTTCAACATTTTAAGAACTCAATGATGATACCATGCACAATAAATCAAATGGCAACCTTGAATATTAGCTTTGCATGGCTAAGATAGATTGCATCCATATTAGTTTTTGCATGAGAATTATCATATCCATCATATCTCATCTGCATAATAAAATCCATCTCATATCATCATAAAGCATCATCCAATCTCATCTAATCAATCCATTCAATCAAGCACAAATAATTTAATCATATCTTTGGTCTTATTCCTAGACTTACAGTTACAAGATTTGATCATCATTATCATCGGGATATATCCTTCCCTATCCTTGTGTTGTTTTAGGATGTATCCTTCCCTTATCAACAACACTCTCATCATCATCATCTGGATTTTTCCTTCCCTATCCTTGTGTTGTTTTGGGATGTATCCTTCCCTTATCAACAACACTCTCATCATCATCATCATCAATCCATCTCGGCTTGTAAATTGACTAGGGCAACATCATACCTACTTTTGAATCCATTTGTGATTTCTTTCTTCAAATATTCTCTACCCAATCTCCTACCACTTATCATCTTCTCCTGTCCATCATTCGGCATCATCTTCCTCATCTTTCAATTTAATCTAATCAATCCTTCATCTCAATATAATCATTCAATAAGTTCACCCCCTTCATCAAATTTATTTATCAAATCCTCTTCTATCATTCCAATCAATAATTCAAATTCAAGTCAATCCTTAATCCATATAATCCAATCAATCGATCATGTCAAATGATATAATAATATCAATGGTCCTAATCAATCAATCTATCAATCAAACATCAACATCCTATCATTGATCCTCACCTATCATGAGGTCAATCATCAATTCTATCATCAATCAATCAATCAATCAATCAGTTAGTGGTTTATAGCTTGACAGGGGCAATACCTTGTTTATCAACGAATCATTTGCATGTTTGCTTGCTTGCTTGGGTGTGCTATCAAAATCAGAAATATTTCAAAATCATCAGAATATTCTTAAAAATTTAAAATTTCATCGATTTATCTTCCGAGGCGGCATCCATTCAATCATCACTACAAAATCAGTGTCTGGGGCATGTCAAAATTTTTATTATCACGGTCTGAATTTAGTTTTTCTTTGAAGCAATACGTAAAATATATCACTTCAAAGAGGGACAAAATGTATACACCTAAAAATGGTCACATTATAATAAGTCTGGTAATTAATTAAATACAAGTTATTTAATTAAATCTCCAATTCAATCTACATGTAAATAACTTTAAATAATTTATTTATATTGTTCATTTTCTAAATTCCTCTATCTTAATTAAATAAGTTTAGTTACTTATTTAATTTAATCACTTTTCCATTTCTTCTTAATTAATTAAATAAGTTTTACAATTTATTTAATTTAATTATCACATTGATTTATTTTGAATAAAGGAAATATTCTTCTTTTTCCAAATCATCTTTAAATCTTTTAAATATTCTTTTTTTTTTTCCAAAATCATCTTTAAATCTCCTAAAAAGCCATCTCACATTTAATTAAATATTTTAAATATTTAATTAGAAAGTTCTTATCCACTTTTCACACATAATTAAATATTTTTAATATTTAATTGTGGAAGCTTCCAAATCCACATGTCACATGAAATTAAATAATTTTATTATTTAATTGATTTGATTATCTTCAACCACCAAAACTAACTCATAACTAAACTTGACATTCAAAAATATCAACTGTTGATCTTTCTCTCCAACTTCTCCATCTCTCACCATTCATCTTACTAGACTAAATATCAACTGTTGATCTTTGTCAACTCAGATTTTGCCTTCAAAAACCTATAAATAAGACCTCTTGGCTCTTTGAAAATACTGGTTTGCATAGCATGAGAATTATAGTTGAATAACCAAGCATTTAGCATCTTAATATCTTAGATTTCATAATCATAGCACAACAACTTAGCTTTCATTATCTTAGCATAAATAATCATGGTAGAATAGCTTGCATAATTTGTTCTTAGTTTCATTATCATAGCTTCATTATCTCACATCATTTAGCATAAGAATACATTTTTCATATCATCTCATTCTCTAGGTTATCATTCTGTTAAGCTTCTTCTTATACAATATGAGAGAAAGAAACTTAAAACGAATCCTTGGAGATAGAGGACAATGGAACGATTTTAAAAAAATTGTTGGATTTGAAGTTTATTTTACTTTTAAATTAGATTCTTTGATATAATGTTTCATTGGTGTGTTGTTTAGCTTATTTGTTGTTTCCACATATTTACACACACATATCCTAATTCAACCCAATATTCAAACACACACTAAAGTGAAATATCCACCAAAATAGGACGAAGGAGGTACCATATACTTTGCCTCTATAGTTAGAATAATGATTACAAACTATTTCTCACACATCCAAATAATCACACCATCAACTAAGGTAAACACTCTTTTGATGAGTGTTTTAGCATGCCACAACTTAGACAAAATTCTAGGTATTCTATCTCTCTCGAAAGGAAATCTAATCCAAATAAATAAGTAAAATACTACCCCAAGGTTTGAATTTATAGTTGTTGACTTTGTAGGATAAGACAGTAATAAATATATTGTTGTTTCACAAATGTACCTCACATAAAACTAGCTGAAATTGAATAAGATTTTTGAATGGTTTCTTATCTGGTATGAAGCCCTTAAATCTATTTCCATATCTGAGATCTAAAAACAATCTCTATCACTTGATATTGCAATTCAATTGATGTTTTCTTCCTAAACTAACCCAGATTTTATAAATAAACTTCAAAAGATAGGGTGAGAAGAACTAAGTTAAGAAACCCTAAGGACTATCACAACAATGATTCAATGCTTCAAATAGGCGGATCCCTTAAAAAATTGATTCATATTTAATTAGAGATAAAATCACAATGCTACAAAAATAGTGCAATCTTCAAAGGATTTAACGATTTTCAAATCATAAAAAATTAAGTTTAAATACTCAAAATTGGTATAGCATAAGCAAAAATACACAAGTAAAGTTAATTCATAAAAGGATTCAGACTAACTATACAAAGAAACTCACAATCAACAAGCTACAAATGGTATGAACTAGAGATCTATTAGATATATTAATACTATATCCTTATTGCAATCAAACTTTTCTAATATTAAAGAATAGAAACACTAAAAAATTTGAAATCACAAGAGAAAATACCAAAATTCAATGCTTTTTTTAATTAATTTCAAATATTTCATATCAACAATTCCAGTATAAATTTTACAATTAGAAAGTGTTGCCTTTTATGGAACAACCAATGACGGAGATCATCTCAAAACCAAGGGTTAAGATTAAATGACATCATTAAATGATTTGGGTACATTAAATATTCATCCCTCATCCACAACTGAATTCAGTTACATCCATCTTTGGAAAAAAAAATCATATCTCCAAGAACTTCTAATTAAATGAAGTAGTTGACACACATCTAGCACAAATCTAGAATTTTCCAATGTTGGGACAATTGGAACTCCATTTGGTACCAAAATCAAGGTAAAAAAGGTGGCATACTATCTAAGTAATATCACCAAGGAAAATTATCCTCTACCGAATAGAAAATTATCCAAATGGTTGCCCCCTTCTCGCGATTCAATTAAATTGAACTTTGATGGAGCCTCCAAAGGTAACCCTGGGAAATTTGGGGAGGTTGCTATTCTTAGAGAATGGTAGGGAAATTACATTGACGTTGTTTGTGAATGCTTATTGGATGGTACAAACAATGTTGCTTAGTTTAATGCTTTAAGAAATGGTTTAGAATTGACAATCAAATTGCCTATTTCAGTGTTTATAAATCAAAGAGGATTCAATGGTGGTGATTTCGGCTCTTACAAACAGAAATTCAAAACCTTGACATTTAAATTACTTATTATCTCACATTCTTATCTTGCTTGAAAGAATTCCATGTTACAAAATTATGCACTGTTAAAAGGAAGCTAATACTTTGGTAGACAGTTTGGCAAACATGGCTATCACAATCAGTTGAACTTCAAAGAATTCAAGGGACAAGATTATGCTTCATTATTTTTATGATGTTTTAATCTTACCAGGTTCATGGTTTTTACAAGCTTTATCTACATGTTAAAAAGCGTATGTGCATTGTGGTTATGCTTCAAGAGGTTACTTCTAATAGTAACTTCTTTTCAAACCCCTGCCTGAATTTGAAATTCTCCTTATATGATATTTGATGTGAAGTATATTGGATCTCATGTGGTAAATTATATCATTGGCCCGCGGGTGGAATCTCATGCCATGCTTTGTGAATTTACTTTTTTCAATGAAATTTCCTGTCTAATGTCTAGAAGACGTGGCAATGCTAGCTAAATGCCATTTGTGCAAACTCGATAATTGTATCCACCTTTTGCATTAATTTCCCATGAGAAAAGGCTTCCCATTGATGATTAATGGAGATTTGGATGACAACGGGAAATAAAGGTATCTTTGTTTTATCTGTCATTCATGTTTTAAAAAAAAGTCTCTATTGGGCACGATCTCGGCCTCATCCCTTATTTCGATGTCAGAGCCTTTGCACTCAGCAAGACTTGATCCCTGGTGAGCTCATTGAGAACCTTTCAACTTCACCAGTAGACCAAGGACCCATTGACACAATACTTTGATATTAGATGTGGAAACATTCTAACTCCTTACTATACTGCAAAAATAAATACATCATTTGTTGGTTGGTGGTGAGAAATTCTAACGGCTCCTCAAATTGGGGGCACTGATTTTAAAAAGTCTGGATTGACATGAATTTGGTTTCAATATCATCAATGGTTGGCTCTCTTGGTTCACACTATCTGTCTTGCTTCTCTGGGAAATGGTACCTCACATGTTTTCTCCTTCAATGGCTACCTGTAATCGCACCTCTCTACTATACAATAGTTCATCACCTTCATTTATTGTATATGTGTGGTGGTTTTTGCTCTCAAAATGGGTTTCCTTACAAGTTTTATTTATAATCTCAACTGGTATATCTCTTGTCAAACTTCTGGCTTGCTCTTATAGTGCACCATGGAAGCTTCTTTTAGGGTGTTTATTCCTACCAGATTTTATGAAATTCGGGATGCTCAACCCTTTTCACTTGAAAAACTTCGAAGGTCTTGTAAAATTGAATGTCGCTAGGTTGAGGAAGCCATTTCCATTGTTTTGGGTTAAGACTGGATGGATTTCCATGTCATGGATCTTCCAAACGAAGTTGCTTCTCGTTTCCTATTCAACTTATGGTTGTGCTATGGTGTCAGAAAATGGTTAAATTTTTGGCGGGGAGTTATCTCCTCCGTACATTTGCCTGTTGTTTGAGCTTCAACCGATAATTGAAACATACAATATTCTCCAAGGCTCCAATTTGATGGGTAGAATCTTGTGTCACCAACACCTATTGTCTGATTTCCCTCTGACTGCACTTCTCAATTCAATGGCGCACTGGCTGCTGGATGATTTCCCTCATGATTTTTTTCACCGTCTGCGCCACCTTTGCCCTCGACTTGGTAATTCAATTTCACAATCGCTTCATGAATTGTTTGATGCTGTATAATTTCTTATCCAACACACACTTATGGAGCCTCATGTCAATCCGTACTCCCCCCTCCTCCTTACTTAACATCTTCTATCGAAAGTGGGGTCTAGACGCATCTTCGATGTTGGGGGTTTCTTGCTTTGGCAATATATTTTTGATTCATTTTTTGGTTTAATGGTATCCATTGGAAACATCTCATTTCTCTCAAGTTTTGGTTATTTCTATAAGGGTCTCCTTGGCTCGGTTTGAATTTTCTTCACTTTCTCTACTCATGCATCATGGCTCCTTTTTTGTATTCAGGTCTGATTTTTGTACTCATGGCTAGGGTTAATATGCCTGCCATCTCTGTATTAGTCTTGCCTATCCTAGGGCTTGAGGAACTCTTTCTTCTTGATATATTCTCTATTTGTCATTATCTCCTGTCAGAATTTTGTATGAACTGCATGGTACTTGGTTCACCAGTTTTGTAATCTTTTGCACTAGCATAATTTCAACATGTAACTTATAATATTTTAGTGCACTAGCATAATTTCAACATGTAACTTATAATATTTTAGTGGCTTGCCACTTTGTTTTTTTTTAAATATCATCATGGAAAATCATGAAGTTATCACAAGAACTCATTATCTCTCACACTTCTTCCTTCAACCTTCTCTTTATGGGAATTTTTTACAAAAGTAGTCAAAACTGGAGTAACCTCATCATGTTGAGGAACATTAGTTGCATGTAATCTGAAAAAATATGTATCATAATCATTAAAAAAACCACTGTGAGATTCCCTCCAAACAAATTTTTTATTTTAAAAAGAGTTAATTTCAAATAGAAACACAACAACAACATCCATCTTATCTTGAAAAGTGAAATCAAATTGTTTCACATATACTTGATTCCTCCATTGTTTCCTTATTAACTGATCATCAAATTCTATATTTTTATCAAAATCCGTTTTACTTATTTTAATTTTTTTTTCCACACAACTCCTCAACACACCATATAATCTGTTATCTAAATTTAACAATTCTTTCCGAGCATCCTCTACAATCTCCCTCCTGAAATTCATGGAATGCAACCAAACATGCAGTTCCTGCAAATTATCCTTACTCAAAATTCCTTCCCGGATTATCACATTAATAGGAAATATCTTAATAGCCTCCAATTTAGGAAAAATAGTGTTATGAAGTTTTCAATTATCTTTATAGTCTTCAAGTAACTTATCTAACTTTGTTTTTAAGGCGAAGAAATTCCTTTGTACTTAAACTACATCATGTATTTCTTTAATACCTTGATAAAAAATATTATTAGAATTGAACCATGGATTTCATCTTCTCCATTTTATCAATATCATCCTTAGATAAAATCACAGGAGAAACAAATGTACCCCCTCACTTTGAATAGGAGCTATCAAAAGTTTAATATATGTAGTTAGCTCAACCACTTGTAATTTTAATTGGGATCCTTATTCATTCTTTGCACAATATTATCGACAGATCCATGGAGCTCCTCAATCTCCTATATTGTTGTTGTGCCACCTAAATTAATGGTAGAAACATTGAAATCTTCTGGTCTCATTTCTCTATTGTCCTTTTCCACAGAAGGAGTAGAAACATGAAAACTCTTGATCCTGAAGCATCCTTAGTCATGTGTGACCTTATTTTAGCTCTTTTCTTCTCTTTCAATTTCTCTATTCTGCTTAACAAACTCTCCAAGCTCAGATCAAGAGTTTCTATTCCTAGTTGTTTTTTCTTTAATTGCTTTTGTAACCACTTGGGAGCTATAAAATATTCTACATTGGAATCTTGCTAAGATATAGAATACGAAATATTAGTTTAATTATTTACTACATTTACATTTGTTTCATCTCTCTTTTCATCCATGTACTATTCTCTTGCTCTATGGTTTTCCCAACATTATGAAGATCGTCAGCTACCTTCCTCCGTGCTTTATAAAAAATGGACTGTTCCTTAGATTGGATTTACTTTTCATCCAACAGTGGCTCCTCTTGATAAAATTTCTCTTCTAAAACTTCATGGGGTGGTGCAAGGGTTTCAAATTTATCACTTTTTACTCGAGCCTATAATTCTTTATAAAAAAATTTATATTATCCAAGTAAGGAGGCTCCAATGTCTCTTGTGAAATAGGGGTTGGTCTCTCAAGAAATTTGTCTTATTTTAATGTCTTATTAACCTTCGATAATACTGAAGAAGCCACCTCTTTAGGAATATGAGAGAGTTGAGAAATGAAAGCTTGTGGAAGATTGAGAGAGGTGGACAGAAGATAAATGTATATAATAGTATGAGGAATAGTAGACATACTATATTAGGGTAGGGATTATGAAGGTGAAGGTGAAGAATAAGATTGAGGTGAAATATTAGGCGATATTAAATCTATTTCAATTGAAGAAATGCAAATGGAAGCAGTGATATGTGAATTAGTGATTATAATTGAGGGAGTAATGCTTTGGATAATACAAATAGTAGGGTGAAAGATTATTAGGCGAGAGTAGGAGAAAAGGAAGTGGAAAGAGGAGTGCAAGAAGGTAGGGAATTATCAACAGGTGGTGATGGGATAGGTGGTGGTTTCATAGAAGCACTCTTTTTAACCTTCTTGCTTTTTGTGGGTTGTTGCTTCTCTATAACCCCAATAGTTTTAAATTTTCTCTTATAAACCCTTGGTTGGAGGTCAGATGTCTTTATCCTTCCTTTAATTTCCTTTTACCTTTGTCTACATCTTTTTCCTTCGAAGAATTTGAGGCTACCTCTCCTTTCACTTGTTTTGGATTTTTATTTTATTTATCAACAACTTCATTAGATGACTCTTCTCCATCTTCCATAAAATCAAAATTTATCTAAATTCCCTTTTCTATTAATTCAGAGGTTTGAATATCAATCCACCTTTTGGTAAATCTTAGTACATGCCTCATTATTTGATCGATCTCCATCACTTCTTCTTCTAAACAGTTTGGAAAACGAATGCGCTTATCAACTGTCTCTCTAAATTCTCTCTTGAACTATTTTCCCATCATCTTCAACTTGATCTAGTATCATCATAATTCTAAGATTTTTTTTAATGTATTCTAGGGATAACCTAGAATATGACCTCTTTATTACTTATTGATCATCTGAATAATTTTCTCAAAAGTCCTCAATTTCCAACTCATGTTTATATCCTCTCCTCACATTCTACTTCATCTTTTCATATGGATCAAAATGTTTCCTAGCACAATGAAAGTTAGATGAAATTTATGCAACTCAACATCAAATCCTTTTGCTGAATAGTAGGCAGGGAAAGCATATGCTCCTCTGCCAATTATAATGGGACAAGGTACACTAGCCCTATGCATATCTTTCAATAATTTATTATAAGTACAAAGTTATCTTGTAAGTTCTAGTAGCATCATTTTTTTTGGATACTTAGGAAATCTATAAGGTACCCTAGAAAATCCTCCCATCCTTAAATATGTAAAAATTGGAAATTATATAAATCAATACACAAACTTGTTAATTAAGTGCATAACTGATATCAATAATCTTCTATACAAATCCCCTTGCAATATCGTGACAATATGCATAGTAAATGCACCATTTATTCTCTTATAATGTCTTAAGGAATTTTTCAGTCTTGATGTAATTGAGGATAATATTCATACACTTTAAGTTGCATTGGGTCATTACCAACTATACCCATACATGTCAACCTTTTGTATTTAAAATTCCTTTCTAGTATATATACCACATGTAGTGTAGAAAAATCTACACCTTTACATTTTTACACTATGTTTGCATCCCCTTAATTAATTGGACTTAATTAAGCTTTTTATTGGCCCAATTATACATCCAAAAGCCTAATTAATTTCATTTTATGAAAGGGAAACCCATATTTAATTAATGCCTACATTGAACTTAACATCTTGGAAAATATGTGTCCTAGGTTTAGGGCCTAGGTCCCATTCAACCAAGGGCAAATGGGTCCTCCTTAAGTCTTGGGACCCAAATTTTAATATGTTTTTGGTGGCACTTTAATGATCTAAATTCAAATTGCAAAGGTTGGCTTGTGATGTTTAATTGTCGGGTAATTAAGGAAACACCTATAAATACAAGGTTATTTTATCAATTCAATCTAAGTAACATTAAGGTAATTTTCACATGAGAAAATATTATTGTCAAGAGCATTGGATAGAATATTTTTTAGTCATATACAATAGCATTCAAGATCCTATCATAATGTCAAAGTTTATGCATCTTCATGTCATGTTTTGGAGCTAACATTGTGATGTAGGTTTCAAGCATTCAAGCATCAAATCAAGCATCCAATCAAGCCATTTCATGTAAGATCCAATCCTTAGAGAGATGTGTTTGACTTTAGTCCTCTAAGGGCAGCCATTAAAGGGTTTGGTGAGTTATAACAAGTCTTGTTCATTCATCATTCCTTGCATTTTATCATTATTTAATTATCAAGGTTTAATTACCAAACTGGGGTTTGACCAAGGCAAAACCCCTATTCACCCAAAAATAAAATTTTCCCCTCTCTTTGTGTATGTGCAAATTTGCAAGTGAAAAAGAATTGAAACTGGATCAAAAGTGCAATTTTACAAAGTTGTCAAGCCACAAAAACTCATATCCCAAATTTATTTCTAACTTTCCAAAAATGAAACCTAAGGTAAACAGAAGCTTAGATCCATCTCCAAAGGACCCTCGAAGTTGAGGAAAAACCATGTACAAAGATCCATTTGCCCTTGGGTGAATGTGTCCCAACATGACACTTTACAACACTTTTGGCGATAGGTACACAACAATTTAACCTTCTCATATCGATCAAAATATTGTGGATTTTGTTTGTATTATGCTTTAAATATGCATTTCAATTTTTGTATTACATAATTGAGTTCATTAAGCATTTTTAGTTTATCTCCCAAAAGTGCATTTCAGTCATATTTTACCATTTTCTATCATAAGGAAAACAACAAATCTTCCAATAGGGTTGACTCACCTAAGGGTTGAAAGTCAATCCTACCTTTGGGGATCTCTTTTCCTAATGAAAATAGAGAAAGTGTAGGTGCATAATACATCCTTTTAACCATTCCAATATAGATCACCTACCTCCTTTTTCTATGTTTCATTTTGGTGAATCTGACATTGTACATCTAAAATTTTGAAATTGGAGGCCATTCAAACCCTAGATCTAGGATTTTCATTACTTTTCATTGCATTGCATTAGTTTGAATTTCATCTAGGGTTTTAAAATTAATTTTTTCATCATTTAAAATCTCAAATATCTAAAAATATAACATAAAATTTGCATCCATCTTGCATTGTAGTTGCATCAAGAGTGTCTTTCAGTCATTTAGATTCAAATATTAGTTCAAAATTGCATCTCAAAAGTTGTCACTTTGTTCACTATTTGTCACTAGTTGCACTTGCATTAGGACACCTAAAAATAGAAAAATCTATCACAGAATTCACAGTTTGCAACTTGAAACAGAGAACTCAAACATCAAACTAGATACACAAACTTTAATTTTTCCAACCCCTACGCCCTTGGGCAAACCTGTCCTTGTATAGGTGATTTTTCAAAATTTTGGGCATCATTTTGTTTATGTTTGCTTCATTTCATTTTGCTATTAGATCTATGTTTCAGTTTTAAAAAACAAAAAACATTGTACTTTCTTGCATTAAGTTTAATTGGTTAGATTAAGTGCATTATTTTAAATCAAAATTGACATTAAAAAGACATCATTTTTAGGTTTTTCAAAGCATAATTAGTAAATTATCATGTTTGAAGGATAAAAGCACAAAGCTGTGTGACACTTTCAACCAAATAAATAGTTTTGAGTGAATTTCTTTTGGCCTAAATTGTTTCAGTCGAGTTTGTTTCGCTTGAAACCACGTGGCTTATATGTGGCACATAGAGTTTTAGGTGAAGCCTTACACCCAAAATCATAAAATTTGAATTTTTCCCTTTGTTGCATCAAAATGTGGCTTATTTTATGTGCAGAGTTTTGGTGGAAAGACCCTTTCTATTGAAACTATCTATGTGGCATCCTAGTTGGCAACCAACTCACTTTTTTCAAAATTTTCTAAAACTTTTAACTTCAACTAAGTATTTCTTCAATCAAAATGTTTTAAAAAGAAGAAGAGAAAAATACCCTTTTGTAGAGCTCAGAGTGGTGAATCCAAATATGAAGTTTTTTTAATATTTTGATTAGTTTTTTTATACGCAAGTATTGATTTATATTGATAAAATTTGGAAACACAAATGTCTGCCAATATAGGAATGATAATTTCCCTTCAAGCTCCAAACCATGCCAAAAAACCACCCAACTTCTATTCAGAAAACCACCCACCACCCCACCAAAAGACTACTAGAACTGGAATCCCAACAAACCCAAAAACCACCTGGCTAATGCCTTCAACCCGAGAGCTAGCAAAAACTACCATCCTAAACCAGGGCCACTAGCCATACTTACAGAAAGTGATTTAATTCTACAAATTCAACAAAGTCCTTCCATTCCATGCCTCCAACAACCATCAACCCAAAGAATTTCTTTAGGAACTCCACCGCCACCGCCACAATCATCCTATGCTTCATGAGCGTGGGATTTCTCAAATCAAGAAGGAATAGATATAGTTTGATGCCCTCGTCCAAACCTTGCAAAAGCTCCAAGTCACTCAAAATTGGAGTGCCTCTTCCTGCCACCACAACCCTCAAGACCTCATCAACTCCTCCTAGCAATTCCGCCCTAAACATTTTGCCAAGCAGCAATTTTGCCTCTGCTTTGTCCACATTGTTGTCCAGAAGGGATGTAAGAAACTTGGAAGAGATTTACAAATTATCCCTTCCATATGCGTTGTTCTTCAAATTCCCAAGTCCCAGGATCATCTTGGTCGCCACCACTACCAAGGAGTCATTGTTGAGGAGGACTCTTTTCAATCTCTGGTCCGTTATTTCTCTGAACGAAGTTTGGCAAGTCGGCGAATTGAAAGAGATTGGGGTATCCGCCTCAAACCTTTCCAACCTATCCACATACACTTCAATCAAAAACCTTGAGCGCTTGGCCATCGATTCCCAAGCACACACAACACTCTGTCGATAGAATAAAACTCACCATCTGTAGCCAACAACAATAGAATGAGGAAAAATAACGCCTGAAACAAGTTTAAACCATCCACCAAAGCACGGTGCCAAGTATTAAATTTTCGTCATCATAACTAATGAGGCACCTCCAAACGTGCTAAAACCTAGCCAAAGGACTAGGTCCATCAATCTCTATGCACACTAGCTAGCCTCAGGAAGGCCACCATCACCTCACCATCATACCACGTACTGATTGAAGAGACATTCAACTCCACCTTTAGCTTGTGAATTAATAACCACACTGAAATCCTTTCCTAGCTCACCATCATACGTGGCCTTGCAGCCACATCCCCTCCTCCACCTTGGAGGGGAAGCCCACCCATCCACCCAATTTAATATATTAGTTTTTTAAAATAATGCAAGTAGGTTATTAAAGCTAAAAAAGAAGTTGATTAGAAATTAAAAAATATATATATATTTTTTTTGAAAAATGTATGGTACAATAGAAAAGAGAATCCTCTTCAAAAGGGTATAATTTTTTTTTTGAAAATGATTAAAAAATTAGACAATAGTTGACATCAAATGAAAACTATCAAATTCTGACTAGTTTGACTTTTAAATGTTATTATGAGAAAAGTATACATCAAAATTTTAATTTTTTTTTCCATGTGCTAGATATTGAAGTTACCTATTTGGAAAAAAAATTATGGCAAAATGAAGGTATTTTCTATTTGTTTCTTGACGTCAAGTGAAGGTCACTTTTTCTTAAAATTTTCAGCATTCCTAAATCTACTCTTAAATTGATAAAAAAATAATCAAAACAATTTTTAAAAAATCTGAAAAAATTATAGTAATAAACTTCATCAATACTTCTACATTTCATTAGTTTACATAATTTTTAAATAAAAAAAATAAAGACCACTTTTATGTGGTTGAAGTTCAATTTTTTTTTGGTATTGGTCGATTCCTTTATAAAGTGTGACATGGGTTTGTGCTTTTACCCTCAAATCTAAAAATTACAAAATATTTTTACACTCTTGCATAAGTTGGATAGATTAATTTTTTGGCACACACCCAAAACTCTAAATGTTAGCATCTTTACTTTTTAAGTATGCCAAGAAAAATCTCATTAACAAGCATGCTAGTCATTCTTCCAATATCTTTTCTAGTTATGAGAGTCTCTTAGTGTAAGAGAATGAAATTGTTGACACATTCCTTAATACCACATTTCCTATCCTTCACTCATCCCCTAATATCTCTCCTATTTGTGAGGATGCAAGCATAGACAATCATGATAATCATAGTTTCCCTTCTCCCAATACCTCTCTTACTTGTGATGAAGGTATCTTGGTGTTAGGAGATACACTCATTGAGCATCATGAGAATATTGTTTGTCCCTCTCCCCTACCCCACCCACTTGGGAGGACATTATGGTGAAAAAGGATGAGATCATTGACACATTTATTTGACATCACCTTTCTTAGTCTCTATTCATCTCCCGACATCTCTCCTACTTGTGAGAATACTTTAGTGCAAGAGAGTGCAATCATGGATAATAATGACAATCATAATTTTTCTTCTCTCGATACCTCTCCTAATTGTGACGAAAGTGTCTTGGTGTTAGAAGATTCAACCATTGGGAATCAAGAGAATCATGTTTTCTTCTCTTCTAAAACATCTCCTACTTGGGAATATATTGTTGGACACAAAGATGACAAGAAATATTTCTTATATGAACATGCTAATGTCAACTTAGATTCTCTCTCATTCGAAAATAATCAACAAGAAGTCACATCCACTATGGTTATGAACAAAAAATTGGCCATTAGATATCTAAAACCTCCTCTTGGACCTCCCCAAATTCCTTTAATTATTGGACCTCCTAAACCTCCAAGACATATCTTAAATTTGACAAGGCAACATTGTAGTAACAATGTTTCACAGCAACCGAGTCATAATATTGTTTCTCACACATACAATACAAGGAATAATAGGCAACAACAAACCATACCTAATTCATTAACGCTCACTCAACCCATTTTACCTAGTGCTCCTTGTTTTCCTTCACATAGCGGAAAGGAATATTAACTTGTAGAATAACTTGATAACACTCCTACTAATATTTCTTTATGGGATCTCATTCATGCATCACCTAATTACCATAACATGCTTCAAAATTCTTTATAAAAAGTAGTGGTCCCTCCTAGTGCATAAAAAATGATGTAGCAGCCCTAATCCAAGGTATGAACTCAATCAATATTGATATTGTCTTTCATCAAGATGAGTTACTTGCATTGGAGATTCACAGACAAAATAGGGCCTTGATGATAGTGACTAGTATTAATAGATGTAGAATAAAAATAACTATCATTGACAATTGTTTTGCCCTTAATGTGTGTAGTATAAACCTCTTGGATAAGATTGGAGTAGATAAGACCAATATTGAACTAGACTCTTTATCTATCTGGGGATTCGACAATGTAGGAAAATAACCACTTGGCGTGATAACATTACCCATGAAAGCTGGAAAAGTTACATTAAAAAATCCTATCCATGTCTTGCCTCAAGATCTCTCATATAATCTTCTTTTGGGTAGGCCATGGATTCATGAAATGAATGGATTCCCTTCAACTCTTCATAGTTTAATGAAGTATGTTTATAAGAATAAGGTCTACACAATCAAAGCTGACCTCCAATAAAAAAGTTGCTTAAAAATTGAGAAAGATAAAGAGAGTCCTTTGAAAACATTAATACCAACCTCACAAGTAGAACCTGGGCAAGAGGAAGAAAAATATATTTTTTGCAATTGTTACAAAATTATTGGATGACGATTGGGGTTCATTGGATTTCACACCTATGTTTATGGGAGAATATAAAATCACAAAAAAAGAAATAGAAAAATAAAAAGGAACAACATCGATGTCAACACAACACATGGCAGAACTATCAACAATATCTGACTCAATAATTTTATAAGAAGACACAAGTTACACAACAAGTTATGATGAGATTGATCATTAGCAACCACCATCTTCAAGAGAAATGGAAGCTCTTTATGGGAGAGGATATCAACTCTTGAAGCAACTTGGTTCTAGTGGAAAAGGATGTGGTGTTAAAGAACAAGGCATTTGTTTCCCTAAAGATCCTACCCCGCAAGAACAAACACAAGGTCTTGGTTATTGTCCTTTGAATGAAATAAAAGTCTCAAAGAAACCTTCACTTTATATCAATGTCATCACACAAAACACTCGTAGGAAAAATATTGCTTCATCTTCAAACACATGTCTTAGTGATGATTGGGGTTCATTATATTTTACACCCTCCTTTAAGGGAGAGTACAAAATATCACAATCTAAACCTAGAGAGTCTTGTGTATGTATGAAACCTTTTAGTAAGCAAGAAATATGTTTGTCACAAAAGAAAGGAACATATTCTACCATTGATCAAGAAAGTACCTTGTTGAGGCTTCTCCAAGCCTGCTTGATATCTCTCCCTACAAGAACATGAAATAAATTCTACAACAAGAGATCATTCTGTACATATCATCAAGTGCATGGTCATTCTACCAATGAATGTAGGGATCTGAGTAATAAAATTTAACATCTTAAGGATTGTGGTGCTCTTCCTTGTGCCGATGCACCTATTTCCTCTAATTGATAACAATTTTCATCCTATCATGTTTCTAATCACTATGTGGAATTAGTAGCTTTATGTGTATTGCTCATTGCCATTCATGGTGGCACAATTTTATGTGCAACCATATTTATCTTGGAAAAAAATGATATTTCTTGGTGGTTTTCTTTGTCTCTATGATTGGGGGGCAAGGATAACTAGTTTTTGTAGCTGTGCATTCTTTCCAAGGATCCCCTCTTCCTCTCTACTTAAAATACCAACATAGCAAGTATGTTGACATTTTAAGTGGGGGCACATTTTCCCCCATTTATTATTTGCATGTTTCCTTATTAGTGATGATAGTACACATCTCCTAGGAAGTGTGATCATTAAATTGGCCTTATTTGATTGACATTGGTATTATTTAATTTTGGCACTAACATTTTGATATTTATTGCTTCACTTTGTTCATAGAGGTTGATCTTAGTGTAACATTGGAATTAAATCTTGATCATGTTGTGGCGCCTTATCAAAGTTATCAGGAGGTATAGCTTTTGGTATGTTTGACATACATGAGCTTGTAGACTTGGCGTGACTTTTCCATCAGCGACCTTTTTGTGGGTACATACCAAACTAGTGTGTGTTTCTCATATTTGTCTTAGGGGCTCACCTAGTGTATATCAGATTGCACTAGCACTTGTGAGCATATTTTTCATGGCCATCGAGCATAACACAACTTTCTTGCCTATGGAGCCATGTGTTTCATAAGTGATTTTACATCCTTATGAGTGTATTTAATGGATGCGGCATAATGAAACTTGCTATTCCTTCCATATTTTCCTCCTTGCATTAATCTTGACATTGTATGATTGTGTATCTTGTCTTGCTGCTTCATATCATGCATATGTGTGTGCCCCTTTGTGCTTAGGTTGGTTTGCTATGGGATCTTGATCCCGGGGGTTTGCACAACCTCCTTGATCTTTGTCATCCTATCTCATCAACATTTGTGTACTTGAACCCCTCTTGACATATATTTGTCTACTTTAGTGTTAGTCTGAGTGTAAGTTCACACTCTCACTAAAGTGGGGGCTAAATGTAGTGTAGAAAAATGTACAACTTTGCTTTTTCACACTATGTTTTCATCCCCTTAATTAATTGGCCCAATTATGTATTCAAAAGCCTAATTATTTCATTTTCTGAAAGGGAAAGCCGCATTTAATTAATTCCTACAATGAACTTAACACCTTAAAAAATGTGTGTCTAGGTTTAGGGCCTAGGACCCATTTGCCCAAGGGCGAACGGGTCCTCCTTAGGTCTTGGGACCCAAATTTTCATATGTTTTTGGCAGTATTTTAATGATCTAAATTCAAATTGCAAAGGCCAACTTGTGATGTCTAATTGTTAGGTAATTAAGGAAACACCTATAAATACAAGGTTTTTTATCAATTCAAACAAAGCAACATTAAGGAAACTTTCAAATGAGAAAATATTATTTTCAAGAGCATTGGAGAGCAGATTTTAGTCATCTACATCAGCATTGAAGATCTTATCATGATGCCAAATTTCATGTATCTGAATGTCATGTTTTGGAGCTAAAATTGTGATGTAGGTTTCAAGTATTCAAGAATCAAATCAAGTTTCAAATCAAGCATCCAATCAAGCCTTTTCATGCAAGATCTAATACTTAAAGAGATGTGTTAGACTTCAGTCCTATAAGGACAACCATTAAAGGTTTGGTGAGTTGTAACAAGTCTTGTTCATTCATCATTCCTTGCATTTTATCATTATTTCATTATTAAGGTTTAATTACCAAATTAGGGTTTGACCAAGGCAAACCCCTATTCACCCAAAAAGAAACATTTTTCCCTCTCTTTGTGTATGTGCAAATTTGCAGGTGAAGAAGAATTGAAAATGGATCAAAAGTGCAATTTTATAAAGTTGTCAAAGTTGTCAAGCCACATAAAATCAGATCCCAAATTTATTTATGAATTTTCAGTAGTGAAACCTGGGGAAAATGGAAGCTCAAATCCATCTCCAAAGGACCCCCAAAGTTGAGGAAAAACCTTGTACAAAGAACCATACGCCCTTGGGTGAGCGAGTCCCAACAAGACACTTTGCAACACTTTTGGTGACAAGTACACAATAATTTAACCTTCTCAGATTTGTCAGGAGATTGTGGATTTTGTTTGTATTATGCTTTAAATTTTCATTTCATGTTTTACATTGCATAATTGAGTTCATTAAGCATTTTTAGTCTATCTCCCAAAAGTGCATTTTAGTCATATTTTACCATTTTCAATCATAAGGAAAACAACAGATCTTCCAATAGGGTTGACTCACCTAAGGGTTGAAAGTCAATCCTACCATTGGGGATCTCTTTTTCTAATGAAAATAGAGAAAGTGTAGGTGCATCATACATCCATTTAACCATTCCATTTTGGATCACCTACCTCCTTTTTCTATGTTTCACCACATATGAAGTCATGTGAAATATTTATGTTTCCTTCACAATCATGAACTATTGGTGAATATTGTCACTAATGAATTGAGCCCAATGAATCTTTTGAGTTCCCCTTAGTATTTCTTCAACAAAATCAAACATCCACCCCTTAAAGTTTGAGGTTGCTCCAAGCCCCATGACTTTTCTCAAGAGGGTGACCAAATCATTAATCTCGTCAATAAAATCACTTCTATATAAATTCTTTGGGAGATTAGTAAATGATGACTTGGGATTTTTTCCCCAATGTTCCTTAATAATTTTTAGACATCTCTTAGGTCCTTTTTCATATGTTTGCTTTTCTTGGTCTTTTTTACCAATGTCATGATGGAATGGGCTAGAATTCTAAAAGTCTCTGCTTTAGCAACACTTGATAAATCAAATAATTTTCTTCCCTCTAGGGTTACTATCTTCCTTGAATCAGAAAAATAATGCTCTCTACATTCTATTATCAATTCAGGATACCAAACAAAAGGAGGAAAGCCCACAACCTGAGAAATCCTATTTTCTACCATCTTATTTTCCCTTTGTGTGGGGCTTGGACAAAAAAAACCTCTCTCTAAATTCCTCTATATCCACATGTCCCAGTTTAGTATCTTCAATGAATTTCCAACTAGAAGTGAGCTTGGTTTCAGGGAGGACTCCCTTGAATTCATGCTTCATTTTTGTCATCCTTGTCATTTAAACCTACATAAAAAAAACCTTGATCAATAACATGCATTAAATTACATAACATAGTCAATATATAGACAATATTCCAATTTAATGATCTAAATATACTACATTTTTCATAAAATAAACATCTTATTTACTTAAGCACTTATAATATTATTGTGCATATTCAAAAGATTCATATTCCTTGCTTACCAATCCATTATGGATACTCGAGGGGAACAAAAACTGTGGAAAAAATACACCCAAAGACCCCTTGTAGAGAAATGAACCAAAATAAACCTTTAAAACACCCCCCATAGTAAATATTTTCTCTAACTCAATTGCAAAAAAACCAAGGGTATAAGACTAAATCCTTATAGTAATTGAAATCTCACAACAATAGATAATTGTGAAAAAAATAGGTTGACAAGGATACTATGGAGAAAATGTGGGTGAAGTAAATAAGTCCTAACAACTTGAAAATCCCCATAATTGAGAAATATTGCAACAAAAAATGATTGGAATTTGAACAATCAAGACACTCAACGAAAAATAAGTGAGTAAAAAACCTCAACGAGATGCATAGCTAGGAAAATAAAATGAGGATTTGTGCAACCACAAATCTCCAAAACTACTCAAAATATGGTGAACAATTGAAAAGTCTCTAAGGCATACACAAATGGTGGAAAGGTGACATGAACATAGAGAAGGCCTAGCTTAACTCTATGACTCCACTATTGATCAATCCTTATGAATCAAGTTTCTCCATCTCAAAGTGAATCTAGACTCCTCTTAAATGAATCTAAATGCATAAATGGGAAACATCTCCATAAAAAACCCCAAATTGATACCATATCCACTTGGTCATGGTAGTTCCACCCAAAGCATCACTTGAAATATTGATAATGAATAATTGATCATCAAGCAACCCCAATTTATACCAATTAACTTTACAACCCTAATTAGGGTTGACACTATCCTCACTTTGAGTTTTTCAAGTGACATATAACATCTCAAACATCTCTAAATTTAAAATAATTTAAACCCTAGGTCAATGCTAATCACTAGGAATTTCATTTTGCAATCTCAAAAGAATTTTAATGGGAATACAACACATAGTAACTTTATTATGGGATTTTACATATGGGTTCTTATGAATTTTTCAATGGGTTTTTTGGGGGACTAATTGGGGATTAATGATCGATATTTTGTAAGGGTGTAAATTTTTTAAATAATGTTGTTTGTAAGGGTTGGGGTACATTTCGAGATAAGTTATAAGGGTCAGGTAATTGAATAATTTGAGTCAAGTCATAGTTAGAATTGTGCTTAGTAGAATTTAGTCGGGGTTGATATTCCTTCAGTAGGTCTGTTATAGGTTAGCTTGGGAATAATGTTGCATTTTGAATCATCAACATTCTTTGTACAAACGATCTAAGTGGTCTATGTAAATTTTTACTTTTTGCATGCTCAGAGCTATAACTAGAGGTTTTCTTACTGGTTCTTTCTTGTCGATGTGCTCCCCAAAACTAAATTTTGTAATCATTTATTTAATATATAATAATATATAATAGTGGCTTGCCACTTTCGCCGAAAAAAAAACACATACTTGGTGTAAAATGGTGCAACACAATCACCAAGTCAATGAATTACCCACAACAATAAATACATAAAACCACAAAGAGTTCCAAATAAAAATTGAGACTTAATCAATTACAAAATGATCGCTAAAAATCCAACTGGAACCATAAATACCTAAACTTGCCCGACCATTAAATGCAACTTTGTATTGATAGGGTGGTGAGTACTTTAAACCTAGATAGGGAAGTTCAATGAATAATTGACCATTCTAGAAATTTAGCATGCATTCAACCTTGAGGGAAAATCAATGGTATTCAAACATGTTTGAGTAGGGGTCACATATCCAAAGTAAGCAATAAATCTTATAATTTTGATAAATTCATGGTGTAGGAGATATTGTAAAGAATCTAGACCCATCTGGATGACCTCAATATTTCCTCAACCCCATGAAAGACTCACAAGTTCTGCAAATAACCTAAAACCTTAATGATCAAGGTCCTTTATTCAACCCCAATGACATAACCACCTAAGAAAAATAAAATCCCCAACCCGAAAAAATCTTAATACAAAAATGGGGTCCTCATTTTCAATGAGACATGTGTGCAAGGCACAACACACTTAACCACTTTTAGACCTTCTAATATCCACATATCCTACTCAAATTGCATCCACAAGTCCCTTTTCATTCTCATATATTTATTTATCCTCTTCTTTTGCACTTAGTTACATCACATTTACAAATATCTCCTTGTTCTCTTCTTTAATTTGTTGCTCCATATTCACCTAAATGTCCTCCAAGAAATAATATACCACTACACTTTCATTTTTCTTCTCATTTGCTGCAAATTATTAAAAAATATCTAGTACGACATCAAATCCTATTGTAATACCTTTATCTTCATATGCATTTTTATATCCATTATCCTAAACAAAATCTTCTCTAGCAACCATATATGTGTGTTGCAAATGATCTATGCTACTAGTATAAATTAATTACAAGTGACCTACAATAGTCATATAGATTATTTATAGGTGATATGTACTATCAATGTAGATTGGTTGCAAGTGACATGTACTACCTTCAAAGACCATGTACCATATTTGAATGACCTTAGACCAACATGGACACATATACCTCCACAAGACACCCACTACTTGGGAAAAGTCTAGCTTGGTGTAAATTATAACATACAAAGACCACTAACTATAGTCACTTAAAGGATATATGTCTCATGTCCTCTATCTCATCTAATATCGAAGAACATAGAAGGATTTTCAATCTTATACTATGAACCTTCACAAAATGAAGAGAAAATTATCTTGATAAAATTATACAAAAAATCTAGTACAAAAATATCTTAAGCAATAATAAAATGAAAGAAATAGAAAAGACATAATATATACCATTTCACCCAAAAAATACTTTGGGATTTTTTTTTAATAAAGTAACCTTCTTTCTTATTACATTACATCAACCACTTACAACACCATAATAAAGCTATCACCCAACCCCAATACATGTGTTTATTTAATAAGTAGATCAATAGTAGTTTTATAATACCATGGACCAAAAAAGAAACCTAGAAAATCACCTCTACATGTAAAGCATGACAATTCTATTACACATTTCCAACACAAAATAGACAACATATTTTATTTGACTAGCCCAAAGTTTTGTTCTCATTATTTATCTTCTAATATTCATGCCAATAAATTAGCTCTCCCAAGTTCTTAATTCCATATATAAGCTAAGATTAAATAGCCATAATCATATCTATATTATTGTTAAATAATAATGAAGTAAAATAAAAATATATAATCCTCAACTTGTTTGAGACAAACATCATAATTTGATTCACTCTACATAAATCTTAATTCCAATAACATATAAATCAAACCTTATATTAGTGTTACACCCCAAATGTAGAGATACTATTTATTATTACTGCATAGGGTAAATATGGATGTAATGCGAATTTCTAGAAATGAATAAAGTGTGATTGAACTTTGTTATCAATATGATTGTCTCATTTGAATGCTATCTCTGTTGATGCTATTCATGGTGAAATGTTGCATATAAGTGAATGAAACGTTATTGAACTATCATTATTCTAACTTTGGAGATGTTTATGTATACTGCATATTGTTATGAACAATTGACTGTTGTGTGAATGTGTTAGTGAATGCAGGTATGTGTTCCATTCCTCTAGGCAAAGGGGAAGTATCACTTAGGAGAAGATCTTGGTCGGGTAACCGGTAAAAGTAACCATTTGAGCACAAACACACACCACATTAGGAAGATTGAGTTAAGTCAATTTGTGGGTAATAGGTACGTCATCCCTAGTCATATGTCTGCATTTGAGAGTCTTGTTTAATTTTGCATGCATTGGGTGATGTATATCTATTTGGGCTTTTGAGATCTTTCTTGTGCTATTACGATCATATGGACAAGTGGGATGTATGTGGAAGTATGTTTATATATATGCACATGTGTGTCAATGGGATCTAACGACACACATATGCATATGTATAGATATACCACACATTCACACTTATCAATATGTTGGTAATGTGAATGAATATATGTGAACAAATGTGAACATATATATATATGTGTATATTGATACATGCGTACGCTGGAAAATGGACATGCTCATACAGATGCATCGATATAGATAGACCTACACATACATGTACATAGAGGTATATTCATATATACATATATATATGCACACATTTGGTATAATGTCTTTATTATATACTATATCACCTGTACTCTTATATGAATATATATAGATATATATATATATATATATCGAATGTCTTCATACATTATAGACTTGTGATATATATAATATATATATGTAAATATATATTATTGGATATATATAAATATATAAATAAATACGTGTTAAGTATTTAAGTATATATATATATATATATATATATATATATATGCATATAATATATATTACATATATAAGCATATAATATATATTACATATATATATATTAAACATATTATTTATGTCGATTGAGATCGACTATCTCTTATTTATTTAAGTTGATTCATAAGGCTGACTAATAGTTGATATAGACTATGGATTAAAGGTCGATGTTGACCATGTCTTTGTAAGCCGAAATTGATTATCCTTGTGAATAACACACAATATTTAGCGTGGCTTTGCATTTGATATATGCTACCTGAGGAAACCTTGACTTGGTTGACATACTAAATGAGACCATGCTTGGATATTACTCTCGTATTAAGTTGTTATGTCGATTCACTCACCATTCGAGATATTTGAAACCTATCAAGTCATGTTTTGGATATTGATTGAGTTTTATGGCTCCAAATGTGAAGGCAGTGAAATAGTAGATGACACCACCTTTGAAGTTTGATTTCCTGTAGATATCTTTCATTGAAACAATTCAAATTCTCCATGTGCACTTTGATTTAGTCTTTGGATTGCTGTCTTGGAAACTAGCTTATCTATAGGAAGATTTGTTGAGTCTGAGATTAGTTGATCACCACCTTTATACTAAGCTGCATTGCATGAATCTTGTTGTCATTTTGCATGCCTAAATCATAGGCTTTGGGGCTGCTTGGATACTCTATAAATGTTGAACTATTCCATTGTGAGGGACACATTCCTTTCAAGAGATTATACATCTTTTGTATTTCTTATTCTCTGCAATATAACCAGTCGTAATTTGCTTAGAATTTTTAGAGAGAGATAGGAAGAGAGTTCTTATAGTTTTTGAGGAGATTATATTTTGAGAGGAGTAAGCTATCAAATTGAGAGGGGGAAATTATAGTGACATTTCTTGAGAAGCTAAATATCAATTCATTTGTTGTTGGAGAAGGATACATTGCTAACATTAGTTTGGATAAATCAATAACAGGTATGGGGATTTCTTCTTCTTTGATTATTTAACTTTGAATGGTGTGTTTTCATGCATGATTGAGATGTCTTTCTAATATATGCGTTAGAAAGTTTAGATTACTTTGAAAAGGAAAGTGAAGTTATTTTGATGTTTTCATGATGTGATTTTATGTACTCCATAATAGGAGATGAGTGTTTATCATAGGTAATATATACCAGGTATGATTAAACATGAAAGCACATATGGTGCATATAGGTAAGTTATTTATTTAACTAGGAAAGCTCATGTTTTACTCCTAGGAGAGGTCATCCAGTATGGGAGATAATTTTATAAACTTACAAGTAAGTAGGGTTATCTAAGTATATAGGTTATCTTTGGAATGATGGACTATCCATATAGTGAAATACCTAACTTGATTACTTACTAATTAAGTAGGTTTATTCCAATTAGATTAATATGTTGTAGGTTATTTGGGATGATGGACTATCCATTGAAGGAAATACCTATGTGTAGCTTAAGATAGCCTTAAGTCAAATCGGCCTTGAGTAGTGTATGTGATAGATGACTTCATTCAAAGTACTGAATGATAAAAATTTGGCCAAAGTAGTGTGAATGTCCGAGACTCCACTCTAGATTGTGTGACTACTGATACTAGACACTGCTAGTTCATCATGATCCAATATTACATACTAGACATAGATTGTAGGGTTACAAGTTATAGTTATGTAGAACACATCACTATGCTTAGTTGGTTGTCATTATCGGTTACTCTACCAATCTCTTCATCGAAGGGAAGGGCCATCTATCGAATGATAGATGAAAGGGACCACATTAAGAGTCTATTGTTGGCAGAAAAATGCCTGAGTGATTCTTCTCCTCCATAGTAGGTGATAGAAGAACCAAGTTTTGAAAGGAAGGATCCTGGACCATCTTACAACTATTTGTTCTAAAGCTCTTTGAGCTATGTATGTAATTGCATGCTTTCTTGCATTGATATATTTGTGAAATTAAAATGAATTCATGTTGTATATATTATGTATCTTGATTGGAAATCGTCAAATAAAGAAGAGATTTTTTTTATTATAATGGCTTGTTACGTGTTTATCTACTCATAAATTATAAAAGTAGAAATTTGTACTTCATAGAAGGGTCAGTACATTACAATTAGGATGAGACTTAAATCATATAGATATCTTGTAGAGGAGGTCCTTCTATCAACACAAACATGTGTTCCACCTATGGTAAGTAGATATCCTCCTCCAAATCCCCACGTAGAAAATCTCTCTATATTTAATCGTTCAATATCAATGCCAAACACAATAGCAATAGATAAAAGAATCTAAAAAGATGCAAGTTTCTCAATTGAAAGGAAGATTGTACTAAAATTCATTCCCATGACCTTAGAATAATCCCATATCTACTAACCATCCCATGTAATCATCAAACTGGCCTCACAATTTACTCCATAAATCAAGACCCTTACACATAAGGAGACAAAGAAAAAATGAAACCATGCCATATCCTTCTCAAACTAGTCCTCAAATTTGACATCCACAACTCAAGACTCATTCAATTGAAAGGAATATTTTACTAAAATTTATTCTTGTGACCTTAGAATAATCACATAGCCACTAACCATCCCATATAATTCACAAGCATGGCCTCATAATTGACTCCATAAATCAAGACCCTAACACATAAGGAGACAAATACAAAATAAAAAAATGCCATATCCTGAAATTATTCCTCAATTTGACATCCACAACTCAAGACTCATTCACATAAGAGGGCAAAGCATAAAGTAGAATGAATCTAAAAAAATAGGTGGGTAATAATTATTTATATCATTCTTTTCCAAGTGGACTTCCTTCATAGTGGGGTTAGAAGATTTTTTCTTCTACGATTCTTTGAATCACTCCAATTCTCTCTACAAACAATCTCCTCATCAAGTCCATTCTAAACTTGTGACTAGCTCTAGATGTGGGCTCTTCAATATTTATCTTGCAATATCATTAAGAGAATCATAATTCAAATATTTTTTCACCAATACCCAAGAGATCTCCAACCTCACCTAAATTTATTTAGCATCAACAAAAATCTAATCAATGCGACTTTGAAGAATCCTATATTTAGCCAAAATCTAGTCACAGCATCATGAAAATTTATAGTCTTCAGATAATTATAAATGTGAGAATACCATTCCCCCGAGTCTATGTGAGCACACACTAGAATATTAGGTTTAGGTTTATCTAAGACAATAGGCGAGCAAAGAATGTAAAGCACAAAGTGGTATTCTTATATACCCCCATCTAAAGGTACAAGGGAGGCTACACTTGCCATTGCATCTATGTGTCTCTCCTAGGGACACTGTCTATTATGAAAGAAGATAAATGATCAAGCAAGGATAAGGCCAAATCCTAACACTGAGATAACTTATTCTACTTAGCTTGATACGTACTTATAATTTGATAAATAGTAAGCTCAAAATCATCATGAATGTGAAGATGTTTAATGTTTAAAATTTTCATGACACACAATCCAATAATAAGGGCTTCGTAGTCAATGATGTTGTTAGTGCAATGCAATTCTAATCGAAAGGATAGAGGAACTAGCTTTCCTTTAGGTGAGACTAAAACTACACCTTCCTTGGAGCTCAATTGCCATCACAATCCATCTACATACATCTCCCACATAGGTTCATGGTCTGTTGCAAAGAGATTTTCATCCGAAAATAAATCTAGATTAGGAAGGAGTGAGATGAGGGAGCTTTCATCAATTGATCAACATCAACTTGACCTTTGATCACTTTTTGAGTTATAAAATTGATGTTGAACTCAGAGAGAAACATTACCCATTTCGTTAATCTTCCTGAAAGATCAGTCCTAGTGAAGAGATGTTTAAGAAGATCACTTTTTACAATAACATGGGTTTCAACATGAAGAAGATAATGTCGTAACTTTTGTGTTGCGAAGATGACAGCTAGAAACTATCTTTCCATCATAGAATAATGAGTTTCATAATCAACTAGAATACGTCTGATGTATTAGGCCATTCTTTCTTTACCATCATTGTCATGTTGAGCTAATAAAGCTTCTAAGGCATGATGTGATGCAAAGACATAAAGTAAAAAGGGTCTATCTTGCATAGTCGACATTACGATAGGAGGATTGTCTAAATAAATCTTGATTGACTCAAAAAAAATTTCACACTCATTGTACCATAAAAAATGAACATATTTCTTCAACAAACGTGTGAAGGGAAGGGTTTGATCAACCAATTGAGACACAAATGTATGAATTTCTTGTATCTTCCCTTGCAAACTATGTAGTTGAGAGATGTTTTTAGGAGGAGGCATGTTTTGACTATATTGGAAACACAAGTTTTGAAGGGACCCAAAACCCTTTACATCATATAAGAGAAAATGCTGCTAAAAGAGGTAGATATTGAAGCATAAGCAACAACCAAAAAATAGTGACCCAACAACAAATAAACAAAAATAGGAAACAACACAAAAAAATGACAATATTTCATATTTTTCAACGTGTTAGCCACCTCGATCTCCTAGTTGTAGTGCAGATTGACTATTTCCATTAATTATTGCTTTTCCTCATCAAATGTCTTCCTAAGGTTCCCCCTATTTCTATACACGATCCTTTTTCCTCTTCTTTACCCATCTTCTTCCCCTTACCCTTGGAATACTAGTCCTCAATCATCTTCACAAAGTATAATTGATCCTCCCTGAGCTGACTAATCTTACCAAATAAAACCTTCAGGGATTTTGCACTATTCTTTACTGAGTTGTGACTAACCTATAATTATTTCTTGATGTCTTCATTTGTTTCCTTAATCTTAACCTCCATTTCCCCAAGGCAATTCTCACAATGGGTCTGAAAGTCATCAAAAGAGGACTCTGAATCAACCAACCTTTCAATCAGAATGTCCAAAAAGGAGCCCTTCGGTTGGTTTAACATATTCTCCTTAAGACCCCTGATCTTAATATTAACCTTATTAAATTCCTGCAAAACCCACTTGGCGAGTTTGAAAGTGCACATGGCTCCTGAATGAGCCATATCTAAAAGAACATACATGGAAGTATTTTCATCATTCAAATATGGAAAATCCTAAGCTTATGGGAATCCACACCAAAGAAAAACCTAAGAGGATTGAGTCTCAACTTATAGAGTCTAAGCCTTTCAAAAATAAGATGAATATTTTCAATGTGACTTTGACGAGTCATAAACAACCAAAATATCATCAATGTAATCTTCTAGAATCTTTTAAATAAAATCATGAGAGATAAGATCATCACTTGTTGGTAAGTTGCTCCAAAATTCTTTAACCCAACTGGTATGACCACATAACAACAGGTAACCCAAGGGGTAGTGAAGGCTATCTTATACTGATCTTTCAAGTTAATAAAAATATGATTATATCTTGAGAAGCCATCCATGAAAGACAATAAGGTATGGCCTACAGTCGATTCTACAATCATATCAATATTAGGCAACAAAAAATAATCCTTAAGAGAAGCCTTATTGAGATCATGAAAATTAATGAAAATGTGAATATGACCATCAGGCTTGCTGAAAACAATGATATTCGATATCCAAGGTGAATAGTCATTAGGAAAGATAAAGTGAGCTTTTAACAACTTCTCTATCTCAATCTTGACTAATAAGGTAACCTTGGGATTCATCTTTTGAATCTTTTATTTAATGGGCTTAGCATCCAGGCATAGAATGATATTGTGAACCACCATGGACTCATCAATATTAGGAATGTCCTCATATGACCAAGCAAAGATATTAGGATGAGAATGTAAAAAATTAGACTATTGTTTAGATTCTTCTAAAGAGAGACACTTTCCAATTTTAATCACCTTTTAAGAAGAATTAGGCTCCATAAAATAATCTTTGGGTATTTCCTTTAAGGAGATTACTATGGTCTTCAGGATAAGATATAGGAATGTCTCCATCCACATTAGCCAAAGGGGCCTTCTTATCAATTCTCAAAACAAATTCTCCAACGTATGCTTGCTTATTCAAGTGGTATGAGAATCATCGTTTATGGTGATAAGAATGTAAATGAGAGTAGACACCTAAGAATTCTTCTAGCACTTCCTCCAAAGAGAAGACATCTAGAGGAACTTCATTAGAGTCTACTTCACTTTCAATCAATTCATGATGAATTAGCTCAAGAGATTCGATACAAATCATGTTGACATTCAACCATGGTTTCATTATAGATTGTATGTGAGAGTATCTAAGACCCATGTTACACTTTCGAGGGTTAAATTCGATAGGGACTTGAATACCTCGTTCATTAGGGTCACAAAATTTATGTCCATAACCATATTTAGGAAGAAGGTTGAAACTAGGGTTGTAACATGTTTTCCATTCTTGAGGAGGAGGATCTACGTAGAGAGAATCATTCTGGTAGTGGGGATCATACTCCTCTATGGGATCACAATCATCCTTATTGATAGAAGTACAAACATTAACCCCTTTAAAAAATCATGATTACCTTCCTCAGTAGGGATACAATCATCCTCCTTGGATAGAGCATGATCGTTCTCCTCGACGGGAGGACAATCATCTTTCTTGAAAAAGGTGTACAATATTGTAAGAATGTCTAGATGGATAGGATAAAATTTGCACTCCCTGATGAAAGATTCAGTAAAGTTCAAGGACCCCTAATCATCACCTATACATGCATTTGATTTAAATGAAGAAGAAGAAGGGGTAAACTTAGGATTCTTTTCTTTGAGAGAATCTTCTTTAGGGAAATTTGTCTTAGGAGAAACCTTCAAAGTAGGAACTACCAAAGAGGATGTCAATGCATTAGAGGATAATGAAGGGATGCAATTTTTAAGAGTAGAAACAATTGATATATGACCAACAACTGTCATTTCACAACGTTGTATAGCATCAGGGTCGATCTTAATTGTAATTACTTCAGTATTCACAACAAAATTTATACAATGCTGCAAAGTAGAAGGTACTGCTCCCAAAGCGTGAATCCAGGGTCTTCCCAAGAGAATTTTATAAGGTAAATGACCTGACATAACATAAACCAATGTGGGTACAATAAGATCTCCAAACCTCAAAGGAAAGATTATTGTGCCTAGGGCTTGTCGACAAGCATTATCAAATCCATGAATGTACAAAGAAGAAGCAGCGAGAGAAGATGAATCAATCTTAATCTTAGGTAAAAATTTGATTCTACATACGTTGAGAGCCGAGACGATCAATTAGATCATGCCTAACACCAATATTATTAATTTTGATTATTATCATTAGGAGATCTTCTTGCTTTTGTACTTTTGGAGGTGGTATTTCCTGTAGATAGAACATAATACTAAGTGAATCCACATGAATATGAGCCATGAATGTATTAACATCCATTACCTAGCAAAAGAAGGTAAGAGAATATTTTGCAAGGATTCTTGAAGCATACATTGATAAACTAGAGAAATTTGAAGCAAATTCCATAGTGAGATCTTAGTAGGAGTAACATGAAGTTGCTCAACAAGATCATAATCACTAAGTGATTTAGTTGTAGGTTTAAGTGTTGGAGTAAGAATTGGTTAAGAAGGTGGTAAAGAAGTAGGTTGATTCAGATTTTGTTGATTCTTTCTAGTGTTATAAGTATGAGCTACAAATTTATAGGAAGAAGCCTTAGAGTGTAAGAATCTCATGTAAAGGTTTGACGAGTCAATAGTGATTGGAACCCCATGAATAGAATGAATTCTTGTAGGATATGGGCTAGCTAGAGTCGTGAAAATTATGGGTCTCTTAGGCCTTTGAGGAGTTGTAGAGACTACAACTACATTCACAAACTCCTCAACTTGCGAAGAAGAAGAAGATGGTTGTGATGAAGAATTTTTTTCAACACATTTGCAGATAGAAAGAGATGCCTCTAAGAAATCATCTAGTTCATCATTCAACATATCAAAATATTCTTTAGAAAATTCATTATCAAAAGCACTAAGTTTTTGAATCTTGAAAAAGATCCGACATGATTTGGTTCACGCCAAGTTCACCAAAATGGAGGGGATTTGCTACTCCCGAGTCTCTAGGACAAGGAAGAGTCTACATGGAGTGAATAGCCCTTGATTAGCTCAAAGTACAAGCTCAATTGACAAAGAGAAAGATGAAAGAGATTGCAAAAATGTGATTAAATGAAATACTAAGCTATGAAGGGAAAATTAAACATTAACAGAATTTGGTAAAAGATTACAAAATATAAATTACAGAAATAGAAAGAGAGCTTATAGATTTTTTCTTGAAAGGACAAAGTCATGACCAACGAACATTAGTGTGCCATGCAGATGTCTCTATGTTGCATCATCATCTCTATCAAACTAGAAGCTAAAAAACTAAAATCCATAAGTACCCAACTCTTTGAATCTGAAAAATTGCACACAACAAGGATGAGGAAAAATGTTGGGGTTGTTTCAAGGCTTGCCTTAGTCAAACCCCCATTTCGGTGTTTCCACCTCCACAGATAGCCATATAGATAGAATATAGATGAGACATAAAATATAATAGACAATACATGTGATAGAAACAAGCCCTACTGTGGAGGAGAACCCCTATCATGAATAAAATAGATAAGACAAGTATGTATTTGCAAATAGACAAGACAATGCAACAAGAGAATGTTACCAACAATCAGTGTCTCCCTCTTGGCTTGATAGATGAGATATTGAATGCTTAAAAGAGAGCCTTGGATTTTGATGAGATGTGAATCCAGTAGAGCTTCACTATGGAGAAGAGATGTAGAAGAGAATAGAGAAAGAGAGCAAGAGAAAGTAAGCGAGAGTGAGAATGAGGATGAAAAAATAGAGTTTTGTGAGGCTGTATGGGCAGGAAGAGACGTTACACTCATGATTATGCCATAATGACGTGTGCCATAGGAAAATTTTGTGAGATTCCTCTATTCAAACTTGAAAATTTTAGGGATTCTTGCACGTTGTGTGGATGTTCATGCATTGCACAATCCTCCAAGTCAAAGCTTTACAAGAAATGATGTGGTAGATTGCTAATGCTTCGCCATTATCCCTTATGGAATTGAAATCATGAAATTATGACTCATAAGGTTTTTGTCATAAATGAGGCTAGGTGCCATAAATACAACGGGCTAAATGTGTAAGTGTGAAATTGTCACGGGGTGAAATTTTATGACACTATAGCTACTCCAATCTGGGTAAGACTCCTAAATGTCCCATTATAATTTTGGTTTGAATCTTGCTTTGAAGCAATATGTAATTTTTTGGGGAAGTTTTTTGGGGTAGATGAGGGCTCATCAAATAATTTTCATACCACATATACACATATCTTGGTGGATATGGATATTACCAAATATCTTCCAATGAATATCCCTCTAAAATCTACATATGGGTGTTGGAACCAATTGCCAGAGTGTGAAGTTTTCCCCTTTCGTTATCATAGATGTTTTAATACTGGGCATATTGTTGCTCATTATTCAAAGAATAAAATTCACAACTAGGATACTAAGTGGAAAGATGTCTCCCCCCATCATTATTCAGTGGAGAAAGAAGATTCTCATCAAGATGGAAAAATCCTCATTGTTGCCCCAAAGAAATTCATTGAGGAGGGAGGTCAAAAGGATACATCAAGTAAATTATATAGGCCAAACTTAGGGCCACAAATGGATCTCCTCCTATGGAGAGGGATATTATTGAGGTTGTAGGGTATCCTAAGTCAAATGAGGAGGTGACAGATTAACTAGAAAGTTTAGTAATTACGTCTCCTGGGGGAAAGAAAAAACCCCCAAAGAAATTAGAAGAGGTTGAGAGTGTTGGGGTACCAAAGGAAAAATGGACAATGGTGGAAAGGAAAAGGAAGAATAATGGGGTAATGTTCAACATGCATCTCTGCTCCCATACCAAATGTGGAGAAAAATTGTAAGACTACAATAGTTTTTGTGTCCTCATTGGATCATTGTGCTTTCTACTTGGAGTCTTGTTTATGAGATTTCTTGTATTAGATTTAAGGGAATTTATTTGTGTAACATAGATCTCTGCCTAGTCACAGGGGATTTTGATGTAATTTTTTTTTATAAATTAATAGACGAGTGTGACCTCGTATAGTCACATTTACTGATAAGAATTCCACCTCTCCACATCATCTCCACCATTAATGGGAATAAACTCATGGTCTAGGATAAAATTGTATCCTTCTTCTATCTCATAAAAAATCTATAAACTAAGATCAAATTCATCATTTCATGATCACAATTTTGAGCAAGTAGGTGTTGTCAAACAAGCAACAAACATTCTATCATTTACAAAGTACATCCATTTTCTAAGAGATGTTACACCTTGGTTTCAATTCAAGATGTTTATATAATTTGTCTCTTCACTGATTGGAGGTGATTATGTGAATTAATTTGGAGTTTTCATTTTATTTGTTGAAATATTTCTTTTGTTTTGATTCTCATGCTTACAATTTGACAATTCTAATGATACCTTTCGTTTTATTTATTACATTTTCTACACTTTTTTGCTCTATCAAAGGTGATTATCTAAATTAATTTAAAGTTTGGATCATATTTATTAGAATCTTTCTTTTCTATTGATTCTCATTCTTACACAAGTTCTATTTATATTGTTACTCTATATAATCCTTTATTTATTATAAGTGTGCTCATTTTTATTTTTCAAGTAAAGAAATTGTGTGGAATCAAAATTGGTTATTATTTAGTGATTGCACAAGAGGTGCAAAGAAAATAATGGGAGCTAAGAAGTGTTCCTAGTGTTGTGCACATGTAAAGCATAAAAGCCTTCAAATTTGGCCTAAGAATAGTATCATAAATCTCCCAAAAAATGGTCCTTCATGAAATAGTGTTTACAATGCATTTATCCCCCATAATTTCTTAGGGTTTGTAGCATTACATTATATTTATGTTTTTTTGACTTAAAATATAAAATAAAATAGTTTACTTTTATATAGTAATTAGATAGTTTGATTAAACATCTAAATTCTATGCAAAAATTATAATATAAAAAAAAATGACTTAAATCAAAAGATTTGTTTTAAAATATCAAAGTCTTTGTAGAACACTTGGAAAATTTTTGCAAAAATGATCTTTGATACAAAATATGATCCCCTATCACATCAAACCCACCCACTAACCTTCATCAATCCTAAGAAAAGTGTCTTGGAATTTTTGCAAAAATGATCTTTGATGCAAAATATGATCCCCTATCACATCAAACCCACCCACTAACCTTCATCAATCCTAAGAAAAGTGTCTTGGAATTTTTGTAAAAGTGATCCCCTAAAAAATATTTTAGGGTCCTAAGACAATGTTGACAACAAAATTCTATCATATCTAAGTTTGGTAAAGTGGAGAGGTGGGGTAAAAAGAAATTGATTTTGGTTAGGACAATTACAATGATAGACTACACATTTGATGTTGTATAGACAACACTTTGTGAAGAAAGAAAATGGACATGATGTCTTGGGATGGATATGTCTAAAGATTTGGTAAGAGTGTTCACTAGATATCCAACATTGAAAAGGGGCCAATTTATTCTCAAGGATGAAATGTCTTGTCATATATCTAATTATTTATATTCTTTTAAATTTATTTTAAAGCTAGAACATTTGTAAAGCTATTTTTTTAACTAAATAGGATTTCAAGATTTAAAAAAAAAAGAAATTACATGAATTGTGATTTTTTGACAAAACCCTCAAAACTAATTTTTAAATTTTTTGCAAAAAACTCTAAATATTGAAAAAATAAAATCATCTTATTTTGGACTAATTGAAACAATTCCCAATTTTTTTTTACATTATAATGATATTTTTTTAAATATAAAAAAATAAAATAAAAAGAAAAGAGAATCAAATATGAAAATAAATAAATAAATGTCTTCAACCTAACTTTTCCCCACCATCAAATATTAATTTAACACAAAAATCTAATCTTTTATTATATCTAATTCTAATATCATGTAAAAACTATTATATCTAATTCTAATATCAGATAAAAACTATTAAAAAAACACTTATAATCAATCAAGATTATATCTAAAACAAGCAATTATAACAACTAAAGCTTAAAATTATTCTAAGTGTATGAAATAAGGTTTCAAACAAGAATGAAAAGAATGTAAATCAATAAGAATTTCTAACCATGTGGATAATCTCCTTAAAAAGCCACTCTTGAAGAGAATAAGCCTCTTAAATAATTTCCTCTTTCTCTTGTATGTGAAAGCTAAATTTATTGAAATGTATGGTATTCTTTGAAATGGTTTTTTAATTTCATAATAGGTGTGTATATACACACTAATGAATATCTACATTTGATTTTGTATTTTGAAATTTAAAAAATAATAATATATTTATATGGATGACTATAAAATTTTAAGTGTTATTATTGATTGACTTAGTCTTTTTCAATTTTATTTTATAATTTTTAATATATTTTTTGAAAATATATAATGTATGAATTGTTTGCAAGTTCACATTTATAATAAGAAATTTTTAAATTTAATTCTTGTAAATAAAGATATTTTTTTGTCTTTTTGTTTTGTAAATGTTTCAAGATTTGGAATCATTAGAAAAAATTATATATAAATACCAATATCGTTAGGTAGAAGACACACATGGTTAAGGTTGGACAATGTTTTTTTCATTTGTAAATTAGACATAGTTTTCTAATTTCTTTTAGTGTAAATGAATTTTCAAGAAATATTTGTGATTTTAAATAAATTCTACAGTCTTTGTTTGAGTGTCTTAAGTGCCAAATCAAGCAACCATCAAGATGAGATCTGTTTCACATGTTTTGATAATGATTTAAGGGTTGGAAGGATAAAATTTGATTGTTGAGGTTGGACTCCAACTACAACTTTTACAATGGATGAGGAAAACTTATCTAATATGTTTTACACAAAATAATATATTACTTTTTTGCTTTGAAATATCAACATTACGTTACCGTGTCCAAAATTTAAGATTCATTAGTTTTTAGTACTCTCATTTGTTGGGTTACAAGACTTTGTTAATTTATTTCATACTTTATTTCAACTAAAATATTGTTAATTACATTACTATGATTTTTAAACCAAGAATATTGGCTATGATTATTACAAATGTGTTTTAATCAAATTACTAATAGTACACTTATTTCAAACTCTTTTCAATCAAATTAGTATAAATAAATAAAAAGTTAAAATCCCGTTAATAATTCACTTTCTATCTACTAATATTCACATCACACCTACATTGTCATGTCATCATGTCTCCTCCAAGACTTTAATTGCATCATAATGAAACCAAAACATCACACATACTTCACTTATAGTCTATTTATCTTTGTGTTACACCTATTGACGTCTCCTCTAAGACTTTTGAATTATTAGATATATGGGTTGTATTGGGGCCTACTCTTATTATAACATTTTTGAGATTGTTAGGGTCCTAGTACTTCAACATGAACACCACATAATAACCCACACATAGCTTGTTACATACCTTTCTATCTATAAATTTTCAATGGAATTATCATTACTATAATTTTTCCATATGCTCCATTTATTGCATCGTTTAACACTATATGGCCACATCAATGTTGCATCCTTCAACACTATCTAGCCACATCAACAATGCATCCTCCAATACTACTTGATTACCTTCTACCTACAATTCTAGTAGGGCTACTCCTCAACACGTCTTACAATACAAAATTGTCCTTAAGATGAGTTGAACCTTGATCATCGTCATGAAAACCAAATGACCAAACCACTTGACCATACCCTCGTTGATATATTTCTTATAAGACTTTAATCATGCTATAATAAAACTAAAACCTTAAACCTACTTCACTTACAATTAACATATATTTATATTACACCTATCAACATACCCATTACATTTTAAATTAAAGTTACTGATCTAGAGACACACTCATTACACCTTGCACTAGTACAAAATGTTAATTATTTATCCAAGTGTTACAAACTTTATGATAAATGGACAAAGGAGATGGTCACTCCAAATCCATGGAGATTTGTTGGTCACATGTCCCCATCCATCCTAAAGCTAAAGCCTTTTGTCCATATTCCCTCAATAGCATTTTATATTAAGTCAAAATAAACACTTATTGTGGCACACCTTATTTCACTACGGTTCGTACCCATTCAGAATCTCCCCTTTAATGAAGACAAAGGGAATAGTTTTTATATGCAAGTAATAATTAAAAAATTTGTTGGCCGTTTCTTGGAAGGAATACTTTTGAAAATCTTTTTGCTGTGAATAATTACTTAATAGGAAGACGAAAATCTTCATCATCAAAAATAGTAAAACAATATAAATAATTTTTTTTTTTTTTGCTTTGGATAATTACATAGATAGACAAGTTTAGCAAATTAATTAAGATAAAAAATAATTATTATATTTAAATCTTTAATTTTTATATTTTAGGTACAACTTTTTTATAAATATTAGATTAAATTATTTTCCAAGTTTTAAGCATTGATTTGATTGAGAATATTAAGAGATTAAATGATTATTATTATTATTTTTTTAATATGTTGAAATTCAATAATTATGAATTTGATTGTATTTTTTAATTTTTTTTTTTTAGTTATAAATCTTAAGTTTGATATTATTAATTGAGAAAATATAATAAAAAATAACATTGTCATATTTAATAGTGTTTATATATATGAGTGAAAAATGATAGTTGATAACAAAATAAAAATAACATAAAAAATATATTTTATGTGTCTACACATATAATAGTAAAAATCATAAGTAATGATGATAGTTAAAATTGTAAGATGATAAGGAAAATATCATAATTGATATAGTGAGATCTATCTTATTAGATTTTCTTTTAAGTTCTATTATTCAAAAAATACAAATATTTCTAGTTCACAATCCAAATGATCCATGAAAAGAACACTCTATAATTAATAACTTCATGTTAAAAATCAAGAAAAAATATTTTAATACATATTTTTTATGAAAAGATTATATATAAAAATTAATTTAAAGTATATAATTAAAATTTAAAAAATACAGGTAGTATGGAATTAAAAATTAAAGTTAGAGTTGTTAAATTGGGAATTAAAAAAAAATGCATAGCTTACAAAATGGAAGTGTCTATAATGCAAAGAAGGTACAATCTCAAAAGAGAAACAACCATCAAATTACTAGTTTAGTAGAATAGAAAGAAAATAATAATAATATAGTGAGTGCAACATTGGTATTTGGAGATTCTTACCCATTAGAGTTATCTTATTTGTCATTCAACAAATCCTTGTTATCCCGAACAAGCTCCCTACTTGTAAAAGTAACATTACAACCTTCCTCTAGATCTTCCTGGCATCGAGGCTATATATTCCTTAGTGATAATATCATAAGAACCAAGCAAGAGAATTTTCATTGATTAGAAGGGACCCATCCACATCACTAAAGGATGTGGAAAAGTAATGTGAAGGTGGAGACCACCCACCCTACTAGTTAGAAGGTTGAGATGGTATTAGGGTCTAGTTAGAGTGCAAAAATAAATAGAAGATGTATCAAAGTGGTATGATTTGGTTTTTTAGATTAATTAGTAAGGGTTATATATGGATCTTTACCCTTGAATTGTGGGGATTTCTTCATGTAAAACCCACATGCCATATAATTTATTTGTGAGGATACTGCATCTCAAACTTCTTTTATAATGCTCCTATACCTTAAATGCTCCACCTTCTTCTCATCTCCTTACTCCTCTTTCGAGACATCTGCTTCTATCTTCTCCATCATTTACTACTAAAATATAAACAATTTTCTCTTTCTCCTCTTTTAGAACTTCTCTTTATTCCACTTTGATTTCCTCTTTCATTATGTATGGACCTATCATATACTAATACTAGAATGAGACTATCACTCCAACATGTACAATTAATACTAAAATATCTTTAAAAAAAAACCTTAAACTTCAATATGAAAAGCCAAATAATCCTACTAATTAATAGCTCCTCTTACAAAATAATTGAATTCATTATTGAACACATATAAAAATATTAATTTAAAAAACCAATATTATTATGAAAAACTTAGTCACATAATTCTATACTAGAACAATCCAAAGAGATACAATGATGATGTTCCTTCACTTCACATGATTTGTTGTGTCTCAATGGATGATTCGCTTCATAAGAATCTCTCATAGAACAAATAGGAAGTCTACAGGATCTATTTTAAACATAATTGTAGGTTCCAATGATAAAGATCCCAAGAATAAAGGATGCCCATTAAATATAATGGTAGTAAAATAAAGGTACTAATGCTATTACAACATTTCTTATTGGTTCACTAACAAACGATACTTCATTTCTTATTGCTTCACTAACAAACAATACTTTATTGGTAGAGAGTTCCACAATAGTTAAGATGAGAAATACAGATCATTTATCAACTAAATGAAAAGTTTCATAGAAAGAGATGAGTAAACTAAGTCATTGTTCATGTTGTTTTTTAATTATTTTTGTTTCATATCACTATATGGTGAATAAAATTTTAAAAATAAATAAATATTCAATAAAATAAATATAAATATAAAGAAAAGATGGAAATTTTTATTTCTGATTCAATTTTTTTTATTATATAAATATTGAGTATTTTTTTTATTATAATATTAAAATATTAATTTGATAAATTTAGAGGATGTTTTAATTGTATTTAATAATTATAGAATGCAAAGTGTATTATTAATATTTTATGTATTTTAAATTTGTTTTAATTTTTTATTCTTAATGTAGTAGTCTAGTATGTTAACAATATATATCTAGTAAAACATTGCATTCATTCTATATCTAAACTAATCTTAAGTTGCATGAATATGTTTCTAGATTTGATTGTGTTAAAGCTTTTTTCATCAATGTTTCGGATCACACTTCGTGATCCATCATCAAGATGGTAAAGAGCAAGAGGAGAAAATGATTGATTGTAGACTTGGAGCAACTAAAAAGAGAGAGGGGGGAGAGGGGAAGGAGACACACAATTCAAGGTACAAGGTCAACCCAAGGAAAATACTACCCCAAGAAAAACACAAAAAATGCAAGTTTAAGAACCAAGACAAAAGTACCAACAACAAACATACAAATCAACAGAAAGGAAGAAAAATGACTACAACTTAGCTAGACACTAAAGATAGAGGACAAAGAAAATAACTAAAGAGAACCTAAAATACAAGAAATGATAAAAATCAAAATAAAATAAAAAGAGAGGAAATTGGAAGAAAATAAAAACAAATAAGAAAAAAAATACAATAAGAGAAAAAAAAAGAAAATACAAAGAAAAATAAATAAAATTATATATATATAAACCAAAATAAAAATGAATAAAAAAATGAAAATAATAAATGAAGAAAGGACAAAATTAAAAATAAAATAAAAGAAGCAAATACACAAATATAAGTAAATAAAAGAAAATAAATAAAATAAATATGCATATATATGCAAGTAAAATTAAACATAAGATAAAATTATAAATAAATATAAATAAGCCAATAAAATTAAAAATATAAGAGCAAATAAGATTAAAAAATGTAAGAAAATACAAAGAAATATATAAGTAAATAAAATAAAATAAATAAAAGTGAAAATAAAAAATAAAGTATAAGTATATGGCTATGGGTTCCCTGCTTAGTCATAACTAACCTCTATATGGAGCATTTTGAGGAGTCTACCCTCTTCTCCTTCCCCCTCAAGCTAAGATGGTGGAAACATTATGTGGATGACACTAACGTTTATTGGCCTCACAGCCTTGATAAGCTTGAAGAGTTCCATATTCACCTCAATAGTTTAGCCCAGTGGATCTCCTTTACTAAGGAGATTGAATCCGACAGCCAACTCCCTTTCCTTGTCATTTTTCTCATCAAGAAACTTAATGGTTCCCTTGGTCGTTGTGTTTTTTGCAAGGCTACCCACACCAATATCTACCTCCACTCTTCTTCTCATCACCACCCTTCCCAAAAAAATTGTGTCCTTAAAACCCTTGCCTTGAGAGCCTTTTGTATCTATGATGAAGACAATATGGACCAAGAACTAGCCCATCTTTGCAAAGTATTCATTTTGAATGGGTACAAAATCAAGAAAATCTCTCGAGCCTTCAACCAGGCCAAATCGTATGTCTATTCCAACTCCTTATCCACCAAGCCAATGTTCCTCCAAGGTGCCTCTCTCCCTTATATTGAGGGCATCTCTCAAAAAATATCTAAAATCCTTCAGAAAAAGGGTCTTTGTTGTTCCTTCAATCCTTGTTCCACTGTAAGGCATCATCTCCCCTCCCTTAAGGATTTTAGAGATGTTTTGCTTGAGTCTGGAGTCTACAAGGTTAGTTGTTCTAGTGGCATTCCTGTAGAAGTTGATAAGCTAACCTCACAAACCCCAGTGAACACCTGCAAGCAATAACCTATCACAAAGAAAGAAAGATGTTCCAGAACAACAAAGATGCTCTGCAAGCCTCAAGCAGAAAAATGCATTAAGAGAATGAATAATTACAATGAGATCAATCCTTAAGAAAAGAGATCAAACCCTAAAAGGAAACCCTAGTGTTCACACTTAATAATTAATAATTAATTATTAATGTGCCTAAGTTTAGCTTAGCTAAATCTAAAGTGATAAGTGACATAATTAATTAACCAATATGATTAAATTAATTAAGTGAAATAACTTATTACTCTAACACCCCCCTTAAGATGAACTTAGGGAGTAGCTAAAACACTAAGGAAAAGATGCATGAAAGCAAAGATGGGTCCCAAAAACAAGGCCTGATTAGGTACCCAAGTACAAATACAATGCAAACTAAACCAAATGGGGTAAAGGAGAAAACCCAGTGGGAACAAAACTCCTCCCCAAAATAGGATGCAAAGAAAATAATGTAATGCACTAATAGAAGAAGGATAGAAGGTGGATTAAATGATACCCCCCATAGATAACTTCTACCATATAAGTACATGTACAATGGTCTCCATAGGAGAGATAGAAAGAGACAAGAAGCCCCCCCACAAAGAAATAGCTCCTGTAGCACGGGCAAACATCCAAAGATAGAAGATGATCCACTGCTTGTAAACAACATTTCTCCCCTTAGGAAGAAATAGGCCAATAGATGAAATGTGAAGCCAATCCAAAAACATGGGTGAATCTGGAATCCAAATCCAAATGGCAGGTGTCTATGAAAACTGCTCAAGCATCCTCAAGTCGGAAAGAGAAAATGCCAATCCTGAAACCTATGAAGACTGATGAAGCACATGATCTAAAGACGATGAACATGATAGGCCAACAATGGTGATGTGGCTATCAAAAAAGAGGAGATGAATGTCCTTAAAATAATCCTCCAAATCTGCAATATAAGACTCCACAAATAAGAAAGATATGTTTGCAACATAAGAGTCCAAAGTAGCTATGTCTGGAAGATGAATGATGCCCTGTTGCACTGAATTAGGAACAACATGAGATTTTGATAAAGTCTCAATCTGAAGAGTGGGAACATGAATACAAGTCTCTGAACCATCAAAACATGCAAGACTCGTGATATACTCAAGCTCCTCTAGAGTACGGTTATCAAAGGGTATGAAATCTATAGTTGCAAGAGGGATGAGACAATCTACAATGGGATCCTCTAGGAATGGAGAGATATTAGAGTCTCCAAAAATCTCCCAAAGATGTTGCCAAAGTGTGCGAGGACAACTAATGTTAGATAAAGCACACAAAGTGTCAAAATCAACACTACAACCAATAACCCCTACAATATGATTTCGAATAATAACCCATGCTGATAAACTCCCTGATGTGTTTAGTGTAGGCATGAGTCCGTACAAATGAGGAAAAATAACAAGCCATCTAAGATGTGTCAAGATGCCATGACGCCAAGACTCATAGTTGTCCTTATCCAGCTTGATCATATAAGGGTGAGTAGAAAAACCCATGATACTCACTCAAATAAAAAAATCAGATACTGAAACTCTCAGCAATGATAAATCATATCAACATAACCCATCCAACGCAAATAGATCCCATGTAGGTGCCATAACGTCAAAGTAATTAAGCAAAGTGTAAAAACACACAAAGCTGAATAAAATGTACTTGGTAAATTATCTGATGAAATAGACTGAAGATCTAGAAATAGCACTAAAACCCCTTTCCAACACCCATTTGTCTGCAAAACAGAGTTCGAACGCAAAATTTATGCCTCATGGAGTGAAAACAACAACTTCTGACTTTGACAGGCGAAAAAGGCATCAAAACAAAAAAACCAGAAAAGAAACCAGTACCACTAGATAGTTCCTGGAACTAGCTTTCCGATTCCTATTCATTTTTGAAAAATGGAGATTGTACACAAAATTTACACCTGATTTCGTGAAAACAACTCCAAACTGCCCAATAAGCCCTTTAGGCAATCCTGGGGGCTAGAAACAATAAGCCCCTGGTCACATGCAGGACTAGGGGGCTGGCGGTGAGGGTTGAGGCTGAAGCCCTTGGTCACCAATGTGACCTTAGCGGGGGCTAGGAGTCCGACGAGGGCTGGGCGGAGGCGCTTGGGCGCTAATATGACCGTGGGGCGAGTGTTTAGAGCCCGCAGGGGTTGAGTTCGACGGTGGTGGTAGATGAAGGGTTACGTCACCTGGGGTCGCCGCTCCTAGTGGTCGTCGGGTGGCACGGCGGTGATGATCTCCCTTTTCTACTGGTTGCGCAAGTATTATGTGTGTTTTTTTTTTCTCGATTTTTCACAATTTTTTGCCTCGAAATGCATGCTGGGGAGGCCGTACGGCCTCTCTGGCAATTATTTTTGCCTTTTTAAAAATTTCTCAAAAATTGATGAAATGATAGGCATTTCTAAGGTTTTTGGGTGCTCTGAATGTGATGGCGACATCCATTTGGCCCAAAAAAGCATAGAAAAATTGGCTAGCCCCAGATCTTGCAAAAAGATGCTTGGCTGAAACCCTTGCACTTAAAAATCACTGTAAGACAATATCCTTCAAAAGACGAACAAGTAGCTACATATCTAAAGCTCTGATACCATGTAGAAGTTGATAAACCAACCTCACAAACCCCAGTGAACACCTGCAAGAAATAACCTGTCACAAAGAAAGAAAGAAATATGTTCCAGAACAACAAAAATGCTCTGCAAGCCTCAAGTGGAAAAATGCATTAAGAGTATGAATAATTACAATGAGATCAATCCTTAAGAAAGGAGATCAAAACCTAAAATGAAACCCTAGTGTGCACACTTAATAATTAATAATTAATTATTAATGTGCCTAAGTTTAGCTTAAGTAAATCTAAAGTGATAAGTGACTTAATTAATTAACCAATATGATTAAATTAATTAAGTGAAATAACTTATTACTTTGACAATTCCTTAGATTGGCGAAACTAGTTGATATTTTTGCACAAGAACCAAAGAGCATGGTGCGGATATCAAGTATGAGCGAGTTGACAAATCTGCTTTGGCAGACCACTTGTCTTCGACTAAGCACCACATTTATTTAGAAAACACTCAAGTTTTGTGCAAAGAAGATAATTTTTTCAAGAGGAAACTCCATGAAGCCATTCATATCAACTTCCACCCTTCTAACCTAAATCCCGAATTTGACCCTTAATTTTCCTATCCCTAATCCCAAGTCAAGTCCAACCATGCAACATAAATCCTAGTTTAGGATTGCAAGTGCAACATTGGCCCCTATTTTCCAAAATAAAAAAAATTAACTATGTGTCCAAAGTAACTTAAATTTAACTAGCCCTTACCATATATTTAAGCATGAAATATTCAAAATTTAATCTTAGCATGTTATATAAAAGGACAAAGCCCTAGGTTGTTTAGACTATGGAGCAAGACATCATAAATCATTTACAAGCATCTGTAAAATTGTATGAACACACACACACACATATATATAAAGACATATACATAGGCATTTGTATTATCCTTAGCATATCTTCAAACTTGTTTAAACATCATTAAATTGATACAAAATGTCTAACTATAATTGAGAAGAGAGATAAATTCCCCCACTTGATAGTAGATTCTACTAGTACTTTTTAGCACCACCTAGTCTAGATTGTTGGTGTAGGTTTTTATTTTCCTAGTGGGTTAATTTATTTTTTCTTAGTTATAGTTTTTCCTACACTTTTATTAAGCTTTCTTGGGATAATAAAGTGAGTTTATTAGTTAATAAATAGGAGATAAGGTGATGAGTTGTCTCCACCCTTAATGGGTGGAACATTTACTTTTTCATCACTTTATTTAATATTGGTGGTTAATTCCTATTTCTTGGATTTTCCACCTCCATCATCTCCTTAGTTCTATATAAACTCACTACCTAACTTGTATTTTTATTCTTGCATACTTTGGCATACATGTACCTTGATGCATGTGGTAATTAATTTATAGATTTAATTTGAGCTCCTAATGCAATCTTGTCATCTTGACATTTTCACATCTCTTGGAATTTTGAGTTTGTAATTGTGTTATTTCATTTACAGTTTTATAACTTATTTCTCTCATAGAAAATCTTGGTTATTCATCTATTTCATATTTCTAACATGGTATCAAAGCTTAGACTTTAAGAATTTTGAGTACTTGGATTCTCTATTAAGAGATTGGATTTTTTTGTATGATCTTGTAAATTCTCATATGCTCTTGTCTTGTGTTTCAATACAATTTGGAGAATCAAAAAGGAATTACAAAGATATGGTAATCCTATATTTGCATGCATTTTTTTGGCAATATCTAGTGATTGAAACTATTATAGCTATAGTGACAAGGTTTTTGACCATCCCATTGCATCTGAGAGGCTTGAGAAAGTCAGGTTTGGATTTTGTTTCACTCAATTTGGCCACCATATGACACAGTAGCAAATAAGGGTTTGAAGCTCGGATCTAGCGAATTAATTTTTATTAGGATCATTTTCAGCCAGAAAGGACCTTGACATTGCATTTAGAAGGTTGAGGAGTCACATTTTGATATTAAATTTTCCCATATTTGGTGCTAGGAGTCATAGAGGCAAAAAAAATTGCGTAGGAGGTCGTAGGCCCCCCTAGTTGCACAGGTACGACTGCAAGTTGAAAAAAATAATTAGATTTTTTTTATAAAGCACTTTAATAGCACTCGTGATTATTAGACCACTTGCAACATAACTAACCGTAGTGGATTTTAAAGGTGCTAGCGATAGCATAGGCCATAGCGGTCTTAAATTCGTTGAGTGAAATTAGCCGCTAATAGCGGCAATAGTTCTTAAACCATAAACAACCATAGACAATCCAAACATTGGGTAATTTCAAATAAACTGCTACAATCACTCCTAAACCATGATATAAACCATCAACGTTTAAATTTTAACAGTGACCATGCCACCCAAGTGCCGCCTATGCCCAGCTAGGGTGCCACCACAACTAGCAATGCAACCCAAGGGTTGCCTAGGGGCCACTAGGGCCGTCCAATAGGCCAAATTGAGCCTTTTAGAAACTTGCATAGATTTTTGCCATGATACTCATTTTTCAAATATTGTTGAAAAGTTGGAGATAAGCAATTTCCATCCATAGAAGTTTTCAAAAGAAATTTTTCTATTGTTTGCTAGATATTGAAGGTTGATGTTGTTGTTGCATTGTTTCTTGAAAAGACCATAACTTTCACCTCAGAGCTCCATTTTTTAGGAATGAAAAAGGTATTGGAAAGGTATTGAAGAGTACTACACAAGTACAAGGCTAATTTTTCAATATTTTGTATCAGGTTCATTTTGTATCAAAAGTTGCATTTTTGGCCATTGTGGACCTATCAAGCATTATATCTTGGAAAAGGATTTGTAAATGCACTAATCATAAATTGCCAACATTGTAATATCTTGGGGGTGATTTCTAAGACTAGTAAAAATGGGGATGTCTTTTGATGTCTCTTTTTGTACTCACCTAAAGTGACTTTTTGTATCAATCTTGGGGGATTATATAGGAAATTTGTAATCACAAACTAAGATAATTTTTTATTTATGGGGGGTTAATCATGTCTCTTAAAACATATTTCCATCCTTTTGTTGTCAAACTAACTTTAGAGAACTATTTTTACTAGAAACAAGGGATAAAGAATTATTATCTTGACTAGGATCTATTGCTCTATCTCCTTGGACTCATTCATGAACCAAGTGACTATGATCAAAAGAATGCATGTTTTAACAGTAATGACATGGTCTATGGACTAATATGCGTTACTATTTCTGAGGATATTCTATAGATCATATAGAGTACACTAAGTGCACTTTCACTACTTAGACCATCATCCAGTAGTTGTATGGAGACATTGGATCTTCATTTAAAAGTGATGTTTCCTTAGAAAACCAAGCTATTGTGGATGATATTGAGACTTATGTTTCCCCATAATGTGTGGACACATCTTGTATGGATGATAAATTTATTGATACCCCATCAAAAATACCTATTCATACTTTAGATTCTAGAGATGCTTCCTCAAAATATTATAGTGATTCATTGCAATAGGGTCATTTATATCTTATGGATTCAGTCCATTGGAACCAACTTCTACTAGAAATTTCTTGTTTGTTTGTAGAGTATCTCATTTTGGATCTAGATGACACTATTGAGTACATACGTCTTCCTTTGAGGATAAATATTTTGTCCTTGAAATTTTTTTTCTTCTTCATATTCTATACTTTCTTCTTCAAGAGTTTCCAGTGATTCTTTGCAATAGGCTATACATTATCTTTTAGATTCAACTTTGTGGGATGATCTCTTGATGGGTATTTTTGAATTGTTTATGGAGACACATATTATAGATTTGTGAGACATTATTGATTGTATTCATCTTCTCTTTGATGAAGTTCATTCTTCTTTAGTTTTTGTGAGGGAACACTCTGACCCTCTTGTTCATTCTCTACATGGTCATTCATCATAGTTTGACATGAGTGTGAATATTTTGAATCAACATTTGGAAGAGAAATATTCAGAGGAGATACTTGAGTCTTTGGATTATGTTCTACATCAGTATCTAGGAGATTCTAAGTTTTCATTTGTAGCAGTGTGGCCTAGAATGCCTAATTTGATTATACAAGCCTTCATCATCGAAATGGGGACACTTGAGCCAAGTTTAGAGACTCCATACACCTTGATTTTTCTTCCTACATATTCCTTTTAGGAGTGGGTAGATAGCTTGCATACACCTTTGGTTCTGTTTATTCCAAGGGGAGGAACATTCTCTGACGATCATGGACCATCTTCTACATCCAATTTTGAGCATCTACCATTGAATCTCTTTGGGGGGAATTATTTATCCTCCCATTGTGTTTATCTCTCTATTATGAGGGGTGCACTTCCTTTTTATGGGAGAAGGCTTCTTCTTCTTTGGGGGGGATTTTATATGTACATGGGTACCTAACATGGCCTCATTTTTTGGGACCCATCATCTTTTATATCCTCCTAAGCTATACTTAAGGGGGGTGTTGATGTTAGTTTTTATTTTCCTAGTGGGTTGATTTATTTTCCCTTAGTTATAGGTTTTTCCTACACTTTTATTAAGCTTTCTTAAGATAATAAAGTGATTTAATTATTTAATAATTAGGAGATATGGTGATGATTTGTCTCCACCCCTAATGAGTGGAACATTTACTTTTCATCATTTTAAATTTAATATTGGTTGTTTTTGGTGGTTATTCATGTTTAATTCCTATTGTTTGGATTTTCCACCTTCATCATCTCCTTAGTTCTATATAAAATCACTAAGTAGCTTGTATTTTTATTCTTGCATACTCTTGCATACATTGGGATACATGTACCTTGATGCATGTAGTCATTATTTTGTATATTTTCTTTCAGCTCCTAATGCTATCTTGTCATCTTGAAACTTGCACATCTCTTGGAATTTCAGGTTTGTAATGGTGTTATTTTATTTATAGTTTTATAGCTTATCTCTCTCATAGAAAGATCTTGGTTATTCATCTATTTCATATTTATAACATAGATACATATGGACAAATATATTTGTGTAGAAAATTAGCTTCAATTCAAGGTTGTGAATGTAGGTATCAAAGTTTCCCTTGTAGGTTTGACCTTGACACAAAATATTCCATTTTTTAGTCTATTTAACCTTGACTATTGTAGATTTGATTACTAAATTTTGAAATGGATCACAATGTATGGCTCATAATAAAATATTTATTTTCATAAATGAAGATAAGTACCTATCCCTTTGTTGATTGGAACATTTATTTAGTACATGTTTCAATGCTTTATCTAGACTCAAATACTTTATCTAGGTTAATTATGATATTGATTACTTAATTAATTGATTAGTATATATATTTAATGCATGAAACACTTATTTCTCTACATAAATTGGTAACCTACATTTCCTACACTGTAGGGTTCAACCTTAAGGTTTTATCCTTCTCTCTTACTATTTCAAATTTGATATTTTTAATTATTTTCATCTGTCATTTCAAACTTGATATATATTAGTTAGGTCTTGGATCCATCCTTGCATACTTATGTTGTTACATTCTTATCGTAAATGTATTGTCTTCCCTCCTATCCAAGCTCACTTATTATTCTACCATACTTGGAAATGATACATCTTTTTTTTGGTATGACAATGATTTATTTCTTATTATACCTCATATTCATTTGATACATCTAGAGATGCTACTTTATATTCAATTATGTTCTATTTCCCATTGAATCCTTATGATGTTGTTTTTCCTAGTGATGATATTTATCCCACATATCATTATATTTTTATTTCCATTTCATTAGGATAATTTTCCTTTACTAATACTTTATCTCATGTTGAGCTAGAGATATTAATTTTCATATTTTATCTTTTTTCTCTACATGGTGATGTTTTACACTATAATGATATTTCCTTAACATCCATGAATATTTAATGGATATTCTCGATGATAAATTACTTTGTGATGCATTGTATAGTGGTATTTCTATTCTTAATGAGGAATGCATGATTAGTGACCTTACTAGTAGTAACAATTCATATTTACATATCAATTCATTATTGTACACCATGAGCATATAGATGATGATGCATTTTAAATGATTAAATGATTAATTATTTAATTGATGGGTTTCGTGATTATTTGATTTATATCATACTCATTATAGTACATTTATGACTTTAGTACTTGATTTTATAAAGTATTTGAATTCGTTTCCTATAGTGATTGATAATGTTATGGATTTATTAGTTTTATTATGCCACATATTTAGAAACTTGTCATCCAATTCACCTAATGTAATATAGATATAATTTTTCTTCTTGTTTGAAGATGTTAGTCTTCCATTTTACCCCACCACAAGGTTTTCTTCCTTCCTTGGATTCATCCAATAAATATCTTGTGTTCCATAAAGTACCTAATACAACTAAACACAAACCTATTATACACCATTTGTACTACACCATAGCTTTATCTTGCAATTGAGCATGCATATAATAGAATTCTACTGCATAAAAAAACATATATGAAATTAGTCAATTTTATAGCCTATAAATATTCCTTTACCATCTAAATCTAAGTTTACAAGAAAGGTACACAAATATTTGGATAGAATTGTATAACTTTAGAATAATCAAGATAAGACTTCCCTTTGGGATTTATTACATGCATCAGCTACATATAGATATTTTATAAAATGCTTCATAAAATATTAAAGTGAATTCAAATTCCCAACCTTAAATAGTTTCTTCTATATATTAGGTTCTATTGGTAATAAAATACATTACATCTTATTTGAATCTATAGGAAATCCTTCTGATAGTGTTCTTAGATATCATTTACCTTTGTGTATCATAGTCAATAGTAACTTACTACCTACCATACTGTACTGTCGTAAATTGTCACCCTTGAAAATTTCACCTTATGTTTTTTTCCCCCTTAAATTATTGGACCTAATTGAGTACTTAATTTCCTAAATTATGCATTCTATGGCCCATTTTTAATAATTACCAATGAATTGCAAGTGGGAACTAATTGCATTTATCTAAGACCTTGCCCCCGACACTTAAAATATTGAAAAATAGGGCAAGGACACTCATGCCCTGGGAATGAGTGTCCCCTATTTTGGCTCCAATTTTACATATGTTAGCGTCAAAAAATTAATATTTGTAATTCAATTGTCCAAAGTTGGCTATCAGGATCTAATTTGTGAGAAATGGAATAATTGCATATAGATACCTAGTTATGCATCATTTCAATCCTAAGTAGAAATTATTGGAGAAATTATTGTCAAGATCAAGTCAAGAGTAGTTAAGAGTAGCATTTTTAGAGCTTCATTGCAACAATTCAAGATCCAAGCATTCACCATGTTATGTAAGTTCATTCATGTTATGTTATCATTTTGTTTGTGAAGGCTAACACTTTGTAGGTCTCCAAAAAATCAAATCATTTCAAGAAAATCAAGCAAGAATGATCTAAGACCTTGAGGTGATGTGCATGACTTTAGTTCTTCAAGGAAACCATTGAAGGGTGGTGAGTTGCATCACTTTTTTGATTCATCATTCCTTCATATCATTTATCCATTTATCATCGACATTGCCATTGTAGAAGTGGAAACACTAACACGAGGTTTGACTAAGGCAAGACCCTAAATGGAACAACCCTTCCTCTCTCTTTGAATGTGTAGTTTTCAACTTTAAAGGAGATTGAAGGAAGTTTTAAGACTCATTTTCCATTTTTGCAACCAAAACCTACATCTTATCAACTCACAAAAACTCGCCTACAAAATTATCCAACAGTGATCTAACATATTTATAGGTGAGGACCCAATAATCAAATCTGACATCAGAGGACTACAAAAAAAGTTATATAAAAGCTCTAAAAGGACATTCATGCCCTAGGTGTCTTTGTCCTCCAAAATTTGCTTCGAATTTGTAGGACAGGTGCACAAAACTCTGCCTTTCTCAGATTTTTTGTTTGAATATTTTTGACAGTTTTCTAGTTATTAGAATCTTGCATTTTTAATCTAGGGCACACAATTTCATAGGATTATTTGGAAAAATTCAATTCCAATCAATTTCCAAGACTCAAAAGGACCGGATCTAGGTTTGATTGACTCACATTTATGGTTGAAAGTCAATATGATTGCCTTGTTGATTTGCATCCTAATGAAATCTTAGAAAAGATGGAATTGACCCTAGGTTTTGGACATTAAACCTAAGGGATCCATTTTTCTATATTTTACATACAACATTCATTCATAAAGGGAATTTAATAATTACTAAAAATCTAAGGTATCATACCACTTTCTATCAAGGGATCAAGGGGATAAATTAATTAAGGTATAAGGTTCAAATATTGGGGACATTCCACAAGGATGGTGAAAGTTATACTAGTAAATAATTGGCATTTTCATCTTACTAGAATGGACATGTAGGATGGTTACCTAGCAATGGTTTTAGTATTTCATAGTTCTTAATAAACTAATAAAATTAAGAAATTAATTTTTAAAAATTAAGATACTTATGAAAAATGGATATAAAAGTGTTAAATACAAAAGAGGTAGAAATAAAAAGGGGTACAAAAATATCATAAAAATGGGTAGTTCACATACATGGTAAAATAAGGACATTTAAAAGTAGAAAAGTGTATTGGGAAGGGTCTTATTAATAAATATTATGAGGTAGAAATAGAGAGAGGTATTATTTAGTATCTTATAAATGAACATAGTAGGGAATGAGTATATATAGTGAATCACTATGATAATAGTGGCTCATGGTGATAACGAGATTAAGTGTAGCTTGGTTAATATATGAAACATATAAAAATAGGTTCTTCACTAGAATGGGGGATTCACCAATAATTTACTAAAAATAGAATATGAAAAATAGGGTGTAATGAACCTATCTTTCTCCTATTTCATTAGGAAATGAGATCCCCCAATGATAGGATTGACTTTCAACCCTAGGTGAGTCAACCCAATTGGAGATCTTGCAAATTTCCTTATGATTGAGGATGGGGTCAAATATGCTTGAGCAGTATTTTTGGGAGATAAAAATAAAATATTAAATGAACTCAAATTTGTAATGTAAGACTTAAATCATGTAGATGAAGCATAATAATAATAGAAACAATAAAATTTTGACAGATTTGAAGAAGGTAAGACACTAAAAAATTATCACCAAAAGTGTTGCAAAGCGTCTTGAAATGGCGAATGAGTCCTTGTACAAAAAATTTCTCAATTTTCAGGAGCCTCTAGAGATGGATCTGAGATGCCTTTTCCCACAGGTTTCACTACAAAAATGTCAGAAATGAATTTGGGATCTGACTTTCTATGGCCTTGACAACTTTTTGTGACAACTTTGCAACTTTGACAACTTTTACAATTTTGCACTTTTGAGATCTTCAATTCCAAGGGCCTTTCTTCAACCTAAGATCTGCACATACACAAGAGAGGGAAAAAATTATTTTTTTTTTGGAGAATGGGGGTTTTCCTTGGTCAAACCCCATTTTGGTAATTAAACCTTGAAATGCAATAATGATAAAGAGAAGGAATGGTGAATGAACACTAGCTTGTCACAACTCACCAAACCCTTGAATGGAGATCCTTAGAGGACTAAAATCTAACACATCTCTCCAAGGTCTTGATCTTGCATGAATGGCTTGATTTGATGCTTGATTTGATAGCTTGAATCTTGACTTGAATGCTTGAAACCAACATCACAATGTTAGCTCCAAAATATGCATGAATGCAAATATCTTTGACATGATGACCTTGATCTTGATTGCTAGTGTAGATGCTTGATAAATTTTCTCTTCAATGCTCTTGACAATAATATTTTCTCATATGAAAGTTTCCCTCTTGATTCCTAATGTTGAATCGATAAAATAATTATGTATTTATAGATGATTTTTTGATTTCTTGACAATTAAACATTACAAGCCGACATTTAAAATTTGAATATGGAATCATAAAAATGCTACCAAAAAAATATTAAAAATTGGGTTCTAAAACTTAAGGGGGACTCATTCACCCTTGAGAAAATGGGTCCTAGTTCCTAAGCCTAGAACACACACTTTCCAAGATGTTAAATTAAGTATAGTAATTGATTAATTGCGAGTTCTCCCTTTGAAAAATATAATTAATTAGGATTATAGATACATAATGAAGGGAAAACAGGGATGGATCTAATGACCCAACAGTGCGGAATACATTCCCTTAACACTAATACAAAAAAGGAGAAGAGCAAAAAACTGGTTCAAATAGTTTCTAAAACTACTGAGATGAGTACATACAACATAAAAGAGATAAAAGATTAAGCATTCATAGATGACACAAGTATTTACGTGGGAAAACCTTTTCAGGTAAAAAACCCACCACACCAAGCAAAGACCATTTTGTATTACAACAATAAAATATTACATACAAGATTATTCAGTCTTCACTCTTTGATCAGATCAAAATAGCTCTCTGATTATATTCTCACTGTTACAATACTTCTCTTCAAAGTATACAATGAAAATCAAAATCTTCCATTTACTTGCCGACTTACATGTACATATCCATCAACCTCACATTGACTATACAAGTCTTCATCACATTTTCACTTTCAACCAATCCCACGGCTTCCAGGTTCATGCATCGATCATTCAAGCAAGCAATCAATCTGCTCAGATTGCATCGAGCCACCTAGCAATAACTTCACCACCCAAATCAGGTTCCTATCATTAGCTGAAATTGGCTTGCAATTACTCCTTTTACTATATTGGCCTTTAGCCAATCAAACTATTATCAACCTACCACGTGTCCATATTTCATTCGCTGTCGTTTTGAATTTCTGGTCCAACTTGGTTGATCGAGCTCTGAGCTCATCCAAGCTCTTACCGCACTACCACCGAGCTCACCGACTCGCCTCGCGGTATGGCGATGAGCTCAGTCGAGCTCACCCAAGCCTACACCGCACTACCGCTGCCTGGTTCGAGTTGACCCATGGTGTGGCGATAGCACATCTGAGCTTTTTCATAATTATCACTAGCGTGCTACCGCTGCGATCGACATCCCTTACCACGGTATGGTGGTAAACAGTCTAAGGGACCACTGGCGATCAAACCACACTACCACGGAGGCTACCAGGCCACCCTGCGGTAGGGCAGTGACCGCCGACCAGATCACTGGCAGTCTTACTTTAGCCACCACAGTGAGCAAGCTCATCGTCTGCAGTGGAGCGGTAACCGCCAGGCACACCACTGGTGGTCTCATCGCGGATACTGCCGTGAGAGGATGCACCGCCTGCGGTGTGGCGGTAACCATCGACCAAGCCGCAGATGGCTTCACCATGACCACCATGGTGAATGCCTTCACTGACCATGGTCAGGCGATGACCAGAAAGGTAGGTAGCAAGCCGCCCATCGCGACCACTGTGGTGAGTAAACTCACCACACGTGGTAAGGCAGTAACCACCAAGCCCGTCACCGCGGTACCGCCAGGGTCAAGGTAGACCGCTGCGGTAAAGCAGTAGAGGCACAAAATGAATAGCTGTGGTATGGTGGTAAAGGCTAAAAACAAGAATTTTTTTTGCCAAGTCCAAAGAAGTAGAGGTACAAACTAAAAATTGAGACATAATTTCCCAACAAGCTCCCACTTGGTGAAGATTTCCAGCTTCCTCTTGACTTCGAAAAATTACTGACGGTCATAGGCCCCAAGGCCCATAGATTTTGTGCACCATATGAAATTTTCTGTGCTAACCAGCTTTGTTAATGCATCTACAACGTTCCTTAAGGTGTCGACCTTTTCTAGATAGACTCTTCCATCTTCCACCATGTCTCTCACGAAGTGAAACTGCACATCAATGTGCTTTGTCCTGGCATGGAATGCCGAATTCTTTTCCAAACAAATGGCACTCTGACTGTCATTGTAAATAGTGATCTGCCCTACATTAAAACCAATGTCTGAACACAAACACCTCAGCCAAACTACTTCCTTGCAGGCGTGAGTTGCAGCCATATACTCTGCCTCTTTCATGGATAAAGAAACTACAGCCTGTCGCTTGCTCATCCAATTGATTGCTCCACCATTAAGCATGAACGTATATCCACTAGTGGATCTTCCGCTGTCAATGTCCCCTGCCCAATCAGAATCAACATATCCCTTAATACTGAGATTCCTCTATGATGCAACCAAACTACCATGGTAACATAGAGCATAATCTAAAGTCCCCTTCAAATACTTGAATACTCTCTTCATAGCATCCCAATGTGATCTTCCTGGATTTTCCATAAAATGGATTAGAATTCCCACAGCTTGGGAAATGTTTGGTCTAGTGCAGACCATTGCATCCATTAAACTACCAACAACACTTGCATAGGGCACACTGGTCATGCCCTCCATCTCAGTCATAGATTTTGGATAGTCTTCAATAGATAGTTTCATTCCCTACATAACTGGAACAACTAGCTGCTTGTAGTCGTTCATACCAAATCTCTCTAGAACGGTGTTCAGATACTTACTCTAACTTACCCAAAGCTTTCTGCTTGACCTGTCCCTAGTTATTTCCATTCCCAAAATGTACCTTGCTGCACCAAGATCTTTCATTTTGAACTTTGCAGACAATTGATATTTAAGAGCAAAAATCATAGTATTGCTATTCCCTATGAATAACATATCATCCATGTACAGGGTTATAACAAGCACACGATCATTTTCAGATTTATAATAAACACAATGATCAAATTTTGATCTCACAAATCCTATTGACAACACAAATGTGTCAAATTTATGGTACCACATTCTAGGAGACTGCTTCAAACCATACAAAGATTTATTTAACTGATAGACCAAATTTTTTTTACCTTTCACAATGAAATTCTCAGGCTGGGACATATAAATTTCTTCTTCCAGCTCACCATGGAGAAACACTGTCTTCACATCCATATGCTCAATTTAAAAGTCATACACAACTGCTAATGACAACAAAAATCTAATGGATGTTAGCTTTGCTATAGGGAAAAAAATCTCTCCATAATTAATTCCCTTGATTTGGGAAAAACCCTTTGCAACCAGTCGTGCCTTATACTTCTCAACACTACCATCAAGACTTGTCTTCTTTTTGAATATCCACTTATAGTCGATAGGCTTTCACCCTTTAGGCAGTGGTACCAAATCCAAGGTTTCATTCTTCTTCAATGAATCCATCTCTTCATTCATGGCTTCCAGCCAAGAATTCAAATCAGACATGTTGATTGCTTCTTTTATAGTCCTAGGCTCATTAGTACTAGTGATTTAGGCATAGGCATAGTTCAAATTTAACAATGAGAAACCATACCTTTCAGGTTGTCATTTTTCTCGAGCAAATCTTCTTTTAGGCTAAGGTTGGGGTTCCTTAATTATCAAAACATTCAAAGCTGCTTGAACTCTCCTCGGTCTTAGGTACACCATGCAACTCTTCCCTTTCTGGAGTTTGGGGAATCTCAACTGCATCCTTTTTCTTGTCACTCTGATCTATCTGAAGCTGTTGATCACTTATTGAAGGCTTCAGCTCATGAAATATCATGCTTCTGTTGTACAAAACCTTCTCAGTAACAGGGTTCCAAAGCTTGTAACCCTTCACACCAACTCCATAGCCAATGAGAATACACTTGATAGCCTTGTTATCCAATTTTGATCTTTTTTCATTTGGCATATAAACATATGCCTCATAGCCAAAGACATAGACATGCCTCGGAGAGGGATTCTTACCAGACTATGCTTCCAAAGGCATCTTATCAACAAGAGCAGAGCAAGGAGATCAATTTACTAGATAACATGTTGTAGCCACAACCTCAGCCCAGAACTTCTGCTCTAGACCAGCACCACTTAGCATACTCCTCGCCTTTTCCATCAGTGTCCTGTTCAACCTTTCAACAACTCCATTCTGCTATGGAGTGTAAGGCATTGTCTTATGCCTTTTAATTCCATGATCTGTACAATACCTTTCAAAATCTGCAGAACAAAAATCACTGCCATTGTCTGTCCTCAAACATTTAATTTTCCTTCCAGTCCAATTCTCTACCAAAGATTTAAATTCTTTAAACCGACTGAACACTTTTGATTTACTTTTAAGAAAGTATACAAATGCCCTTCTTGAACAGTCATCAATAAAAGAAATATAATATCTAGACTTTGATAATGAAGGAACATTAACTGAACCAAACACATCAGAATGAACATAATCCAGTAGGCTAGAAGATTTATGAGGACTAGAGTAAAATGAAACACGGTGCTATTTTCTATAGATACAATGTTCAAAAAAATCAAACTCAAGGTTACAGTCATCAAGCCCTTCTACAAGATTTTTATTCTTTAAGGTTTTTAAACCTTTTTCACCTATGTGACCAAGTCTATGATGTCACAACATAGTCTTCTCTGCTAGGAGTTTTACCTCCAAAGCATTTGCAGATAGAGAAGTGTCTTCATCTTTCTCTACAAGGATTGATTTACATTACTCTACAGAGGCATTGTTATATTGAACAGGATGTGCATCCAACTTGTATAAAGTGCCAGTACAAACACCCTTAGCCAACACCATTGTACCTCTAGCCATTTTACATCCTTTACTTGAGAAAGAAACTTCTACACTAGCATCATTTAACTTACTAACAGAAAGAATATTTCGAGCCAGACCTGGTATGTGTAGTACGCCACCAATCCCTTTGAATCTCCCATCAGGAAATTAAATTCTGACTCTTCCTCTACCAACTATCTCCAACGTTGAATCACTTGCCAAGTACACCTTTCCACTGTCATACTTCTCATACTTGGAGAACCATTCTCTATTGGACATCATGTGAAAGGACGCACTCGATTCAACCAACCAGACATCATTTGATGCCTTAGTTGTCAAGGCTGCTGCAATGAAGGTGTTTGCATCACTCTAAGAAGATTCATTGTTAGAAGCATTCTTCTTCTTCTCCTCCTTACAATCCTTTCGGATGTGACTAGGTTTCCCACAGTTCCAGCACCTCACCTTGAACTTTTTACTAGGAGATTTTGATCTCCCTGCAAATTTGGATTTCAACTTCTTGTCTTTCTTCTTGCCTTTCTCCTTTGGTATACCTCGAACAACAAGAGCCTCTTTGGCCATCTCAGAAGACTTCCTTCACATTTCTTCAGACATAAGCAAAGCAACCACATCATGCATCTTGAATGCAGTGGTTGTGCTTCCAATAGCCATCAATAGATGATCCCAACTATCAGGTAATGAACATAATAGGAGCATGCAACGATCCTCCTCCTTAGTCTTTATACCTATAGATGCTAGTTGAGTAACACTCATGTTAAACATGTTTAGATGGTCTCAAACAGATGCACCTTCTTCCATTTTCAAGGAATACAACTTTTTCCTCAGGAATAACTTATTTACTAGAGACTTTCCTTGATAAATATCACCAAGCTTCTTCCATAATGAAGTTGCAGACTTCTCATGGACTTTCAGGAGTACAAAATCAGCTAGACTCAGTCTTATCAGACCTCTTGCTTTTCTATCAGCAAGGTCCCAATCCTCTTGCTTCATACCTTGTGGCATAGATCCAGACGTTGCTAACCGGAGGTCTCTATCCACTAGCAAGTCTTCCATTTTGAGTTTCCATAACTCAAAATTGCTGCCATTAAAATTTTTAATATCTACTCTACCTAATGTACTTGCCATTTCAAAGAGAAACAAGTTTCAACAATGCAAGACTCCCACTGAAATAGTATTAGCACAAAAAACTGACCTTTTCTCTCAAGGATAACACAACTAGCCAGGCTCTGATACCACCTGAAGGGAAAACATGGATGGATCTAATGACCCAGTAGTGCGGAATAAATTCCCTTGACACTAATACAATAGAGGAGAAGAGCAAAAAACTGGTTCAAATAGTTTCTAAGACTACTGAGATGAGTACATACAACATAAAAGAGATAACAGATTAAGCATTCATAGATGACACAAGTATTTACGTGGGAAAACCTTTTCAGGTAAAAACCCACCACACCAAGCAAAGACCATTTTGTATTATAGCAATGAAATATTACATACAAGATTATTCAGTCTTCACTCTTTGATCAGCTCACAACAACTCTCTGATTATATTCTCACTATTACAATACTTCTCTTCAAAGTATACAATGAAAATCAAAATCTTCCATTTAATTTCTGACTTACATGTACATATCTGTCAAACTCACATTGACTGTACAAGTCTTCATCACATTTACACTTTCAACGAATCCCATGGCTTCCAGGTTCATGCATCGATCATTCAAACAAGCAATCTATCTACTCAGATTGCATCGAGCCACCCAGCAATAACTTCACCACCCAAATCGGGTTCCTATCATTAGCTGAAATTGGCTTGCAATTACTGCTTTTACTATATTGGCCTTTAGCCAATCAAACTGTTGTCAACTTGCCGCATGTCCATTTTTCATTCGCTGTCATTTTGACTTTCTGGTCCAACTCGGTTGATCGAGCTCTAAGCTCGTCTGAGCTCTTATCGCACTACCACCGAGCTCACCCAAGCCTACACCGCACTACCACTACCTGGTTTGAGTCAGCCTGTGGTGTGATGGTAGGACATCCAAGCTCCTTCAATCTCTATCACACTGATTGCCACCGCGCTACCTCTGCGACCAAAATCCCTTACTGCGGTATGGTGGTAAATAGTTTGAGGGACCGTTGGCGGTCAAACTGTGCTACTGCGGAAGTCACAAGGCCACCCCGTGGTAGGGCGGTGACTGTTGAACAGACCGCTAGCGATCTTATCGCAGCCACTGCAGTGAGCTAGCTCACCATCCACAGTGGAGTGATAACCGCTAGGCGCATCGCTTGCGGTCTCACTGTGGACACCACGGTGAGAGGATGCACCACCTACGGTGCGGCGGTAACCGCCAAACAAGTTGCAGGTGGCTTCACCGCAGCCACCACAATGAAGGCCTTCACCAACCATGGTAAGGCGGTGATCGAAGAGGCAGGCAACAAGCCTACGCGACCACCACAGTGAGTAAACTCACCATGCATGGTAAGGCAATAACTGCCAAGCCCATCACCACAGTACTGCTAGGGTCAAGGTAGATCGCCATGATGAAACAGTAGAGGCACAAAATGAACAACTGCTGTATGGCGGTAAAGGCTAAAACTGCTGGGGATACGGATTCGGTTATGTCACCAAGATATGCATCTAAGACAACAGTGTCGTAGTGATTTCAATCCAAAATCACAAAAAAGACACAACCAACAATGCCATAAAGCGGAAATAGGCATAGTTGATCCCCCATTGATCCTCTGAGAGAAGTGAATGCAAAACAAATAACATATTCAACATAAACAGATAACCATGAAAGACAAAAATGATGACACACAGATATACATGGGGAAAACATTTTCAGGTGAAAAACCCCACCTGCAAAACATTCAGCTCACTTGTATTATTCAGTAACAAAAAAGGGTTACAATACAAACACAAAACTATGCTCTTCAGGATATTACATCTAGTTCATCTGGAGAAAGAAAACTGGCAACACAAAATCATCACACAGTTACAATGTCTTGAGGACATACTGTGTAGATTCCCTTTAGTTCCTCTCAAAGACTGTCACAACTAGTCTCACGGCCAGTCTAGCCTCTTGGCCTCATAGGTTCATATATTATCAGATCCAAGAGTCAAAGTGTTCACTGTTGAATAGGTCGAACACTCTCAACCTCTCTTTGATATTTCTCATTTTCTGACTCGAATTGCACACAAGATTATTTATAATCTTACATCATGTGCATACCTGTTCAACCCATCCCTACCAACAATTGTCATCAGGATAATAAATTATCCACCTGCAAGCCCCGACCATTCCCTGATAATGTGCATCACTTAAATAGTTGCATCGAGCCACACAATCATTAACTCGGCCCAGACACGTCCGTCAAGCTTCCATCAATAATACAGCTCTATTGCAATCAAGAAATAACTATTTGGCCAATGGGATCAATAAGAAATTTCCATGTGTCACCATTTCATTCGCCTATCGCTATTGACTGTCGGTCAAATCAGTCCAACTCAATCAACTGAGTCTCGAGCACATTTTGCCTCCACCAAGCTCCCGCCAAGCTCAAACAACCCCGTCGCAGTATGGCGGTGAGCTCGCCTGAGCTCACCCCACCATCTACCACACTATTGCTGCCCAGACTGACTCACCTCGTAGTATGGCAGTAAGATGTTCGAGCTCCTTCGAGCTCTGGCCCACCATTGTCATCGGCCAACAAAAAGCGGACAAACCGCCATGTGGCAACCTATCATTTGCCTACTGCTCTGCCATCGATTCCAACTTGTTCAAACTCTGCCCCAAGCTCATCCAAGCTCCTACCGCACTACCATAGCCCAAACCAACATGCCTCATGATAAGGTGGTAAGCCATGTTGGCTGACCAAAGGCGGTCTTACCGCGACCATCGCGGTCAGTCACTTGACTGGCCATGGTATGGCGGTAACTGCCAGCCCAATTGCTGGCGGTCTTACCGTGGCCACTGCGGTCAGTCACTTGACTGGCCATGGTATGGCAGTAACTACCAGACCCAACAGTAGGCGGTCCCACCATGCTACCACGGTGAGTGGACCCACCACCTATGGTATGGCAGTAACTACCAAGGAAAATGCAGAGAAAGGGGCCAGAGCCAGAGCGAGAACAGGAACACTCACACCGTGGAGATCGAAGCCAAAGCCGGAGCTAGAGCGAGAAAAGGAACACTCACACTGCAGAGACCGAAGACGAAGCCGGAGCAGGAACAAAAAAGGATTTTACCGAAAGTTCAGAGTTAAGGTCCAACCCGGTTCTACATCTACCAGAACAAAGGAAATCAAGAACCAAAAGCAAGAAGTGGAGCCGGAACGGGAATGTGAACAAAACTCAGAACTTAGCAAAAGTTCAATGCAAAGTTCCATCTCGATTCCGCCTTCGACAAAACCAAGGAACAATCATAGAAAGCGACCAAGTCTTCAAGGGAGACCAGAATGTTGAAGCAACAATTTCCCAACAATCTCCCACATGACGAAGACATTCAGGCTTCCTCCCAACATCCGAAGAAGGACCAAAACCATGCACCCATGCTCCAACCAAGACCCCAATCTCTGGAACACAAACTTCTGATCCTCCAAGTGGAAAAGGCACCAAAACAATAGCATCAACAAAGCACAACAAACCATCTCCAGAACAAGAACCCAACTAGCTAGAACAACAACCATAAAATTGACTGCCCTCATCTAACTGATCAAACCACGTGATTGAAAACTAGCATCCACAACTCGTGCTAAACCATCCAATCACCCATACCTCAAATGTATGAAAAACTAGCAGCAGACTCATGCCATCATAAAACCACCCATCTCAGCAGCAACCAAGCACCCTGTGTCAACCAATCAAAAGACCAAACATGTTCAGGTACTCCCACTGCAAGGGTACTATCCAGATGAGTGCAAACAAGGCACCATTAGAAATAATCAAAACATAACAAGTCCACTAAACCCTACAAAGAGAAATGTAACCATGTAGTTACAAGGGAAACCCACTATGATCTACACAACCTACAACCACCTGCTGCAAGAAATGTTTCTCTCAACTGTCTTCCATAGTTCTTCCAAACTCCATATCAGACTGAAGAAGAAAACACATGAACCTTCATGTCATCACCCAAGTGACAACACATGATCACAAACAAGTGGCTCCACATAGACATCCCACATCTAAAGTCAAGAACATTTAGGAAGAACAAGACCAGATTAGAGAGAAACAACAAATCAAAACATGTCCTTCTACAAACACTTCTATATGCCAGCTGTGACAAGAATGATCTTCCTCACATCCCAAAGGAAAAGCCTTAACAACATCCACCAAATCCATGGATGTAATCTCCTCAAAGAAGATCAGACTAACCCATATAACCATCTCCTACCAGTCCTCAAAAGCACAAGGAGATCCATTATGCTATCAACCTTCCATTATAAATCCTCCAGGAATCTCAAAACAACTCAAGATTCATATCCATGAAAGATAAAGCATAACACACATATCTAAAAGCTATAATGGGAAAATACCTTTCAGAGTGACACCACTGCCAAGCAGACCACAAAGAAAAGAGAAACATGCTCATCCAAGATATACAAGCCAAAGTGACTTACCCAAGAGCATTCTCCTTCAAGGTCTCTGTTGAATTCGCATTCAACCAAGGTGTAGACTTCTCGGACTTTCAGCTGTAATAGTAACATTCTCATAAGAATTCCAGCCTTACCTTATTCTCCTTGCATCCATGAGCACCAACCAACCTATCATCTCATGCTAAATCCAAACTACAAGACTACAATAAATATGAAGTCCTCCAGCATATGACCAGGGTACTTAAAGTAAAGAGAAACCCCAGACCACTGTGAAAGCTCCAAACCTAGGATAGGAACTTATCATGACACCATGATCTACACATCCCCTTAGGAGATACCATGCTTCAAGTGAAATGTCCATGGTCTTCAAGAGAAAATTAACATGCCAAAACTCTAATGCACAAGCAAGAGTATACCATGACATAAAGAAAACAAACTCTAAAAAATCATCACTTGTCAAACACCACCAACATCTCAGCCAAAGACTACCAAGGTCCTTCATGGCTCCAAGTTGCTACACACCTTCAAATAGTGAACATGTAGATGAAAATTTTACAACACCAAAGAAGACCACTCATCACCAAGTGATGAATCCACAGTCACTGATAAAAATCCCATTGAACTGTGACACTGAGCTCTCCAAGCACCATGACTGACCACCCCATCACTGTCAAAAGCTTACACTATGCTAGTTTATCCAACTCTCCATGACACCGTGATTCACATGCTTTAGGTCCCCATTATTGACTATTCAGGTACTCAAATTCCATTCCTCATCTCATCTCAAAAAAACCACGCTAATACACAAGTGACCACAAACAAGGTCAACTAATAGATCTACACCACATAGTCACAACCTCGTGGATATTGGCAGTCCACTTTTGAGTTGTCTCACAGCAAATATGTAGGTAGGGACAGCCCACAACATTGCACAACTCATGGATAGAACCAAATGAAACATGCAAATCTATTATTGCATTGGAAACAACACTCTTATGTAGAGAAGAAACCCTCCTCAAGTCCAGTCGAAATGTAGCTATATCATCCAGTCACACCCCAAACCAGGATCTAGAAAATAGCGGACAACAACTCCACACAACACAAGTTTTCCTTGACCGTGTAAAACCTGTAAAACCACAGTGTTTATAAAACACCCACACATCTACATATTCATTGCTCATCTGGATGACTCAGGAGTCTGCACACAACCATCACAGTTAACCAGAACAATGAAAAGAAACATGAACATGTGTCATAGAATTTTTAGGAAAATCTACACAAAACCTCCAGAGCCAATGACATGAATCTGAACCATGCAAGTGCAAGAAATAGGTACATAGGAAAAATAGGTCCATTTCAGACCAGTTCCAATGCCATAGTCATGCACAAGAAAATGAGAGAGCTAGGCTATCCAGAAGTTGTAGACCACCAAGGTCACTTCATAGCCTCCATGCAATCAGAGCAGTAGAGAAAATGCCTTCAGTGCTAAGTCAGGACACCCAACACAAGCACACCATTTCCATGGCTGAAACAACAACACAAGCAAGCCCATACCGCCAAGGAGCCTCTCACACAGACACCCAGTATGAACACCATGCTTTGCTGCAACTCATCCATGAAAACACCTCATTCCCTTTGCATCAAGAACTTTCTTACGAGCCAAGAGCCTTAGACCATGTTGCCACAACATGACCAACTCCAGTCATCTCCAATGTCTTTCAGAACTGTGTGTTGAATCAATGAAGCACACACTTCCACTCATCGAAAGATCAATCACCAACTGATTTCTCCAGACTTCCTCAAGCTTGCTAGGCTAAGAAATATTCATAGGAGAAGACCCAAAACTTCAACAAAAACATGCTCTGATACCACTTGCTAGTATCACGAGCAATAAGCTACTAGATCTAATACCACTTGCTGGTATCACGAGCAACAAGCTACTAGCTTTGATACCACTTGCTAGTATCACGAGCAATGAGCTACTAGCTCTGATACCACTTGCTGGGGATACAGATTCAATTCTGTCATCAAGATATGCATCTAAGATAGTAGTGCCTTAGTGATTTCAATCCAAAATCACAACAAAGACACAACCAACAATGCCATAAAATGGAAACAGGCATAGTTGATCCCTCATTGATCCTCTGAGAGAAGTGAATGCAAAACAAATAATAGATTCAATATAAATAGATAACCATGAAAGACAAAAATGATGACACACAAATATACGTGGGAAAAACCTTTTCAGGTAAAAACCCCACCTCCAAAACATTCAACTCACTTGTATTATTCAGTAACAAAAAAGGGTTACAATACAAACACAGAGCTATGCTCTTCAGGATATTACATCTAGTTCATATGGAGAAAGAAAACTGGCAACATAGAACTGGAATCATCACACAGTTACAATTTCTTGAGGACATACTGTGTAGATTCCCTTCAGTTCCTCTCTAAGACTATCACAGCTAGTCTCATGGCCAGCCAAGCCTCTTGGCCTCACAGGTTCACATCTTATCAGATCCAAGAGTCAAAGTGTTCACTATTGAACAACTCGAACACTCTCAGGCTCTCTTTGATATTGCTCATTTTTTGACTCGAACTACACACAAGATTATTTATAATCTTACACCATGTGCATACCTGTTCAACTCATCCCTGCCAGCAATGGTCATCAGGATAATAAATTATCCACATGCAATCCTCGACCATCCCTTGATAACGTGCATCGCTTATACAGCTACATCAAGCCACACAATCATTAACTCGGTCTAGACGCATTCATCAACCTTCCATCAATAATACAGCTCTATCGCAATCAAGAAATAACTCTCTGTCCAATGGGATCTCAAAGAACTTTCCACGCATCACCATTTCATTCGCCTATCGCTACTGACTATCATTCAAATTGGTCCAACTCGGTCAACCGAGTCTCAAGCACATTCTGCTTCCACCGTGCTACCGCCAAGCTTAAACAACCCCGTCGCGGTATGGCAGTGAGCTCACCCGAGCTCACCCCACCATCTACCGCACTACCGCTACCCAGACCGAGTCGCGTCATGTTATGGTGATAAGCCATCCGAGCTCCTTTAAGCTTTGGCCCACCAATGTCTTCAGCCAACCATAAGTAGACAACTCGCTAGGTGCCAACCCATCATTCACCTACTGCACTTTCACCGAGTCCAACTTGGTCAAACTATTCCTTGAGCTCATCCGAGCTCCTACTGTGCTACCATAGCCTAGACCAACATTCCTTGTGATAAGGCGGTAAGCCATCTTGGCTGACCGCAGGCATTCTTACTGCGGCCACCGCGGTCAGTCACTTCACTAGCCGCGGTATGGTGGTAACCACTAGCCTGGCCACTAGCGGTCTTACTACGGCCACCACGGTTAGTCACTTGGCTGGCTGCAGTATGGTGGTAACCACCAAACCCAATAGCAGGTGGTCCCATTGCGCTACTGTGGTGAGTGGACCCACCACCTTCGATATGGCGGTAACCGCCAAGGCAAACATAGAGACCGAAGCTGGAGCTAGAGCGAGAATAGGAACACTCACACTGCGGAGACTGAAGTTGGAGCGAGAATAGGAACACTCACACTGTGGAGACCAGAGCCGGAGCCAGAGTGGGAACAAAAATAAGATTTTATCGAAAGTTCAGAGCCAAGGTCCAACCTGGTTCCGCCTCTGCTAGAACAAAGGAAAGTGAGAACCAAAAGCAGGAAGCAAAGCCAGAACAGAACCCGGAACTTAGAAAAAGTTCAATGCCAAGTTCCATCCTAGTTTCGCCTCTGATATAACCAAGGAACAATCATAGAAAGCGACCAAGTCTTCAAGGGAAATTAGAATGTTGAGGCAACAATTTCCCAACAGAAACAAGAATTTTTTTTGCCAAGTCTAAAGAAGCATAGGTACAAACTAGAAATTGAGACATAATTTCCCAACACATAATTGGGTCAATTAGAGGCTTGATTAAGTCCAGTTGAATTAGGGTACCCAAACATAGTGTGAAAATGTAAAGGGGTATATTTTTCTACACTACATTTATCCCCCATTTCAGTTAGAGGATGAGCCCTATGATCAAACTCATACTAAAGTAGACAAATATACGTCGAGAGGGGTCTAGGTTCACAAATATTGATGGGATAGTATGATAAATATCAAGGAGGTATCCAAGTCCCTATTATCAAGATCCCATGGAAAACCAACATAATTACAAAGGGACACACATGAATGTATGATATGAAGCAGCAAGATAAGATACACAAACATACAATGTCAAAATTAGTGCAAAGAGGAAAGAAAAATGGACTAGCAAGTTGCATTATGCCACATCCATCAAATACACTCATAAGGATGTAAAATCACTTATGAAGAATATGGATCCATAGGAAAGCAAGTTTTGTTATGCTTGGTGGCCATGAAAAATATGCTCACAAGGTCTATTGAAACCTAGTGTCCACTAGGTGAGCCCCCAAGACAAGTTGCGATGGAAAAGTCATGCCAAGTCTATAGGCTCCCGTGTATCAACCATACCAAAGTTATACCTCCTAATAAATTTGATAAGGTTCCACAAAAATGGTCACAAGGATAGCAAGTTGTGTTATGTTAGGCACTCAAAAAAATAAGGCTCCACTAGCAAGCAAGTTGTGTTATGCTTGGTGGCCATTTTAAATACAGTAGGATAGAATAGTCAAAGGGGTTTTTCTTAGTTTATGAAATGTCTCACCTTAGGGAACATCTTTCTCAATGTCACAAAGAGAGGACTAGTCGAGGATAAAAGATTCACAACTTAGGGAATGCAAGCCATAGCATTACCACTAAGAGGAATATCATATGACAAGAAAAGTTGCACTCTTTAATTGCATCAAACCTAATGTCACCACTAAGAATACACATCACATGAATTTAGAAAACCACACTCTGAATAAAAAATTCACACTTCCTAGGAGATGTATGTTATCATCACTAAGAAGGGGACATGCAAACAATGAATGGGGGACAAGATGCCCTCCACTTAAAATGTCAACATAATTTCTATGTTGGTATTTTAAGTAGAAAGAGAGGAAGAGGGGATCCTTGGAAAGAATTCTCACCTCCCAAAACTAGTTATCCTTGCCCCCCAATTATAGAGACAAGATAATCACCAATAAATATCATGTTGCTTCCAAGAGAAATATGGTTACACCTAATATTGTACCACCATGAATGGAAATGAGAAAGAAACATAAAGCTACTAATGCCACATAGTGATGAGTAACGTGATAGGATGAAAATAATTATCAATTAGAGGAGATAGGTCTATCAAAACAAGGAAGAGCACCACAATCCTTAATATGTTGAATTTTATTACTCAAAGCCTTACATTCATTAGTTGAATGACCATGCACTCAATGATATACTTAAAAAGGAGCTTTTGTTGTGGAATTTATTTCATGTTCTTGGAAGAAGAGTAATCAAGTGGTATTTGAGAAGCCTTGACAAGATATCCTCTTGATCAATAGTAGAGGAAATTTCTTTCTCAACACAAGATTTCATACACACAGTAGATGATAATGCATTAGATGAGTATGAAGATAAAGTTTGGAAACCTAGACCCTACTTGGAAAAGTACGGTATAGACTTCACTTAATTTTTATTTTATTTTTCATTTTTTTATTATATACATGTTTATAAAGGCTTTTGTATCCAATACCTTGACATGCTTCCCACTTGGATGAAATTATTTTATGCTTCTTAGAAGGATTGGCTTCTTCACGATCACACAAATCCTTTTTAATTTTTTAAAGTTACATATGTTCCTCTCACAAGGGATCATGGGAGTTGAAGAGCCCCCATCACCACCATGGAGTGTGATGAGGTATAAACAACCTCATTTTTATGATGAGTTAAATACTTTGTTCTTACCAACCATCTCAACCATGCCAATTTGTTTGTTTTTAGAAGCAATAAAAGTCCTTTTCATAATATGATGCATTAATCTTTATTTCTCAATTTGATTGTGATTACTTAACTAATGTTGATATAATGGTATAAAATTTGAGTAGTTGTGCAGGACTATGCATGGCCTATGAAAAGAATAGACTTTAGGTAGTTGAAGTTAGAGTGTCAGAAGTTTGGGCATTATAAATTTATGCATGCATAGTGGAACGATTTCCTTTTAAACTTTTTGCTAACTTTCTATTTAAGATTTTATGGCTCCACTCAAAGCCTTTACTATGTTTTATGTCACAAACATCAATTAGTCAATTGTAATTCTATTTAAAGAAATTTTCAATGGTATTCTCCTGCCATCTAAAATTTAGGATTTTGTAAGTAGAATAGTATATATGTGTAACCAACAAAAACAATGCATGTTGTTATGATATGATTTGAATAATATTCAACTATGTTCTTTGTGTTACACTTTTATGATATGAATAAATAAATATTTCCAGTCTTATTTTGAGTCAATAGTTCTAAGTAATGGAAGTACCATGAATGGATTTATTTTGAAGATGTGAAAGTATGTGTGAATTGAGCTAATCATAGGAAGGCTTGAGAGCTAGCCACTTGAGGGATCTCATAGAATAGATAAGTATTTTCCCTGTTAATATTGTTATCTTCATTTTGTACATGTTAAATTTAGAGGAATTTTATTTTGTGTCGAGCTTTGTTATATGTTCCTGCAAGTCATGGTATTGAGTCTATGATTGTTAAGTTCTATTTATTTGAAATTTTCAAAGCACCCATTCTGTTTCTAAATACTGTTGATAATTACAAAGTTGCTAGGTATACTTCCAGTTGGTAGTTAGTCATTAATAGTTAGTTGTCTTTGTTTAAATTTCATAGTTTAGCCTCAAGCGTTGATTCTTAAATAATTTACATGCTTTCTAGAGTAATAATTTGATTGTTTTCTAGTTTAAAATTTTTTGTGCTTTCTAGTTTAAATTATGTTTTAGAGAATTTTAAATATTTAGAAAATCTTGCTAAGAGAGATGCCCAAAATATCCCCTATTGCATACAACCTTTGGACACTACCCGGTTAACATAAATGACATATTTTCAACTAAAGTGTTAGGACCTTACGACATCCTGTCACTTTTTGGAACCATTTTTAGGGACCCATTCCTTTTCTAGTGTTAATAGAATACTGTTTGGATACCTCTGTTAGAAAAAAAATATTTGCCAGGCTTCTTTTTTTGCATGGTTAGGAAATGAGGTCTGCACTGAAGATTTGTACTAAAACCCCCCCAAATCATGGTTCCAACCACACACAAGGAGATAGAAGTCTCAACTGAAGAACTTACTGATGAATTGATCAAGATGGATCAACCTAAGACCTCCCAACATACCCTAGAGACTCAGCCACTCAAGCAAACCTTTGAAGAAGAAACCATTCCTGTCAACATCATGGATGATAACAACAATGGTAACCCTTTCAACAAAAGGAGAAGAAACTATAGAGATGGTGATAACCTAAGAGGGGGAGCATGAACATTTACCTATCCTATTTCTCTCAACGAGGATGACAATACACCCATGAAAAACATTTCACCATCCATCTTACCAATCTTCAGAGGCTTATCCTCTGAAGACCTTGACTAGTTCCTTTATGAGTTTAAAGTTTTGTGTCAGACATATGACTACAAAAATTATAACCAAAAACATAAACTCTTCCACTCCACTTTGAAGAATTTTGCAATGTGTTGGTTCATGGGGATTAGCTTCAGGGTCGATATCCACCTAGAATGATATGGAGTCTTCCTTTTTGGACAAATACCAAAGTTATTGTAGATTCAGTGATAGGAAAGAAGAGTTGTTCAAATTAAGGTAAAATGAAGATGAAATCCTAGAATATTATCTTGATAGGTTCGTCTTCTTATCTAAATGATGTGGTGAAGAAGCCATAAGCCTGGAAATTCTGAAAACCATATTTCTCAAAGGACTTAATGAAGATGCTAGGAGAAGTCTAGATTTAATGGGAAAATGAGATGTGTCCCGACTCGGACTCGATGATATCATTGAGTTATGTTAGAATTTTTCTCGTACTCGAGGAGGTATTCATGAATCTACTTTTTTTAGAGGTTCCAACGAAATAGGTAAAATACGTGAGGAAATGTCAAACCTCAAAATTATCATTCTTGTTCAGTTAAACACTACACTGGATGGAATAAAAGACAAAACATGTAATCTTGAGACCTTATCCATCTATTGTCCTAGGTGTTGAAACAAACCTCTATTAATAGAATATCCTTTGGACAAAACTAAATTTTCCAAGTTTGTGAGAAGAGTCATGTCATTGATCAATGTGAGATCCTAAATGCAATAAAAAATTCCAAGAAAAGGGCATCTCATGTTGAGGAGGAGTTCAATTGTGTGAATTAAAGACTTGGAAGGAATTTCTCTTATGACTAGAACTCAAATCCCACCTGGCGACCCCCAAATAATTGGAATAATAATCAGTGGGTGGCACCTTAGCCTCAAGCACCACCTAATTGGGGACCACTTGAATAGGAGAACTAGTCCTAGGGAAACCCCCAATGGCCAAACCAGATGCAACAACAATGGTATCCTCGAAATCTTGCACCTCAATGGAATCAAACTCAAAATCAATTTTATAATGGGCCAAGGAGGATGCCTAATCCATAGAAAAACCTTTTACCAGCTTGTCAAAACCCTCAATAGAATGAGCAAGTCAACCAACCACAACTCCCACCACAACATGTTCCTAATCCAAATAATAATCATTAAAACGCCCCAGTGTATTTGATAGAATAGGAAAACATGACTGGACTTAACACTATCCATTATGGAAACCCATAGTTGAGGTCAAGAAAACCACTCTAGCATCCTACCATAGTTGAGATCCTAGATGAACTAAATGAAGAACTTGCTGAAAGGAATAAGACACCTTCCATACCTTCTGAGCAAAACCCAGTGAGTAATCAAGAAAAGCCTTTTCCACAATCCTCATTTAGAACTCCCAAGTTACCTCACAAAGAGGATGGTTAGAGATTAATAGATGTTTTACAAAAGGATCCCACCTTGAAAAAGAAAATTTGAGTGCCTTTTCTCAAGCATCTCAAAGAAATCATCTTGAATAACCCTCTAGAAATGACCTTATCCACTAAAACCATGTTAATACAAGAAATTAAGCAACTTAAAATCGAGGTTCCTTTGTTACAAGCGATTAAAGAAATTTTTGAACTAAACCAACTCATTAAATAGTTGTGCATAAAAACATTGGGAAGGAAACTAAAACAGATTAACATTGTGCACATAAACGAATATCTAGCTGACCTTTTGGCTAAAAAAACCTCAGCCCCAAAATATGATGACCCAAGCAGTCCACTTATAACAGTGGCAATTAATGAGGTAGTATACCTAATGCACTTGTGGACTTAGGAGCATCCATTAATTTCATGACGGTGGATGTTATGGAAAAATAATGACTCACTGATTTGTGTTCCACAACTATAGTATTGCAAATGGTAAATCAATCCATAGCTAATCCCAAAGGTGTCATAGAAAATGTTCTTGTTAAGGTTGATGGTTGGGAATATCTAGTAGACTTCCAAATAATCTAGTTCCTCACACCAAAGGATAGTTATCCAATAATATTAGGTAGATCATGGTTAGCTATAGTTGCAACCAAGATTGACTGCAGAGTAGAAGGAATGACCATTTCAAATGGCCCCAATAGCAAACACTTATTTATGTATCCTCCCACTCAACCCGTTGAACATAACCAAGTTTGGGTTGATGAACCAGATGGTGCCAACAAACAAGAGAATCTAGCCTCACTTGCTATGGTAGTCATTAAACAACATGGTGAAGAGTTGGAAGATGAATTGGAAAATAATATGCAAAATATTACTATAGACTCAAGTGATGAGGAAATTATAGAAGTGGAAGATATTTTGGGACATCTAATCAACATTGATCACACAAAATATGATTACTCCAATTTCATAGGGTTATCTTATCCCCTGGCTAATATCATTCCAAAAATGGATCACTTCTTCGAAGATATTGTCAGACTCCACAAAACTATGCTGCATAGTTGTCCTCTCAAAACCTTAATAAGAGAAGTTTATACTGTCACCTCCAACTATCCGGGAGTCAAAACCATCATGTTACTACCAGGGAAAACTTTAAATATCAGCAGCTGGTTGATAGAGTCAAATGAGCTCATGAAATTGTTCAATGTTTTGGTAAATAGATCTAAATATTTTTCTTGGGATTATACAGACATGAGAGGAATACACCCAAGTGTTTGTACCCATCACATCTATATTGAAGATGTTAGACCTATTTTTCAACCACAACAAAGATTCAACCTTGCTCTCAAAGATATTGTTAAAATAGAAATTGAGAAACTCCTACAAGAAGGATTCATCTATCCCATCTCTAACAACAAATGGGTTTCACTGCTGGTATTTGTTCCAAAGAAAAATGGGAAGTGGAGAGTGTGTGTTGATTATAGGGAGCTCAAAAAAGCTATCCATAGAGATTACTTCCCTTTGCCTTTTGTAGACCAAGTCTTGGAAAATTTAGCTAGAAGGAAGTATTTCTCATTCCTAGACGAATTTAGTGGATATAACCAAATACAAGCAGTAGTAGAAGACCAAGGCAAAACAACTTTTACTTTCCCGTGGGGAAAATTTGCATATTGCGTCCTTCCCTTCGAGCTATGCAACCCTCTTGCAACTTTTCAAAGAGATATTTTGGCCATATTTTTTGAGCTACTGAATGACTGTGTGGAAGTCTACATGGATGACTTCACCATGTATGATTCCACTTTTGATTAAGGACTTCAAAATTTGGAAAAGGTCTTGAAAAAATGTGAATACCATCATTTATCCCAGAGTCACGAAAAATTTCTAATAATGGTAGAACAAGGGACAGTGTTGGGACACCACATTTCCGTTCAAGGGATAAAAGTGGATCCTAAGAAAATTGAGGTAATACAACAACTAGAGACTCCGAAGAACCAAATTGACGTCAAAATTTTCTTAGGGCATGTTGGGTACTACCGAAGATTCATAGAAATTTTAGCAAGATTGCAACCCCCATGTTTTCGCTCCTCCAAAAGGATATAGATTTTGCCTAGATGATAGAATATCAAACATCATTTGAGACCATTAAGGAGAAACTCATCTCTGCTCCTGTCTTACACAAACCTAATTGGAACCTTTCATTTATATTTATGTTGATGCTTCCAATGATGCTATTGGAGTAGTTTTAGGTCAAGCAGATGAGAATGGAGGGAAATATTCCATCTATTTTATTAGTAAGAATTTGACTCCCACTAAATGGAACTATACTGCTACGAACAAATAATTCTTAGATGTGGTTCAATTGCAGGTAGTTTTTGAACCATTTGAGAAGTGGGGATTGGATTTTATCAATCTTATAGACCCTCCTTCACAAGGTAAAGAATACATTTTGGTCTTTACTCACTATCTAACTAAGTGGGTAGAATTCCAAGCCTTAAGAGTTGCTAGGGAAGAACAAGTTGTTGACTTCCCGTATAACAAAATTTTTCTCAGATTTGGAGCCCCTAGAAAAATTGTCATAGATCAAGGACCCTAGTTTATGTCCAAAGTTTTGCTAGCCTTTATTTATCATTTCCAGATGAGCCATAAAAATTTGTCACCCTATCATCCACAAGAAAATGGTCAAGTAGAAGTTACCAATAGGGAAATTGAGAATATCTTAACAAAAATAGTTTCACCAGGGAGAAGAGATAGGGTCAAGAAATTACTCAAAGTTTTTTGGGCCTATAATAGAACTTGGATATCAAGCACTAGTTTTACTACTTACAAGTTAGGTTTTGGAAAGAAACCTCTCCTACTCATTGAATTTGAACTTCAAACTTTTAGAACGGCAATGGAGTTAGGCTTAGACCTCAAATGAATCCAGGTTGAAAGAGTCTTACAACTTAGTTGATTGGATGAACTCTGATTAGAAGTTGTCCACCAAACTAAGCTAGTCCAACAATAGCGAAAGGTGTGGCATGATAAACACATAAAAGAAAGAGAGTTCCATAATGGGGATTGGGCACTGTTATTTAATTTTCGATATAAATATCACCAAGGGAAACTGAGGACTCATTGGTTGGGGCCATATGAAATTTCTAAAGTATTTTTGAATGGAGTAGTGCAGCTTAAACCTATTGATGGTGACACTTGAACCCTCTTAGTCAACGGTCATTGATTATGAATCTACCACAAACCTATCAAAAAAGAGGAATTTACGATAATGGTAGGAATCAAAGGAGAAATACAGTGTATTGACTCTACTACAACATAGCCAATGCAGTTTTCAGTTTAATGTCCTTATTCCAAAAATAAAAATAAAAATAAATTTTTTGCACATGAATGTATTTATAATCACTTCAGGGAATTTTTATTGTATTTTTTATCTTTTGGAATTGGCTAAATTTTGTTTATGCCTTGCAAGAATTTATTTTTAATCAAACTTAAATTCTAGTGCATCTTGCACTGATGCTCCGAAACTTGTTCATTCGATGAGTTACATTACCTAGTTTGTTCCTGTTGTCTAGTGAATCTCTCAGAAATTCTCCAGAATGTGTTAAGTCAATGTGATTCATGTTGTTCCTTTCTGCATTCCAGTGACATCTTTCAGTGATTCTCCAAAATTTTGTTCCTACATTTCGACAACATCTTTTAGCAATGCTCTAGAATTTTGTTCCTACATTCCGATGGCATCTTTCAACAATGCTCCAAAATTTTGTTCCTACATTCTAGCGGCATCTTTAGTGATGCTCCAAAATTTGGTTCCTACATTTTGATATCTTTTAGTGATGCTCCAAAATTTTATTCTTGCATTCCGGTGGTATCTTTTAGTGATGCTCCAGAAATTTATTTTTGCATTCCAGCAACATCTTTCAACAATGCTCCAGAATTTTGTTCATGCATTCCAGTGATATCTTTTAGCGATGCTCTAGAATTTTTTTCCTACATTCTGATTACATCTTTCAGTGATGCTTTAAAATTTTTGCTTCTTCCTTTTGGCTACATCTTTCAGTGATGCTCCAAAATTTTCTTCCTCCACTTCGGTTGCATTTCCCAGCAATGCTCCAAAATTTGCAATTTTCCTTCCTCTCCAAATTCTTTAACAGTTCTGATAACATACCCATGCTCATCATTAGATTTTTCCATTACTTCAAAAATTCACACCCTACACTGCCATCTTTTACCATAATAAATTAAAATTATTATGACCACTTTTCGCCATAATAATTGCAACACTTATTAGCCATCCCATCTTCATCCATAATAAATTCATTACAATCCCTTGCCATCCCATCTGATGATGCTATTACGTCAACATAGGTAAGCAACTTTCAAATCGATAATGGGACTTAAGGTATGTAAATCTTCTATTTATGTAGGTAAATTATTGTGAATAAAAATGAATAAATTGGCATGTACCACCTTCCTTTCCAAATTTAGTAAATTGTGTGGATTGTACCTTCACTTGAGATGTGGCAATTCATGCGCTCTTCCCCATGCAAAATAATGATTCTCATATAGCAAAGCAAAATGAAACAATTAATTTGTGTCCCATCAATAGTGTCAAAGTACAAGTGGTTGAAAGGTTTCATTTTCTTTAATCTACATCACAGTCTTGTTTAAATAGTTTTTCACCTTTACAACACCATGATATTTAGCAGATATTGTGTAGAATTGCAAGAAAGGGGCAGAATGGGTGGAGCTAAGCGTAAATCAGAACCAAATTCTCCAAATAAATTGTTGGCATTGAGTAATATTTCCAAACTATTTCAAAAGATAGGGTGTCTTGAGTTTATGAAGAAGTTTGAAGGGCATAACGAGCACTTGGTCAATTAATTTACAGAAAAATTCTTAGATGGACAATCGATAGTGCATGGAAAGAAATTCAAGGTAAGCCCTCGAATCATTTCTCTTTTATCTAGCATTGGAAATGAAGGTGCAAATTTATCAGAAACTACAAATATTTCTTATCAAAGAATGGTAGAACCTTTTAGAAGGGAGGGGGAACCTCATCCTTTGTTAGTTGTGAATACCCATGGACAAAATAAAGGGTTTCAAATAATGTCTATTCCAGATCCATGCAGAATGGAGGTTTCCTGGATAATCAAATATTTCACATGTGAAGGGCAATGTGCCATCATAGTTGGTCTCCCCTTTCAGTTACTAACTCATTTGCACCATGGCACTAAAAACCCTGAATTAAGGGTTAACCTTCCCGTTTTCCTTAGCGATTCCATTGTCAATATGATAGAGAGGTTTAAAATTGGTTTAGGTCCATTGAAACATCACAATATCATTCATTTAATTTGTAAATATTGTTTCTTGAAGAAAGGAAAAACACAAGAAAAATGGCAGAAATTTCTTCAGAAATTTGAAAACCTTGAACCACCAAAACATTTAGAAGAAGGTGGGCCATCTATATTTGTGAATGAAATTTTGGAAGAAGATTTCCCTGAGCTACAAGATGCCCCTGAACCTCAAATCTCCAGATGAGCTCCTAATGGCGAGGCACCAAAATATCCAACATACCCTTCAGACCCTGAGGAAAGACCTAGTCCACAAAATGTATCAAAGGTTCTAGAAAAACAAGGAAATATGGACCTAGAAAATTTGGAAGACGAGAATTCTCATCCCCATGAAAATGGAAAGAGACCCAAGAGTAAATTGCAAAGGACTTCCCCTTTGAGAAGAAGCAAACGATTGGCTTTTGAGATCAGTTGTGTTGCGGCTTGTGATCAGCCACATATTCCTAAAAATAAATGATAAGCTAGACAACTCTATGAAACTGTAGCAGAATCATGTGAAAATGTGGCCCAACCATGTGAAGAAATAGCCTAGTTAGGTGAATCTGGAAAGGAAGATGTCTCACTTGAGACAAGACAAGAAGAAATAAGAGAACAACTACCAAATTATGTACTTATTGAGGATGAGCCCATGGAGTCATTTTCTCCTTCACATAGGAAAAGCCAATGTAATTCCCATTATAAAAATCCATCATTATTTAAAGCAATCCCCAACCATTCAGAATGTTATATTGGCCCATGTAGATTTTTTGAGAATGACCTGTATTCCACTGGTAATCACTGCCACATCAAACTACCAATAAGACAATTAGATGTCTCTTTAAAACAATAATCCCGGTCCAACAAGCTAGAGAGACCTGCTATATTTTCATTTACTCCACATGATCAATTTCCACGTCATATTGAGTTCAAAGTTTACAATATAACTCATTTGAGCCAAAAAATTAAACTGAAGAAAAAATTTATGACAAAATTATTTCTTGAAGGTAGGGAAACCTCATTAAGTTTTTGTCATGTTTTATGATTATATGCTCTTGGTGATCACAAGCTAAATTGACAAAACCATCTGCTAGTTTATTTCCTTCTCTATAAGTATGAGAGATGTAAATATCTTCAAAGGTTTCCAACAAGATCCAAGCTTTCTGGAGAATATATCTTATTTTATAGTTACATATATTCTTTGATTTGCATGCATTGATTATTAATAGCAAGTCACCCTCCACATGCAATTTATTGATGTTAAGTTCCTTTTCCAAAGATAAACCTATTAATAAAGCTTTAGCTTTGGCCATGTTATTTGTACAGGTGTGAAGGTGAACTGCTTTCGCTACTACCAGAGATCTTGTTGAGTCCTGAATACAACAACTAGCTCCTGATGTGCTTGGGTTTCCTCTAGAAGCACTATCAAAATTAAGTTTACAAAATGGTGAGATTGGAGGCTTCCATTTTACCTTAGATCTATCCACTTTTCAGGCATTTGATAGCATTGGATACCCCTTGAGAGGCAATACTATATGTTCCCAATGGTTTAAAATAAAGTTATCCCAGTTGATGAATATAGAGGAAATTGACTTAAAATTTGCCACATAAGAATTACACACTTCTGAGAATTCTTTCTCAACCTGAACCTTAATTCTCTGAACTGAGACATCTTGATTCCTAAATATACATCTATTTCTTTCCAACAATATTGACCAGATTACCAAGGTCGGGGTAACTAACCAGATACACGCAAATAGTGCAGATTTGTAAAGAATTGGCCAACTGGAGAACATGTACCAAAGAGAATTAGGTAATGGGAAAATAACATTTAGCTTGTCCATGATGAAATTCCATACCTCATATGCCACTAAACATGTAACAAAGAGGTGATCATCTGTTTCATCTTTTTCTTTGCACAAAACACATTTGAAAGTTCTTGTTATTCCAAATTTCTCCAGGCAGTCACTTGTGAGGATCCTTTTTTTTAAGGCCAACCACACAAAACTTCTTGCCTTAGGCAATTGCATTAAATTCCAACAAAAAAAAAAATCTCTCTAAGACCGAGTATGGGAAGCTTGTGCAATGATTGACTTATAAACCTGTTTCACTGTGTACACTCCATTCTTAGATGGAGCCCAAAAAAGCTTATTCGTACATTGGGAAAGGTACACAACCCTATGTTTCAAAATATTGGATAATACATTTTTTGATTATCTGAAATCAAAATAGTTGATAAGTCTTTCCACTTGACAAGGCATGCCATTGGATTAGAAGAAGAGATATAATCCTTTAGATGATTTCCCCAGATTTATGAGATAGTTTTCTCAGCTAGTTGCATGTCTAGATTCAAATTAATTGGTGGCAGACCATTCTAGGAATCTTTCCAAAATAATATTTGATCACCCCTATTAACTTCCCAAGAAAGAAAAGGAATAATGACATCTCGACAAGCCAAAATGAAGTTCCACATAACTGAGCCCCCTGAAGGGTTAGAAATTGTAAATATCTTGGATGACTCATAGTTGTCCAAATATTTGTTCTGCATCAGTTTACACCACTTAAGATCCGGCCTAGAGTACATCCTCCAAGCAAATTTTGCCCCTAAAGCCATATTTCTTGCAAATATATTGTGAAAGCCCACTCCCCCACTCATTTTTTCATAATACATGTTCTCCAAAGAAACTAGAGGAAGCTTCTTCTTGTCATCTAAGTTTACTTTCCATAAAAATTCCTTTATGAGCTTCTCAATTTGATGGATAACACCCTTTGGTGCTTGCAACATAGTCAAAAAATAGTTTGGGATAGAAGCAAGAACAGATTTAACCAACAAAATCCTACCAGATAAAGTTAGCCATCTTCCTTTCCAAGAAATTATTCTTTCTCTTATTCTCTCTATTATCTTACTCCAAAATAAAGCCTTATTGAAACCCATGAAAAAAGGTATTCCCAAATAAGAACAAGGAAGTTCTGATTTTTGAAATCTTAGAATGTTGACCAGCTTTCTAGCTATTGCTACATTGGCATTAAAAACATATACCTTTGACTTGGCTGCATTAATTTTTTGCCCTGATGTTGAAGAGTACTTTTCTAGTAATGATTTTACTTGCTTTTCTTCCTACAAGGATGCCTTACCAATTAAAAATTGTTAAGATGGAAGCTTTTGAGAATTTCTTGCAATTTACCACATGATCCAAATGATAAACAATTCTTAGAAGATTTCAAAGAGGAAACCCCTATTCACCAAAATTTGTTGTGTGAATTTTTCATCCATGATCTATTTTTAGAAAAATGCATTGATTTCTTTATCAACCTTTTTGTTGGGGAGGTACAGCTTAGAGAATTCATGTCTAATATGCAGAAAAAAATTCAGTGGCAGGAGAGAACCAGGGAATAACTACAAGTAGAGAGAGTCGTAGGACTTTAGATGAGATATCCCAATAGGAAGCCCTTTGCCTTCAAAGCCCAATTTTGAAAGATTAAAAGTTATGAAGATATAAAGAACAAATATAATGAAAGCGTATGGAGTGCTTGTGAGGAGCAATACACTTCTCTACCTATGTATCTCAAAGGGAGGGAGATGATCTCCCTTACAAATTTAAGGCGGTCTTATAGAAGAGCTGAAGTATTAACATAAATATTACAACAGCTCAAAACCAAATGGATAGGAATTTGATACAAACCTTCATTGCTTCTTCAGTGACCCCCTGCAGTTTTTATCACTATAGAGCAAGGTCCTGGGGAATTACATGCATGGAAGATGAGGGTTAAGTTCAACAAGGGTTTTCTTAAAAATCCTGATCATTGGAATGAGGAAGCAGAGGACATGTATGATCTTAGTTCCAAATATGATGAGCTAAACAAGAAAATGGATTCAGAGAGGAAGAGGACTCAGTAGTGAGTAGAAGGACTTGCTCAGGATTAAGAAGGGGGGAGTGATGAGGTATAAACAACCTCATTTTTTATGATGAGTTAAATACCCTTCTTTGTTCTTACCAACCATCTCAGCCATGCCAATTTATTTGTTTTTAGAAGTAATAAAAGTCTACTTTTTATAAATTGATGTATTAATCTTTATTTCTCAATTCGATTGGGATTAGCTAACTAATGTTGATATAATGGTATAGACTTTGAGTATTAATGTAGGACTATGCATGGCCTACAAAAAGAATGGACTTCAGGCAGTTGAAGTTAGAGCGTCAAAAGTTTGGGCACCAGAAATTTAGGTGTGCATAGTGGAACAAATTCCTTTAAAAATTTATGTTGACTTTCTGTTTAAGACTTTATGGCTCCACTCAGAGCCTTTAAAATTTTTTATGTCACGAACATCAGTTAGTTGGTCAATTGTAATTTTTTAAAAATATTTTCTCAATGGTATTCCCCCTCCATCTGAAATTTAGGATTTTATAAGTAGTATAGTATATATGTGTAACTGCCAAAAATAATGCATGTTGTTATGATATGCTTTGAATACTGTTCAACTATATTCTATGTGTTACACTTTTATGATATGAATAAATAAATATTGCCAGTCTTATTCTGAGTCAATAGTTCTGAGTAATGGAAGTGCCATGAATGGATTTATTTTGAAGATGTGAAAGTACGTGTGATTTGAGCTAATCATAGGAATGCCCAAGAGCTGGCCACTTGAGGGATCTCATAGAATAGATAAGTATTGTTCCTATTAATATTGTTATCTCCATTTTGTACATGTTAAATTTAGAGGAATTTTATTTTGTGTCAAGCTCTATTATGTGTTCCTTCAGGTCGTGCTATTTAATTTATGATTGTTAAGTTCTATTTATTTGAAATTTTCAGAGCACCCATTTTTTTTTTGAATACTGTTGATAATTAAAAAGTTTTTAGGTATACTTCTAGTTGGTAGTTAGTCATTAATATTTAGTTGTATTTTAATAAAATTTTGTAGTTTAGCCGCAAGTGTTAATTCTTAAATAATTTACATGCTTTCTAGAGCTATAATTCAAATGATTTATAGTTTAAACAATTTCATGCTTTTTAGTTTAAATTCTATTTTTAAGCATTTTAAAAATTTAGAAAATCTTGCTAAGAGAGATTCCCAAAATATCCCCTATTGCATACAACCTTTGCACACTACTTGGTCGACATAACTGACATATTTTCAACTAAATTGTTAGGACATTATGACAACCTGTCAAGGTGATGTTGTTGATGTAGAACCAAGTTGAGAAAATGAAACACACAAGTTTTTAGGTGTGTGATATTTTGTATTCTCCCATAAAGGAGGGTGTATAATCTAATGAACCCCAATAATCCCTATAACATGTGTTTGAAGATGAATCGTTTGTATTTGAATCTTTGGGATTTTAGGGTGAGATTTTGGCCTCTTCTTTGAAATGAGGTGTAAAATCTAATGACCCCCAATCATCACCTAAGAGTTTTGTTGTAGGTGAAATAAAATTAGGATTACCATTAGCTTGTATAGGTTACACCTTTGAATTTGGAATAAAATTATTAAGAGAATTGGAAGTGTCATGATCATGTTGAGCTTGTGAATTATAACTTTTTTATCTGCTTCAATTGTACATATATTGTTGTTATATTCAAATTTCATCTCATGATGAAGAGTAGACAAGACTCCTTTCATGGCATGAATCCATGGTCTCCCTAGGAGAAGGTTGTATGAAAGAGGTCCTGACATGATATGGACAAGGGTGGGCAAAACTATAGGTCCAACCTCAATGGGTAATGTAATCATTCCTAATGGTTTCTTATTAACATTGTCAAAGCCATGAATATTAACATCATGGGGTTGAATAAGCTTATTGTCCACACTAATTTTATCTAGATCAATGCTACAAACATTAAGACCTGCTCCATTGTCTATGAGAGTACGCCTAACTACAATTTCATGAATGATCACTTTTATCATCAAGGATTCATTTTTATTTTGGACCTTAAGCGAGGTTAATTCATGTTGATAGAATGTGATATCTGACTTTGTCACTTTCATACAATCAAATGAGGTTGCTACATCATTCAATTTAATAGAAGATTGGATATCATTCTTCTGTAAAACTTCTTGGAACATTCTATTTTATGTAGGTGATGTTTGAATCAAATCCCAAAGGGAGATGTTTATTGGAGTATGATGAAGTTTCTCAACAAGATCATACTCTTTACCACTACATTGAGGAATGTTATATGTGTGAGAAGTTGTGTGATAACTTGGTTGTTGTGACACATTGCTAATAGTAAGTTGTCTTGAAAATTTTAAGATAGAACCTGAAGATAATGGATGTCTAATAATGGGAGGTGACTTAGGAGGCTCAATAATTAAATGGGATCCAATTTATGCATTCATAACCTCAATTGAGTTACCTAGATGACCTTCTAGTGAGGGGTGATCTAATGTGAACATACTATCTTCATATACGCCATCCATCTTACTATTTTTTGAGAGAAATGTAGCATTAGAAGAGGGACAAACAATATTCTCATGATACTCAATAATTGGTTCTTCTAACACCAAGATACCTCTGTCACAAGTAGGAGAGGTATCGACAGAAGAGCAACTAAGATTTCTATGATTTTCTATGATTGCCCCCTCTTGCACCAAAGATTTAGTGGATGATCTAGGTGAGATGAAGTCCTCAAGGGCTTAATCTAACATGTCAAAGTCATCAAAACTAAAGGGCTTGAATGATATTCTTTCTCTAATGTTTATCATTTAGTTTATGGTTTTTTGTTTAATGTTTTTAGGGTATTTTTTGGTTTGAAATGATTGTAAAATGCAAATTAATTTATTTAAACTATGAAACGATGCTGAAAATAAAGAAAATGTATATAGATTTGAAACCACCCACAACTAAAACGTGATATTTTTTCCCAATTTGCAATGCCTAAACTAAATGGATGATTAGACCTAATGCATAAAATAGAAATTCCCAAAAATTGGCAGACTGAAACAGTGGTTTACCAATGGATCTAGGAAGTGCAGGAGACTAAAAAAATGCCCAGAAAAGTTGGTTTTGATGGGCCCTAAAGGACTCATTCACCCAAGGGTGAATGGGTTCTTGTACAAGGTTTTTTAAAAATGAAAAATGCAAATTCTGAGTTGTTATTTGTGTTCTTTGTTCTAGGTTGCAAATTGTGCTTTTTATAGTATATTTTTCTAGATTTTGGTGTCTAAATGAAAAGGACAATAAGTGAACAAATATGACACTTTTGAAATACAATTTTGGCTAAATTTTCTAATGTAAATGACTGAAATCACACTAATATGCAAGTACTATGCAAAATCAATGTGATTTGTATGCATTTTCTTTTAGATTTTTCAGATTTTAAATAATACAAAATGTAAATTTAAAACCCTAGATGAAATGAAAAATAATACAATTTTGATAAGCCTAAATGAAAAGAAAACTAATGCAATTTTGACAACCCTAGATGAAATGCAAACTAATGTAATTTTGACAACCCCAGAGGAAATGCAAACTAATTGAATGCAATGAAAACTAATACAAATTCTAGATCTAGGATTTAAATGAACTCCAAAGTTCAGAAAGTTTATAGTGCAAGAATTTTAGGTTCACCAAAATGACACATAGAAAAATAGACCCTCTTCACTAATATGGGGGGTTCACCAATAATTTACTAAAAATGAAATAGGAAAAATAGGGTGTAATTAACCTATTTTTCTCCTATTTCATTAGGAAATGAGATCCCCTAATGATAGGATTGACTTTCAACCCTATGTGATTCAACCCAATTGGAGATCTTGAAAACTTATTTATGATTGAGGACGAAGTCAAATATGCCTAAATAATACTTTTGGGAGATAAAAATAAAATAGTAAATAATCTCAAATTTGTAATGTAAGACTCGAATCATGTAGATGAAGCATAATACTAATAGAAACAACAAACTTTTGGAAAATTTGAAGAAGGTAAGACACTAAAAAACTATTAGCGAAAGTGTCACAAAGCATCTTGAAATGGCGAATGAGTCCTAGTACATAACTTTTCCTCAATTTTTCAAAGCCTTTAGAGATGGATTTAAGATGCCTTTTTCCCACAGGTTTCATTGCAAAAATGTTGGAAATGAATTTAGGATCTGATTTTCCGTGGCCTTGACAACTTTTTGTGACAACTTTTCAACTTTGACAACTTTTACATTTTTGTACATTTGAGATATTTAATTCCAATCCTTTCTTCAACCTAAGATCTGCACATACACAAGAGAGGGATTTTGTTTTTGTTTTTGGTGAATGGGGGTTTTCCTTGGTCAAACCCCATTTTGGTAATTAAACCTTGAAATGCAATAATGATAAAGAGAAGGAGTGATGAATGAACACTAGATTGTTGCAACTCACCAAACCCTTGAATGGAGATCCTTAGAGGACTAAAATCTAACACATATCTCCAAGGTTTTGATCTTGCATGAATGGATTGATTGGATGCTTGATTTGATAGCTTGAATCTTGACTTGAATGCTTGAAACCTACATCACAATGTTAGCTCCAAAACATGCATAAATGAAAATAGCTTTGACATGATGAACTTGATCTTGATTGTTGTTGTAGATGCTTGATAAAACTGCTCTTCAATGCTATTGACAATAATATTTTCTCATATGAAAGTTTCCCTCTTGATTCCTAATGTTTAATTGATAAAATAACTATGTATTTGTAGATGATTTTCTAGTTTCTTGACAATTAAACATTGCAAGCTGAAATTTAAAATTTGAATCTAGGATCATAAAAATATCACCAAAAACATATTAAAAATTTGGTTCTAAAGCTTAAGGGGGACCCATGGGTCCTAGGCTCTAAGCCTAGAACACACACTTTCCAAGATGTTAAATTAAGTATAGGCATTAACTAATTGTGGGTTCTCCTTTTGAAAAATACAATTAATTAGGCTTATAGATGCATAATTGTGTCAATTAGAGGCTTGATTAAGTCCAATTAAATTAGGAGACCCAAACATAGTGTTAAAATGTAAAGGGATACATTTTTCTACACTACAATATATATAACTTGAATATACTCTTTGAGGAATATTTATAAAATATTTAAGTGGATATATTAAAATTGGATAGATTATAAGTACAATAAAAATATTTGATACTACTCATTCATAATTTTTGAGCATTAATGATCTTCATATTACTTTGAGACTACTTACTCTTAATACACTATTTTAGATGATGCTTGGGATTTTATTATATAATATTTAATTGAGGCATCCATGGATTCATACTATGAATGCAAGTCTATCTACTCTACATTGAAATATAAATTTCAAGTATGGGAATAAAGTTTATAGTAATAAATAAAATAAACATCTATTCAACCATTATTAGATGGTTGAGGAACCAAAGATTGTTATTACAAAAAAAAAGTATCTAAACAAGAATAACATATTCATAATGAGGAACATAAATAAGAAGATTCCCCACAAAATGGTAATGTTAATTTTGGAGGTGATTGAGGCATACTGGATCTTGTACCTTGTTTTCTAAAATAGTATATGATAGATGTTAGTGAATTTGATGTCCCACCTCTATAAATGGATCCATCTTCAAATGGATGTATGTGACCAAAGAATAAAGATACTACTAAATATTCTAAAGTAGCTTTTGTATGTGATAATGGATAAAAATCTATTACTTCTAGTGTAGATTCTTATTTTTCTTCTAAATAATTTGAAACCATATATGATCTTGTATTCAAAATAATATAAAAAATTAGATACGAAGGATATGGACTTGGAATTTGTAAGAATGATAATTTTGAGATAATGTGGTTGAAGAAAAATAAATCAAATGAAGGTATTGGATGTTTGCCACCACATGTTAATGGAATGAATGATTACAAATAATAATTAATAAGATTTATTTTATATTATATCTACAAATCTAGGCTTTAGTGATACATATCTTACATACAATATTTTTATAAGGTTACAAATACTATAACTTGTTCTATAATTATAGTTGTTTGGGTGTATAGACATCTAAATTTTTCCATATCCAACTACACTAGATTTAACCCCATCCTATCCAATTAAATAAATATTTATTATTTAATCCATCATTTACCTTTATCCCTCATCATTAATTAAATAAATTTATTTAACCCTTCACCTTTATCTCTCACCTTTGATTAAATAAATTTAATTAATTAATTAATTCGAAACCATATCCCCTAAATTATCTAGCTAAATAAATTAGCTAATACCTACCTAATTAATTGATTTAGGCTAATTAACCTTCATTACCATTTTCCCTAATACTTAATTTCACATCAATCTCAATCCTTGTCCACTTAATCCTAGCCATTGAATCCATCTACATGATCAAGATCTACATATTCCATCACTTGGAAAGTGTCATAACCTACCTATCCTACCATTTCTCACACATGTGAGCCTGTCTTTCACACATGTGAAGCGACCCTACCTCTCTCACTCGTCTTTTTCATGATCCTCCATATGTTTATGTTCACACATGTGTGATAATTCTAGCTCTTACACTTATGGCACATGTGATTCAACTCATGCCTCCACCTTCTAACACTTTTCACAAGGCTAATCCCTCAATCAATGCCCTCACTCTTATCACATTTTTGACCAGCTTATTAGCACAAGTGAATTTAAGTATTTCTAACTAACAATCAATATTGGTCAAACCTATGATTTAGTTAGATTCTTTGTAGATAAGTTAGATATGGCCACAATTTTTCTAAATGAAAGGGTTCACTAAATGCACATGTAGCACCACTTTAAGGCTAATTTACCAAAAAAAAAAATATTCAAAAAATTTGATGTTTTAGTAACCTACTCATATAAATATATATTTTTAGATATAAAAATACCCTTTTGTAGATCTATTAGTGTAGTTTTCAAATATATGTGTATGTATATATAGTTTAATTATGGTTTATATTTTATTTTTTATTCTGACTAAAAGTAGGTTATCAACACCAAAATATAAGGTTAATTATATTGTCAAGAAAAAATGCTAAATTTTTTTAAAAAAATTGATGCAGTAGATAAAAGATCTTATGTCAAAATGGTATATTTTTTTATCTATTTTAAATAAATAGATAAGACAAAAGGTGATGTCTCATTGAAATGTTTATGCGTTTTTTTTTTTAAAAAGGGGTAAAAACTTTATTGATAATTAGGAAATAACATTACATAGAAAGCAATGGGCCAAGGCCCTAGATAACAACAAAGACAACCAATCAAAACAACAAACCACATCATATCTCACCAAATCCATCCACATCCTCGGCCAGAATCCTCTCCAATTCTTGAAAAAACTCACATGATCCCTTCTCGCATCCTTCAACCTTCCACCCATCCATATGCTCAAAGGCCCACTTAGCCAAAAAGTTAGCTTCCCTATTCCACTCCCGCGAACTGTGGACAAATGACACCAGCTCCATCATGGAGCTAATATACATAATCTACTGCACAACCATAGCCAACTGCCAACTAACATCTGACACCTTTCATTCAATTAGAAAATTAATCAAAACCTATGAACTAGATTCACAAATAATCTTGTGCCACCCCAAAGAAAAATCCCTCTCAAAAGCGTAGAGAATCTTCAAACCTTCCATAAGTTTGATAGTTTGCATCCCCTTATGAAAAAAGAAGAAGAAAAAAATCATACCCGAAAAATCCCTACCAACACCACCAATCCCAGCAGGCCCCAGATTGCCTCTTGAAGAGCCATCAGTATTATTCTTCAAAATGCTAGTTGGAGGGGGAAACCATCTACCCTCCCATTGAACTTTATTTTTCACGCGACTTCCTCTTCCGACACAAGTAGAAGCCAAATACAACTCCTGAATCCCCAATCTATCCACAATCTCAACATCCCCTTTCTCCAAAGGAAACAACACTTCACATTTTCCTTCCATCGTCTCCTAAATCTTACCCATAATTATTTTCCAAACTTGTTGAACCAAAATATTTACCCCACAAAATATTCTATGATTCTGTTCCAACCAAATTTTCCAAAGTATGAAGGTAGGCCCAACATACCACACATCCTACAAGAAAGAGGCCATAGAAGGAGGCCTAACCGAACCACTCCAAAATTCCACCAGGGAGGAAGCATGAACACAGGATCTTTTCCAATCGCCCCACCAAAAATTCCAAAGTTGCACTGAGAAGGGACAACAGAAGAACAAGTGAGTCGAGTCCTCCTCTCCATCCCCACACAAAACATAAATAGGAGGGTCCTAGAATCCCCACTTCCAAATATTATCCCAAGTCAAACACCTATTCCAAGCCAAAGTCACACAAAATAGTTACACTTTTCCCACGAGAACTTGTTCCACACCTTCTTCCACCAGTAAACCTCTACCCCATCCAGCTTATGAGACAACAACACCTGATATCTAGTCGCAATAGTAAAGACACCCTTAGGATTAGGAGACCAAGCAAGAACATCCCCATCCTGGAGGGAACTACACTGTCTACGAGAAAGGATACTATGAAGCTCAACACAATCCCCCTCCATGTCAACACCCAGCCACTCATCAAGAGTCTTCCATCTCGCCCTCACCAACTGACCATGAGAGGAGAAGGAATTAAAGTCACACACTCTTGACCACCTAGCCTCAAGGAACCGCTAGCATAAATTCAAAAAATTAGGAAACTGAGAGAATGGGAGGACATCCATCCCAAGAATCAGAACAAAAGTGATCCTTTGTCCCCCTTTACAAATCCAAAATAATTCATCCTTTATAAGCGCAACCCCTTTCTTGAGCATGCCCCAAATCACCGAGCCTTTCCCCATAACGGAATATCAAGGAATGTTCATCCATGGGATCCTTGGAAAATACTTATGAGATAAGATTTTGGCCCATATCTGGTCTTGCTCCACACACCACCTCCAATATAATTTAACAGCTAGCGCTAGCCCCAACAAAGATGACTGCCTTAAACCAAGACCACCAATCTAATTTGGGCTACACACAACATCCCATCTGACAAGGATCTATTTCGAAGACAACAAGAAACCAGCCCAAAGAAATTGTCTTGCCAAATAATCCATTTCCTTAACAAAACCCACCAGGGCCACCTAAAGCATACATCTATAAATGGGGAGAACTTGCACCACTGACTTGAGTAACTGAACTTGACCAGCAAAAGACAACCACCTATGAGTCCATTGATTAAATTTCACCCAAAATTTGTCTATAATATTCCACCAAGAATCCCTAGGGAGCCTACCAACAAAGATAGGAATACCAAGATAACTCAAAGGGAGAATCCCAATCTGAAATCTCAAGATATGAGGAATCCTTCTCTGAATGGGACCCAAAGTATTAAAAAATAAAATGGAGGACTTATCTTCATTAATCAATTGGCCCAAGGCAACCAAGTAAACATCTAAGGCCTTGTGCAAATTTGAAGTTTCCCTAATTGTAGCCATACCCATCAAAGTAGTGTCATCCACAAATTGCAAATGAGACTGCAGAGGCAAACTGCCTCCCCACCTCCACCCTTGAATGAGATCCAACTCCACATTCCTTCTCACCAAATGTCCCAGACCTTTAGCAAGAAGAATAAATAAATAATGAGAGAGGGGGTATCCCTAATGCAAACCACGAGATACACCAAAAAGCTCAGAATGCTCTCCATTTATTAGCACTGAGAAGGAAGTTGAGGTAACATAACTCATAACCCATTGAATCCACTCCTCCCTAAAACCAAAAGCACCAAGAACCTTCTGAAGAAAGGACCACCGAACTTTGTTATAAGCCTTCCCCATATCCAACTTAATGAACATCACCTTATCCTTAGAGTTGGCCAAATAATGGATGGTTTTAGTTGCAATAACAACCCCATTGAGAATTTTCCAATCTGCCACAAAACCACTTTGTTCTTTAGAAATCAACACCTTGAGCCACTTTTTTAGCCTATCAACATTCAACTTAGAAATAATTTTATAAATCACATTGCAAAGAGAAATAGGGTAAAATTGACTTAACCTATCTGCCCCATCACACTTGGGGATGAGAGCAAGGAAGGTAGAATTCATAGCACATAACATTTGCTTATTCTTTTGACTCCTAAACAACCACCAATAAGTCCAACTTGACAATATCCCAAAATTCTTGAAAGAACTCAATCAAGAAACCATCAGGACCAGGAGCTTTCCTGTTCTTCATTTGAAGCACCATCCCCTCTAGCTCTTCAAGAAAAATCTCACTCATAAGATGCTCATTCATCTCCCTAGAAACCAATGAAGGGATACAAGAAAGGACCTGGGCTTCCTCAACAAAGCGCCCCTGCAAGTCTTCCCTAAATAAAGACGTAAAGTAATATACAACCTCACTCAAGCTTTCCTGAAATGGGGAAAGATGCTCACCCTTGTTCATCACCAGAATAGAAATAGAATTTCCATGTCTCCTAGCTTACACCAAATTGAAAAAGAAAGGAGTATTTGTATCTCCTTCTTGAAGTGACTCAATCCTGGCCTTTTTCTACCAATAGATCTCTTCACACAACTCACACTCCTCCAGTGCTTTCAGAGCCTAAGCCTCTTCCCAAAGTATATCTTCAGTCAACCCATCCTCCCTGATCAACCTCGTAATACCATCCAACTTGGACTGAGCAACTACCTTAGCTTGAAAAATGTTTCCAAAAAACTAATGATTCCATTGTTTAAGTTGATATTTGAAAAAAATTAGTAACTTAGCCAAAGTATACATTGTTGTACCATAAGTGGGTCTACCATACCTCCACCAATCAGCCACAAAGTCATGTAGAGAAGGGTCATGCAACCACATAAGCTAAAACTTGAAAGAAGGATACTGAGGCACATGAACTGAAGAAATAGTAAGCTTGATAGGCCAGTGATTAGAACCCATCCAATCCAAAATTTCATAGCTAGAGGACCACAAGCCACCAACCTAGTAACAAGAAACCATGAAACAATCAAGTCTCTCCACAATGCAATTTTCCCCAATCCTTTGATTGTTCCAAGTAAATTGGCCATTACTAGGTTTGATGTCAACAAGATTTAAAGATGAGATGTTGTCGTGAAGAAGCAGCATAGAGGGATCCAGCCTTTCCATACGACCACACTTCTCAACCATCTCAAAAATAACATTGAAATCTCCAGCCATAATCCATGGATGATAAGGATCCAGGCTCTGAATAAACTTGATATGGGACCACAAAATTTTCTTACCCTGAATCTCAATAGGCTCATATATATTAGAGAAGAGTATAGAGTCCCCTATCTCAAGACAAGAAGCAATCATAGAAATAGATGACTTAAAGGACATCCACCAAAGAGGGTGGACCTTCCAAGGGTTCCATACACAAGCCACACCCCCAATAGACCCATGAACATCGATGCACTTGCACTCACCTCTCCCTCACAACTTAGGCATAAAACAAAACATACTTTCAACTGATAACTTAGTATCTTGCAAAAAAAAGAACATCAGGAGATTGACTTCTAACCAAATCACAAACAACTTTTTGTCGAGGGCCATTGTTCAATACCCTTACATTCCAAGATAGAACAATCATTTCAAGGGACTCAAAAAATCAGAATCTAGAGTCTTTACTGCCCCTGAGTCCGCCAAAGTTTCCCCTATTAATTTAATCTTTTCCAAATCCTTCTTTCTACCAAGCTTGGATGACTTCTCCCCCAACCCTTTTTTTGGATCCTTTTGAAGAAGACCCAAATGTGAACAAGACTTGTTGCTCTTCACCACCTTAGTACCTGCATTCAACACAAGAGGAGATCCATCCCCTCACTCTTCTTTGCTTTAGTAGTAGGAACTGACTCCACCTAAACCTCCATTTGAAGATCAATGTCCATTTGCAAAGAACTAGCTTCCTGCATATCCTAAGTAGCCTCAAATAGAAGACCATCCTACCCTATACTCAAAGCACCTTGATCTAGATTCACCAAACCTAGATTCACTTCCTATTGGCTAAGATCATCTAAAACTTCAAACCTATTAAAAGTATATTCATTCTACCTCTCTTTTAAGGTCCTCTTTTGACCCTGGTTCCTAATACATGCATTGACCGAGGCAAAACCATCTGCACCCACCACATCACCAGGAATAGGATCCTTCCCCTTATCAACCCTAGGGGGTTGTGAGGAGGCTAAGAAGACTGGGATTTTGTCAGCCTAGCCTTTGGAAATCTTCGCTGCAAATGTCCATATTCGCGATAGAGATGACATTGAAATGGGAGAGTCTCATAATCCAACTGTTGCACCCAATAATAAGGTCTCACACACATATCCACAAAATCTAGCAATGGCTTACTTAAACCAATTTCAACACATATATAGGCAAAATTCATCACCTTTGTGACTTGAGTCTGCTACAAAGAGCCAACTGGTTTTTTGAGCATCAAAGCCAAAAAGTGCAAAACATCATCCTGCCAACATTCCACTGGAAATCGAGGAAGTCGAACCCACATCGAAAGTCGATTCAAAAGCTCCTAAGTAGGATTAGCCCACATGCCAAGGTTTAATAAATAAACCAATCTGGTTATAAAAATAGGGGCCACCTTCAAAGGCCCTATTACGATCTGCCAAACAATTAAAGGTTACCATGAAATAATTGTTTGTGAGGAGCATAATCTCCATCTCTCCCTCTGACATCCAATTTTGTTGGGCCCATGATTCCAGAAACTGTAACGAGACCCACATCCCCATAAAATTGCACAATAATGAATGCTTCGAATAATAATCAATATATTATGTGATCATCTCCAATGAAATAACAAGCTTCAACCTCTCCTTATAATATTCAAGACATCCATTGATTTTTGTAATTCGAGAACCACCACGCAAGCTCGAACCAACAAATCCCAGCTTTGGTGAAAACAAGTTATTATCAAACACCTTCAAAACATGTGACAGAGATTTCGAACCAATTTCCAAGTGAAAATCCATTTTGGGGCTAGCCCTAGAAGTCTCCCCATGTGACATATAAATCTAGACAATACACAAGGTGGGAATGCAAGCCCCCGGGTCATGTGGAAAGGAAAAAATACTTCCCCCCAATCCAAATCCAAAATCCCACACAAAGGCCCAACTGACACTCACATCGAAATACGAAAGACCCCCACACCAATGTATTGGTGTTGCACCTAAAAAATAGACAACAAATCATACACAATAAACTTGGTGACAAATCTCTCACAAAGAGTCGGCAACAAAGCTTCACACCAAGGGTCGATGATAAATCCCTTCCCACGGTGGTGCAACACAAACAAAGATAAGAAATACAACTCGACAGCAAAAAAACTTAAACAAGAAACATCCCCCACACACCTCCAAACCCCAACCTATGCACGAGCTCAAAAAAACAAAAATTAGGCTAGGACCCGTGTGCCTTGGCTCAGTTGCAAAACACAGAGCTCCTCCATCCTCCTTTTAGCGATCTCCAAAAGATATCTAAAAAAAAATATTAAGGTTTGGGCCTTGGTTGTTGGCACTACAGGCAAGCAACCCCACTAGTTCACCAAGGAGCCTCCCCTTAATACGAGGGTAAACAACAAACTCCATTTTTGATGTGGTAGAGAGCAACCCCGCGAGATTCAAACCTTGGTTGTTGGCTCTACAAGCAAGAAGCCTCGCCATTTCACCAACTGGTTACCCCTAAATATTTATGTGTTTCAATACATACACATTTAAATATTTATTTTAAAACTATATATATCAAAATTAAAAAAAATCCATGCACTAAAGTTTCAACTTATATATACACAAAACAAAATGAAGGAAAAAAATACTATATAAAGTGTGATGTCCCATTTAACTTCATTTTTTAGCATTTTATCAACAACTAACTTATAGTGTCAATTTTATAAATAAATATATTCAAATAATTTTTTATTTTTATTTTAAAATACAAGTAGAGAATACGCTAAAAATAAACATTTTCTTAATTTACATCATTTCAAAATCCAAAAAATATATGTCACTTTTTAGTGATTCAAGTTAAGAATTTGGATCAACATTGGTCATTTCCTTTATAAAAGTGTGACACAACTTTGTACTTTTACCTCCTAACCATCCATTAGACATTTCATATTGGCCCTTGATTTTCCCCATCAAGAATCTATAAATATATTATGTTGCTCTCATTTTGATCACATTCCATCATCATATCCTCATGTTGTCATTTTCTTCTATCAATCCTTATCTCAATATCATGAAAATAGTATAATAAGCAACCACATTCTACCATGTATCACTCATCCAAAAGAGAAAATGAAGTGTAGATGGGTGCCTCTACTTTATTTCTCTATCACGAGGTGAAAAGGGTAAAAGATAAAGGTAATTTGTGTTTATTGTATTTATCTTGTTATTTTCATCTCTTACAACTTTTTTAAAATCTTCAGGGTGATTCTTCATGTGTACTAATCGATCAAAATATATTGCAACTATGTATTTTATTTGGGTAAGTTGATGACCCATCAACTTACACCAATAAATTGGCACTATTATTAAGGAATTATTTGAATAATTTCATATTTCAAAGACCTTAGTTAACCAATATCTAGTGTATCTAGGAAGATATAATTCCTTTGTTGGTGTCACAAAGATATTTTCTACTAATGAAATTTTGTCTCTCTTGATTAAGGAGAGTGGAAACTCTCCTTAATCATAAGATATAAAATATATTTGAAAATTTAATATTAGTTATGGAAAGTGGAAAAATACCCAAAGAACAATGTGGACAAGAAGATATTTTAGTTGATACAAGGAAACAACAAGACCAATGGCGAGAAAAAATTCAAGTAACCCATCTATGTTGAATTCTCTCATTGATAAATAGTTGGCACATTAGGTAGAGGTGTTACATTTCATGATTTAAGGGATCAATATCAATATATGTTAGATAAATTATCTAATGATATGGTTTGGACTAGTAGGTGAAGCCTTAGATGTGATTTTGAATTGCATAGAAATGAGATGAATATGAATGCAAGAAGTAGAAATGTATCAAAAGAATTGTATGCTAAATATGTGAACACAAATTTTATATTACCTCATAAGTAATAATATCAAGAGGTGATCCACATAATTATTCTCCTACTACCTCTCCTAAAATTGGACAAGAAAAAGACCTTCCTTTTCATGATTTTGATGTGATCATTCAATCACAGATAGTTTAAGAAAAGAGAGTTGGATCATCATATGGACTTGATCGGCCAACTTAGACAAAGAGAGTATGAAAATAAAGCCCAAAACTAAGGGAGACTTATCATTATCAATACAACTAGTACTTGTGAACCAAAAATAGATTATTACTCAAAAAAATATTATGAACCAAAACATTACTCATAATGTTTCAAATCAACAAGCCCACAACTTATAATAAAATCAACAATATTAGTAATAATATCTTTTTTGGAAAAATGTATGAATACCTCTTAGAGAAATGATTCAATATTTTAACTTGTTAGATAGCCATTAGGAATATAAATATATAATCAGCTTAAACTTAAAAAAATTTAGGTTAAATCCTAATCCAATTCCAAATGAGATTATAGAAAAATTCCAAAATTTTAAGGCAACAATGTTGTCATTGGTGAAGATAAATTGAGAAGTTTCATTAACCTAACAAATGAGCATGAGATAGATTATGAATACGTCATGATGAAACCCTTCATGTATTCATTAGAAGAGAGTGATAAAGAAAGGTACATAAGCCTCCTAGATAGTATCATAGAATCATGGGATGAGATTATGAGAATTTTTCTATTACAGTATTGAGAAAGGATTGATTCTAAGTTTGTAATCCATGAGCTAACCACTATCAAGAAAAGGGTAAATGAAAGTGTTTCTTATTTAATAGAATTTTTTAATGACTGTGAAATTTTTTCCTCCATATTTGGTATTGAATGATTTAATATATTTGCTATTGTATTGTAGAGAATTCAATGCTAAGTTGGAACATTTATTGCATGATAAAAATCCTCAAACATTGGGGGAAGGTTATACCATTGAATCAATATCAAGTGTAATATGAGGGCATACAACAAGAGTGTTAAGAGAGGTGATTTTAAAATTCTAAGATCATATTCAACCACTTGAAGTAAACCCCTTACTACTAAAGACAAACTTGATAAGTTAACGGGGGAAATGAAAGATATCTCCTATAGGGTTGTAATATTGAGAATGGATTACCTTCTAACAACATTTTCACACATTTCAATGAAGGTAAAAGGTCACAAAACAAGCCCTATAATTATGATTGGTCTAGGAGACTTAGGAAAAATGAAAATAAAATGGTTCCAAGACATGGAAATCAAGGACACCAATAGAGACATGCCTCTTATACATTGAGGAAGGATCATGTGAACCCTCAAGAAGATTCTTTTTGGTATGAAATATTTTATTTTCCTCATGATCCAACAAAATATATTATTGCTACAAAAAATTTAGAGGAGAAATAATTCCAAGATGAGTATTATACACTAAAGTATTATGAATATGACAATGTGGACTAGCTTGATATGTATGATGAAGATGAATTCCTTCAAAAATATTGTGATATAAATCATGTTGAATATGAGATACCTAATTAGGACTTCAAAAATCCTAAGAAACTAATGAAATAGATGTACAAGAGAGAAAAAACATCAAATAAAGATATTATATCTCTCACCGACATTATTATCCTACAAGTCCGAAGTGATCACCAACTAAGAAATAAGTAATTAGGTGCCAAAGGTCATGCTAGAAATGTTGTTGAGCACCATAAATTGGATGAAAAAAGTGGAAATAAATATCAAAATTAATGAAAATAAGACTTCAAGAAGGCCATCTCCTAATAAAAATATGTATATACTAGATGCATCTCTATAGAAAAAGTATGTCCCAAAAATCAAGAATATTAATTTATCATCTAGTAGTATGGAAAATTTGAAGTTAGTAGGAACAATTGCCAAGAAAAATCAAGTGAATATAGTAGAAAATGTAATACATGGATTCATTAGAGGGTTTGGAACTATTGTGACATATTATATGTGTGAATAGCACAATACACAAATCAAACAACAAACAAAGCACCTTCCACTCAAGAGCTCTACAAAAAAAATTGTTATTCCTCTAAAAAAAATACTTACAAAATGAACCTCACGAATCTTCAAGGAAAACAAGAGTCTTCAAAGGTTGAGAGTTCAAGTGAATACCAATGATTATTGCCTCATGTGTGTATTCCTTAGTTTACACACCCTTTTATTTGTAGGTTGTTTCTCCTACATGCACTTCTTGGTTTCACATAGTTTCAGTGTACCTGTCATGGCTCTCCTTTTCAACATTATGGGGGGGTTTCTACTGTTGTTTCTAATGCTTCCTTGGTTTTTCATTTATGTTTTGCATATCTAATTCCTTTTCCTATGTACTTTTTGATGCAACATACATCAATAGTTGGTTACCAAGCATTTCAATGAGATGGATCATTTACCATATGGACACTCTTGCATTCCTATTTTTGGAGGTTCTTCATTTTAGCACTATACCAGTCATCATTCGACAATAGTCTATAGCTTCTTCATGCTTCATTGATATTCTACATGTTCCTATTTTTTGGGAAATTATTTCAATTTGAGGCTTCTTAGTCCTTTACCTTGATTTGTAGACTTTTTTAGTCCTTCATTTCACCTTTCTCTCTTTTGGAGAGAAAATTTTCCCATGTGGTTTTCTCCTTTTCTCCAATTTTGAGAGATCTATTGTTTGTTCATGGGTACCTCACTAGGCCTTATTTGTTGGGACCCATCATGCATTCTCTTTTTAGGGTTTTTAGCTTCTCCCTAAGTTCAACATTCAAAAATTCCCTAATTCTTGCCACTATGAAAATCTTTGGGTTTTTGAAAAAAACCAAGTTTAAGTGAGATCCAAAAAATTCCAGCATTGTGAGGAAATCGCTTCCCATAGAAGAATCCAAAACCACCTAAAATACCTGATCTGTTTGAAACCCTGATTTTTTCAATAAAACAAATAAATTTCCCATTTTTTGAGATTTTTTGATCTCTCGAAATCCCTAAAAAATGCATAAATGACTCATTTTTTTAATTTTTCTTCATCCTCAAAAATCCCCGCATAACACACGAAGAATCAATCTTAGGAGATTTCATGTACATATGGAATCTTCGAAATCCACCCTTGTAGACCCAAAAGGGGTAAGAATAAGAAAATAAACATTTTTGGGAAAGTCCAAGATCCTTTCAAAATCTCAAAATTCCTTGATGGTGCTAAAATCCCAAAATTCCATGATAGAGCTAAAATCCTAAAAAGGTCTATTCAAGCTTAATTTTGATGTTTTAAGGATTGGGATTTTAGCACGTCAGCTAATAATGATGATATGTATTAAAATTGAGAGAATTTAAGTTCTTTTCCTTATAATTTGAGGTGAATTTGATATATTTAGATTTCTAAGGGACTTTTGTTCATCCTTTCCACAATTTCACTCTAATTGATTTAGCCTATGTTTGACTAACAAATGTGGGATAAGAAGAGTGAGAAGACATACCATCTCTCAAGGATAGCCAAAATGAAGTTTGATTTCAAAGGTGTGCTTCTTGAGACAAAGATAGTTTCATATTGGGCTAATGTTGGAGACACCAAATTGGGTCATATCAACCTTAAAGAGTTTAGAGAAAGGATGATTGGAAAGAATCATTTAGACCTTGAAAAGAGAATGGTCAAGAGTGGAATAGCCCAAAATTCAGGTTTCCCTACCTCAGTGCAATTCTTGGACTTGATAATTGAATGTGTGAAGCATTACAAATGGTACCAAAGGAGGATCATAGCTCTAGATGGGAGAATCCTTGCAAATTTCACATAGATGACCATAGTCGAGGCCTTTGATATTCCAACTTATCTAGTGATGGAAGTGGTATGAAAAGAACAAGCTAGTGGAATATACATCCAAGGACTCAAAAGATGTTTAGAAATAATCAATTCAAGCTGGTTGGAAAAACCTAGGACACATTACTCCAAGATGCCTAAGACTCTTTATAGGAGTGATTTTAAAGATGAGTGTGGTTACTTAGTTACCCTCCTAAGAAGAATAATGGATCTCCCAAAGGAAACCCAATTTGAATAATGGATTCTTTATTACATTGAAGAGATATATACTAGAGACAAGTCCATTGGGAAAGAATGATCAATGGTAATATAGATGCATAGTTTGAAAACTTGCAAAAAATTAGGTCCATCACAATGACCTCCTATGTTGTCTATATGCTTGCAAGGAATTTTAAATATAGAGGATTGACCTATCATGGTGATGTAGGAAATGGGCTTGGACTTCATACAAATTTTATGATTTCCACCTTCAATTGCACCTCCAAAGTACTTCACATTACAAAAGGGTAAATGATGCATTTATTATGTATATTGTAAAACTTTTTCGAAAGAACCAAAATACCAAGGTATCACAAGAAGCAATGGATTTGATTAAAAGATATGGGTCATGGTATATACAATTCCCTAAATTTGCTTACATAAGAATACAAGGTTGCCCAAATAGACCATATAGGCTTCCAAAGTATCCAACAAACAAGATTGTAATTTTTGGAAGTGACAAGACAACTAAGTGCTTTTAAAAAAAAAATTGAAAGACAAGCATAAAGCGGATGTGGGATTTCCAATTATGCTTTGTGGAACAAAATTTTATCCAACAACATTAGGAGCTGAGAATTTTGAAGTTGAGTTACAATTCTATAATTTTAAAACTCACACAATTATAAAGAATTTTGATCCATATGATGTATCCAAACAATTGATAGGTAGATGGTATAGACATAAGCCTCATATTGAGGACTACTATTCCAACTATCAAGATGAGTTTGAAGTCAAGAAAATAATATATTCAAGGATGACATTTGGTTGACATGGTTAGGCTTTATAGACCATTTCCTATACATGATCAAGTGGCGGATGATGGTGATTGTGTGCAATATCATGATTATGATTTGATAAAAGATAGACCCATTCCACCTCTTGATTGGGCTGAAGAAGAGATCATTTAATTAGATGAGTTAATAGATATAGTTTCAAAGTATACAAAGAAATGGGTAGAGTATAAGGATTCCAATTTTATTGAAGGGGTGACATTAACATGTGATTTAATGGGTAACTTGGAATTTCATTCTTTAAAATATGAGGACAAAGAAATAGAGGAAGAATACAAAATTCATAATATAGATGAAGATGATACTGAAGAAGAATATTTGGAAACAAAGAAGGCCAAAGGAAAGAAGAAGAAGAACATAAAAAATAGGAAGCCAATAGAAAAGAGGAGAACAACTAGAGTTGTAACAAAGGAGCCTCCTACAAAGAAGAAAAAAAAAGGAAAGAGAAAGAAGGCCTATTTGTCCACAATAGATACATCTCCTCCTATCCCTCCTTTTACAACAAAATAGCCTCTCTCAACTGCAACACAACAAGAGGTTATTCCTTCCTCTGTATCTAATGAAAATATACCAATTGCACCACTAGCTCCCACTGCTATTTGACAATGGAAGGATACACAAGAAGAAGTAATTTCACTAGATAGTTCAAGAGAGAAGACACAAGTTGTGTATCAAAGAAAATTTTATTCTCAAGACAACGTTCCATTTCCTAAGTTATAGATAATATTGATAAAAAAATTAAGACAATTGGAGGAACAAGAGAATAAAAAATAGGCAAAAAGAATCAATTATTTTTGAAGAAGTGACTGCTCTATATTTTGAAGAACAAAATATTCAAGAAGTACAACAAGAAAGGAAGTAGTATGAGGAGAATAATATGGAGCCTCCATTAGTGTATGTGCATGATGGACAACAAGAAGATGATCTTAAGGAGGTCAATGTTGAGCAAGTGCAACAAGATGTTAGTCAAGAAGAACATAATGAAGGTCAAGTGGACTAGATTTTGCAAGGAAGTTAGGATCAATAATCTAATCTGAACATTGAGCAATCAACAAAACTAGATTGGTTAAGAGAGAAATTACAGGAAAATCCAATAGTGGAGACAATTTATCCAAGTCTTGAGGATTTTTTATCCAAAATCAATAAGCCTAGGGAGAACAAAACGATGAGAGTTTATTCAAAAATAACTAGGGATGATTCAAATAAAAAGGTTGTGCACATTGCTACTCCCTCAGTGGATAAATAAAAATGAGACATTTCTCCTAATGAATATAATATTTCTTCAATAAATTTGGGATCAACCACAAAGAAGCAAGAGGTTCAGGAACTTAGGGCATCAGTTGAAACCATGGTGCAAAGATTAGAAAAAATAAAGGAAAAATAAAGGCACAATTAAGGGTACAAGTGGAAGATTTGTAGAATTGTATCAAGCATCTAGTCAATCTTGTGCAACAAGCTGAAGGTACATTTATCCCTCTAAAAGTGCCATCAAAATAATTAATTGATGAATTGGAGAAGATGAAGTCAACTGCTAGGGTAACTGGTAAGTGGATTCATGGTGTTTTTGATAGAAGCAAGTAGATTTTTGAAGAACTAGTGCAAATCTATGCCACTACCCAAAGTTCTCTTCAAAAAGTATTGAACATGGTTTTAGATTGCATGAATTATAATGATGAGACATTGCCTAGGTTGAGTATGTTAATTGGTATCCCACAAAAAAAATTAATTAGAGAATTTGAATAGAGGATAAGGTTAACAAGGTAGAATATTGGTTACATTCCCTGAGTTTCAAGAAGGAAGTGATGGATAAAGATAAAAATGATTGCCTAAGGATTGAAAAAAAAAATTAAAGGAATTTTTGAGGGTTATTTTGCATTTTTGGAGGCACTTACAAGAAAGACAATTTCAGAAGATGAAACAAACATTAATATTTTGAAGAAATTGTGGAAAGACAATTTCTTCACTCATCAGATTTCTCATTTAATAAACATCATCTAGAAGTTGTGTCTATTTTCCTAAACATAATGCATATATTCAAGGAGTCACAAGGCAATTGGACCAAATTGATAAATGATTTTGATGTTGAGTTGGCCACCTTGGTATATAGAATAAAGATGATTCCCATGCCTCCCAATGAAGACCATAATGGGATTATTTACAATATCCTAGAATATGCCAAAAGAGAAAATGATGTAGGACGAATTGCAATTGAGGATGATCTACTTTGAAATCAGTGCCAATTTTTTTAAATGCAAAGCTACCTCACCTAACCAAGTTCACCTAGAGCTTTGTGTCAAAGTTGTTATTTGGAAAATTTATTAAATGTAATGTAAACCAACCTAGGATAGATTTGGACCATTGATTAGCAATGAATCCTAATATTTCATTTATATTTAAAAATCTATAAAATTCTATACCTTTTCTCATTGTAAGGGAGAGAACTTGTAATTGTTACAAAAATACTAACAAAATTAATACAAAAATTCATCTTTATGAATAATTTTATATTCAATTTTTAATGTTAGCATAGTTTCATGTATCTGATCAAGACCTATCTTTTGAAATAGTTTAGTTAGTTTAAATATTTGTTGGAATTGATGTTGATGGAGTTCTAGGTTCATACCATTTGACTCTTGTTGATTGTAATTTTTAGTGTATGGTTAGTAGTAACTATTTTATATTTAAGTTCAATTATGAATTGCTTATTAAATTGCATGGATTTAATGGGTTTCATGAATTATTTATGATCTAAAAATCTTAAGATTCCATTGAAGATTTCATCTATTTTGTGTAGTTGTGTTAAATTGGCAAAGGAAAGTTATATTTTATGAATCTTATTTATTGATTCCAATTAATTTTCAGTTTTAGGTTAAATAAGGTTCTCTAAACCCTAGTATTTTGAAGTTTATTTGAGGTGAAAGTTGGAAATAGTTGAAAAGACAAATAAAAGATTTTATATCTCAATAAAATTAGATATTATTAAGGAGAAGATTGCAGAAATCAAAGCTTCAATGCAAGAAATGGATTTTCAATTTTCAGAAAGTGTAAGTCCCTTTGTGGTTACCAGCATTATCACATACATTTCACTGAGTTATCCAAGACACGGTCAAGAATTGACTATGAAAACCTTGGGGTTAGATTATTTGAGTGATCAAATAATATTTCCTTTCAAGAGAGGATAGGATACCCAATGTATTTTATTTTGTGTCGAATAGTGTAAAAACACCCATCAACAGTTTTAATAAGGAGACTAAAGAAATATTGGATGCAAGATATGTAGCTTAAACAAACAAGGTTGAAATTTTTTTGACATCTAATTTTCCTATAAAATAAATGTATGCATCATGGATGGAGAAACACAATGGATAATATTGATTTTTCAAAGTCGTCATGATTCTCCAACATGTTTTCAACATGATGAGGTTGAGTTCACATTTCATCTTCTACAATGATATCAACAAATTTTTAATTCAAATTGTTGAAATTTTCCAAATGATCTTGATTTGTTGTACCCATTTTATCTCAACGGGGTAAAACAATATCAAATGTAAAATGTGACAAGTGAAATTGGCCAAAAACCTTGCACCCTCATTATGTCTTTAAAAGGGGATTTATTTTTAATTGTAAAGGTTACTGAGAAATTATATTTTTTGTGGGATATAATAGTCAGTTTGGTCTATAATAAGAAAAGGTTGTGTCTAAGTATATACAAATATTTTGTAGCAAGTAGTCATATTTTGATTGAAGCTTAAATATGAATACATGCTTCAATGATTCATCATCTCCAATTTATGATGTAACATTTGTTGAATAAGACAACTAAGAGGGGGGGTGAATCATTTGTCACATAATTAAACCTTTAATCCAATTACCATAACTAATCCTTAACACTTCTTAAATGATTAAACATTAAGTGCAAGTGCATAAATTGAAAACCATCACACAAACACAACACTAGATTTACGTGGAAAACTCGATGAGGGAAAAACCAAGGTGAGGATTAAATCACACTATAGAAAATATCAAAATGATTATAAGAGGCTCACTTCCTGATAAAAAAGGCTCATTTCCAAAACAAGGACTCACTATCCAAAAGGGCTACCAACTAGGAGGGCTCACTACCACAAAGATACAAGAGATATGTTATAGAGAAATGAAAATATCAATGCAATAGATAAATCCACCACAACCACTCATAAACATGCATGAATGATATAGTACACCTAATGGTCATTGCATCCGAAAACTCAGCATTTAGGCTTAGCACTGATCTACCACACTTGCATCACACACACTTAGTGAATAGCATCAATCTCGTATCTATTTGAACTTTTTTCTTTTCGCTTATCTATCTTCTTCGCTCTTGTGTGTCTCTCTTCACCACTAACTCATCTTGTATTTATACCATCTTCAAATTTCAAATGTATCCAAAGTTGTCCATCCAACATTAAATTCAAATTATGTTGGCACCAAACATCCTATGGTGGAATTAGAATGAGGGCGACCCAAACACTTGCTTCATTAACTATAAAGATAGTGTTTAACACAAGGTTGGTCAAACCAATGTAAAACACATAGAACAATTAAGCACAAACCTTCCAGATACCAAAATCAGCTTTATCACGATCATAGTAACACAAATCTCGAACCACAAGTCATAAAACTTCAACAAAGAGAAATTTGAACCAACAACATTTCTCCTAAACCTCAATCAAAACCTTAGAGAACCATAGTTCACAATTGGTGAATATAACTTGCACTAAAAAATGAATTAATAGCCAAAAATCTAGATATAGCAACTTCCAAAAATCATGATCAATAGATTTGAACCACACAAACATAGGAGAAAAACTCAGAGAAAAACCCAGAGCAACCACTGAACACTTGCAATCTTCCTTCAATACAATTTTCTCAATATCCTCGACATATACAGTCAACATCAACCAGTTGATAACCAATTGACTAGTTGACATCAATGACAACACCTTCATTCCTTCCATTCTTGCAAAATCTCCCCCTTTTTCATTGATCGCAACACATGATGTGAACAAAAATCAAAGACAACATACTAGCTCTGAATACACTTCTCAAGAATTTTCTTTTTGTTTCTCCCCCTTAGTAGATAATCTCTTTTTCACATTCTTCCTTTCCTCTCCCCCTTTGACATCAATGGCAAAGGAAAAAGATATTTACATTGATTTCCCCTTTAACAACTGAATACTCACAATGACAACTCATGACACTACCTGCTCCCCCTAAGAGGTAGCCACCAGACATCAGTCCAAAAGAAAGAAAGATCCATAGATCCAATAGACTGATGCATCTTCGTATGTATCTAGTTCAAGAAAGGAGGGGAAATGACCCCTAACTTCTCTCGGAGATACTCAAAAGTATCTTTAGGAAGAGCATTTATAAATATATCAACAATTTGTTCCTTTATCGAAACATACTCAAGCTTTACTTCATTCTCCATAACCTTCTCTCTCAAGAAATGATACCTGATAAATATATGCTTTGTCCTTTAGTGCATCACATGATTCTTTGAAATGTTAATTGTACTTGTGTTATCATAGAAGATAGAAATAGGATAATCATAAACCACTGTGATATCTTTCAATGTCAGTTTCATCCATAGAACTTGTGTATAGCAAGATGTAGCAGAAATATACTCAGCTTCAGCAATATACAAAGAGACTGAATCTTGATTTTTACTTAACCATGCCACCAATCTACATCCAAGAAAGAATGCACCACCACTTGTACTCTTTTTTCCATCTACACATCCAACCCAATCTGTATTTGTATAAGCACTTAGTGTAGAATCAATATCTCTAGGATACCATAACCCATAATCTGGAGTGCCATTCAAATATCTGAAAAATTCTTTTAACAATAGCAACATGTGTTTCTTTAGGATCTTCCTAAAATCTAGCCACAAGATAGACAGCCTACATAATATCCAGTCTAGTAGCAGTCAAATACAGTAGTCCACCAATCATAGATCTATACTTTCTCTTATTAGCCTTAGGTGAATCGTCATCTTTAGCCAGTTTGCAACCAATCACCATAGGAGTACATACCGGTTTAGAACCATCCATCCCAAACTTCTTCAATATCTCTTTCACATACTTGGATCGTGAAATAAAAATCCCCTTCTAATTTTGATTAATTTGTATCCCAAGAAAGAAATTCATCTCTCAAAATAGACATTTCAATTTCTTTTTGCATCTCTTCCGCAAACATCTTGCACATAGTTTCATTTCCTCCAAAGATAATGTCATCAACATATATAGCCACAATCAAGATTTTGTCATTTTCAATCTTAAAATATAGATTACTATCTGTTGTACCTTTGTTGAAACATTTCTAAATCAAATACTTGTCTAACCTCGCATACCAAGCTCTAGGAGCTTGCTTTAATCCATATAAAGCTTTCTTCAATCTACAAACCATATCTAATTGATCCAACAACTAAAATCCTTTTGATTGTTTCATGTAGACTTCCTTTTCTAGCTCACCATTCAAATTTTTTTATTTAACATTCATCTGATAGACCTTAAAATATTTGTGAGTAGAAATTGCTAAGAACATCCTTATAGCTTCCATTCTTGCTACCAGAGCAAAGATCTCCTGAAAGTATATACCTTCTACTTGTGAGTAACCTTTACACACAAGCCTCGCTTTGTTTCTAACCACTTCTCCATTTTCATTCAACTTATTTTTGAACACCCACTTTGATCCAATAATGTTTTCATCTACCAATCTTGGGACCAACTCCCAAGTTTGATTCGTCTCAATCTACATAAGTTCTTCTTTCATAGCTTCCATCCAATGTTCATCTTTACATGATTCACTTACATTTTTTGGTTCAATCTCATAAAGTAGACGTCGGTTTACTTCAGCAACAAATCTACTTCTAGTCAATACTCCTTTTGTCTTGTCTCCAATAATCTAATTTTTTGAATGATTCTTCTTTACATACCTAGGTGTCTTAGGGGACACCACCAAAGCTTCTTCTGCTCTTTCATTATGTTCATCCTACTTTTATTTCTCATCCTTTTCGTGTTCTTCCACAATCTCTTCTATTCTTACACAATCAAGTTCATCACATACATATCCATCAATATCAATACAATTGGTCATTGTTTCATCAACCTTGACATTAGCACTCTCTACAATCTTTATCAGTCTTTTATTGAAACATTTGTATGCTTTGCTTTTAGTAGAATATAACATTTGTCTTCTAATATAACATCTACTTCCAAATACCTTGAAATAATTAATGGTGGGGATTCTTCCATGCCATAGCTCATAGGGATTCTTTATGCTATTTTCTCTTACTTGAAAATGATTTAATACATAAACAACAATATGAGTAGATTCTTTCCAATAAACTTCTAGTAAACCAGCCTTAGTAATCATCGATCTAGCTTCCTCTTGAGTTGTTCTATTTTTTCTTTCAACAACTCCATTCTGCTAAGGGGTTCTTAGAGTAGATAACTGTCTCTTTATTCCATGCACCTCAAAAAATACATTAAACTCATGGTAGGTGAATTCTCCACCTTTGTTAGACCTTAAGCATTTTATCCTTAAATTCACTTCATTTTCAACCATAGTTTTGAATGTCTTGAATCTATTTAATGCATCTGATTTCTCTCTAAGAAATGTAATCCATGTATATTTAGAATAATCATCAATCAAAAGCATAAAGTACCTTTCACCTTGTAGAATTATTACTCTTGTAGGAACACGAATATCTATATGAATTAAATCCAATAGTCTAGTAGTAGACTATTCCTTTGATCTGTAATGACTTCTTACTAGCTTTCCAAACTAACAATTTCTGCAAATAGTCATAACAAGCTTTGTAATTCTTGGTAAATCTCTCATGGCTTGAATAACACTAATCCTCGCCAAGTTATCAAAATTCATATGACACATTCTTTGATGCCATAACCAACTGTCATTAATTTGAGTCATAAAGCATCGCCCATCATCACCCTTAAGTTGGTAGATATTTCTTTCAGATTTCTTTCTAGCAGCAATCAATCTTTTGGATTCTTTCTGGATCTCACACCTCTCATCCTTAAACACAATATCATATCCCTTACTACACATCTATCCAAAACTCAAAATATTATGCCTTAAAACCTTAACATAGTAGACATCATTAGTATTATGCTTGCCATCAAAAATTACTAAACCTATCCTACAAATTTTAGCACCAGTATCATCTCCAAACATAACCAAGCCTCCATCATATTTTTCAAGATTAAAAAAGTTACTTTTATCACCAATAATGTGATGTGAACAACCACTATCAACAACCCAATAGTTCTTTTCTTGTTTAGAATGTAGGGAAAAGATAACATTACCTTCATTTTTCTCCTTCTTTAGAGGGCTTTCCTTTACCTATTTTTCAAAATTAGTAGAAGTAGGTTCATCCTTTATCACCAAGAACAAGCATTCATTGTCATCGGGATATTCATATTCTCAATCCTCATCAAATATACTAGCATTCTCATTCACATAATAAGCTTTGTTAATCTTCTTTCCTTTATTTTCTTTCTCATATCTTTGTTTATTCCTCTTAGCTCTTTCTAGAAACTTTGCAACATAATGACGTATTTCTCTACAACTAAAGCATTTAAAGGGTAACTTACCTTCATACTTGGTGGAGCCTTTCCTCATCCTTTTTACAAAGTTATCTTTTGTTTCATCAATACTTTCTTCATTCGGATATTCAACTTTTGTAGTCTTAAAATCAGTTTTTGATTTGCATCCATTCCTTAGATTCAACTCCCTCATCTCATAAGATGTCAGAAATCCCAACAAAAGATCCTTAGTATAGGTCTTATAATCTATACTACATTCAATAGCACACACCTTCTCACTTTAAGCATCATGGATAGTTCTAAGAATCTTCTTTACAATCCTGGTTTCATCTATAGTAGCACCAAGTCCTCGCATTTTGGCCACTATTTCATCCAATCTCTATACAAAAGCTTTAACATTCTCATCTTCAAACATATGTAGAAGGTCAAGTTATGTTTCCAAATTCTAAAATTTCATCTCTTTGACTCTTTCATCATCTCCATGTGCCCTTTCCAAAGAATTCCAAACTTCTTTAGCAATCTTCAAGTTTTGAACCTTAATCAATTCATAATGTATCAGATTGTTCTTGAAAATGTACTTCACCTTATTGTTCGCTTCATGTGCTTTGATCTCATCAGGTGTACTCAGACCATTAGAAGGAGGAGTGCAAGGATTCTTGTAAGATTTATCCACATCATATCCACAATACTCTAAATATTCTTCTATCAATATTTACAAGATACCATAACTAGTTCCATTGAACCTCAGATAATTATAAACAATTTTTCTAGCCATCTCAGACCTTCCTCAAGTGGTTAAGCTCTTCACCAAGGAACCAAGCTCTAATATAGTTGTTGAATAGGAAAACTGAGAGGGGGGTGAATCAATTGTCACATAATTAAACCTTTAATCCAATTACCATAACTAATCCTTAACACTTCTTAAATGATTAAACATTAAGTGCAAGTGAGGAAACTGAAAACTATCACATAAACATAGCAACACCAGATTTACATGGAAAACCCAATGAGGGTAAAACCACAGCGAGGATTAAATCACACTATAGATAATATCAAAATTGATTACAAGAGGCTTACTGCCAAAGAAATAAGGCTCATTTCCAAAACAAGGACTCACTTTCAAGAATAGGACTCACTATCCAACAGGGCTAACAACTCGGAGGGCTCACTGCTACAAAGATACAAAGAAGATACAAGAGATACATTACAAAGAGATGACAATCTCAATGCAATATATAAATCCACCACAACCACTCATATACATGCATGAATGATAGAGTACACCTTCTTCTCACTACATCTGAAAACTCAACATTTAGTCTTAGCACTTATCTTCCACACTCGCATCACACACACTCACTGAATAGCATCAATCTCACATCCATCTACACTTTTTATTTTTTCTTATTGCTTGTGTGTGTCTCTCTTCACCACTAACTCATCTTGTATTTATACCATCTTCAACTTTGAAACATATCCAAAGTCAACTATCCAACATTAAATTCAAATTAGGTTGGTTCCAAAACATCCTAGGGTGGAATTAGAATGAGAGCGACCTAAACACACACTTCATTAACTTCGAAGATAGTTTTTAATACAAGGTTAGCCAAACCAGTGTAAAACACATAGAATAATTAAGCATGACCCTTCTAGATGCCAATATTATCTTTATCAAGATCATCGCAACATAAATCTCGAACCACAAGTCATAAGACTTCAACAAAGAGAAATATAGACCAGCAATATTTCTCTTGGACCTCAACTAGAACCTCAAAGAACCACAGTTCATAACTGGTGAACATAACTCTCACTGAACAATGAATTGGTAGGCAAAAATATGGATGTAGAAACTTCCAAAAATCACAATAAACATATTTTAACCACCCAAACATAGGATTAAAACCCAGAGCAAAACTTGGAGCAACCATTGAACACTTGCAATCTTCCTTCAATACAATTTTGTCAATATCCTCGACATATACAGTCAACAATAATCAGTTGATAACCATTTGAGCAGTTGAAATAAATGACAAAACCTTCATTCCTTCCATTCTTGCAACAATATTTCCTTTGAATAATAAAATCAAATATTATTAAATTATTCATGCAAATTTATTGCATCGAGTTATTTTATTTTTACTTTTTGGTAAAGGAATAGTGTAATTTTTTTTCTTGAAAAAAATGAGGATGCAATATTCATAGAGGTATTATTAAGTAGGATCACATTGTATCCTTTCATAAGCCACATTATTATAAGGTGATAATGTTCAATTGACCATCATGATATGTTTGGATGTTGTAAATTGAATATGTATGGTATTGTGACTCTATAATCCTAATTAAGCATCAATTTATCTTCATGCATTCTCTTAATCTCAAATTTTCTCTTGAAATGATAAATGTCATTCCAATTATAAATAATTTGTACTTATTTGACAACTTCATGCCATATATTTAAATATTATAATGAATGAACTAGTTATTATATGAATTTATGCAAATCCTTGTCAATTTGTATGAAGTTCAATATCTACTAGGAACTTGTTGCAAGAATGTTGGTGTTTTGATTGATGTCAACTATGGGATGAAGATGTTGAGGATATTGAGAAAATTGTGAAAAAGAGGAAAATAGGTTGTGCATGTGTAGCTGAAACCTTGAGGAAGTGTTGTGAGTACATGGAGCTATTATTTTGTTGTAGAGTCTATAGATGAGTTGGAATGAAGTAATGAGCTGAGATGATGTCTCTGGTACTTGGTTTCCAAGTGCTTTTGAGAAAATTTAATAAATAGAGTAAACTATGTTGTGCAAATGTTCATAGTGTGCTTTGGTGTTGTGTTCTGCATTCTTTCTATGTTGATGTTATGCATGTACAGATCTTATAAGTTATTCAAGGTTGTTAGAGGTTGCTATATTCAAAATTTGGGTTTATGGATCCTTGTACAGTGTGAGATATTTTCACTAGTGTGTGAACCAATTGTTCAGTAATGTTTTCTATGGTCTGGGAGAAATGTATTTGCTCCATGTTTCTTTTTCATTTGGCTTCAAGTTATGACGATTTGGAAAGTTTCTTATAATGTCTTTATCTTTCTATATTCAAGTTCTTACTTGATTTGGTGTAGTACAGTGAGAGTTTCATTTATCAACATGCAAATAAGGGTTACCAATTGTTTTGAATTGAAGAATTTGTTGATGTGAGCTTGGATGAAGTGTTTGATTAATCTTAACCAGTTCATGGGTTATTCTGGATTGAGTTTAAGAGAATTATGTTGTCCAAAACTTTCATATTGGTTTAAGGAAGCATATACTTAATGATTATGGTGTTTTGCATGGGTATTGATCAAGATTGTGTTTAACACTACATGCAAAGCTTGTGGAAGCATGTTGAAGTGTGTTGGGATATATTTGGGTCCTAATTAAGGATTTGTGTAGGTCAACTTTGTTTCTTTCCACCGTGAGAATTTTTAGGTGTCGAACTATTTTGAATTTGAAAGTATTATGGCTAGTGGCCGACATTGGAGAAAGTTTTTGAGGTAGAGCTTGACATAAATATGTATGGTGTTGATGTGAGTTGGTGAAAAAAATATTAAGAATCAAGATAGATATGATATTTATGTGAGTGATGTGTGTAATGTGAATTTGAGCAAAGCAGTGTGAATTTCATGTTAGGGTTCTTGAAGGCAGTGAGATGAAGGCATCTGAAATCTTTCATGTGAGACTATGAAAGTGTGTGAGTAATTATGGTGGATTCCTTGTTGTATTCAGAAGTTTTTTTTCTATGTAACATTCTTCTTCTATCTTCTTGCATTATTTTTGTGGTAGTAAGCCCTGGTTGTGAGCCTTTTGGAAAGTGTCTCCTATTCTGGCAGTGAGCCCCTTTGTACCGATTTTGATATTACCTATATTGTGAGCTAATCCTCACCATGGTTTTTCCCTCATTGGATTTTCCATGTAAATTTGGTGTTCTCACGTGTATGGTGTTTTGATTTTAGTTTTTGTTATCTGCATTTCATTTTTAATCAATCTAACAAAATAAGGGTTTAACGAATGCTTGTGGATTTGATTACTATTGAGGGTTTTGAAGGTTTAATTGTTTACAACTGATTCACCCCCCTCTCAATTGTCTTGTTCATTTCAATAGAACTATGGTATAATTTTGTCATTTATTTTCATTCAATGTCATAAAGGGAAACCCACCTAGGTCTTGTAGAGCCTTAAATATAAAGGAGAACAATTGTATAATATGTCTTCTATTCATTGGCCAATATTTTAGTGTGTTTGAGCATAAATATGGAGCATATTTACAATTCATTGAAATAAAAATTTGAGAAGCAACACGTGGCATGTATATCATGCACTTTGTGTTGCAAAGACAGTTGTCATTGCACCAAAAGATTGGCATGTTAATGTCTAATACAAATTCCAGAGAATGAATCTATGAGAGGTGATTAAGCCATGTCACAAACTCGAGCGTAGCACTACACAACACAAGGAGACCAAGGGCACACACCTTGCAACAATCCCCCCAAGAGAAAGTGAGGGGTTCACACCCGTGACCTAGGCTCTGATACTAATTGTTGCAAAGACGGTTGTCATTGCACCAAAATATCGACCTGTTAATGCTTCGTACAACCACTAGAGTTAATGAATCTACGAGAGGCGATTAAGTTATGTCATGAACCTGACTGCTATGTTTCACATAACAAGAAGACCAAGGGTGCACACCTTGCAACACTTTGATGGTGCATGTTAAAAATAAGGAAATGGTGCAAGCATTTTATTAGTGTCACCAAATGAAAAATTAAAAGTTTACTTTTAAGTTAAATTTTGAATACACCACTCTAATTAAGTATGAATAATTCCTACTTGGTCTAAATATGGCTTCTAGGTATGGAATCAAGACACTTGAATGTTAATGATGATTCTAAGTTTGGTCGTGTCTTGGGTGAGATGTACATGTGCTACTAAATAAAGACACTAAGGATATATAGAAATGCAGTGTGAGATGCAATCAAGATGTTTGATGTCATTGACAACAAGTGGATTGATAGAGAGGAAAATGTAATAGCTAATGCATTTTTTATTTTGGCATCAAAGTTTAATACTTCATTGGCATCATCCCACTATAGGTATAGTGTTGAAATCCTTTCTAGACTAAATGATCTTGACAACTATAATTGGCAAGTCTTTAACAAAAACCAATTGATTTATAAGTTTTTGAATTATTGCAATCATTTTAAAAAATAGCTAATTGATTGGTAGCCCATGGTGGAAGAAAATGAAAATAGGAAGGAGACTCTCTTCAAGAATGAGATGATATAGCTAGAAAAAAATATCTTCCAATTGTTCTAGTTGCTTTGGAGTAGATGTTAAATAATACCAATTGTAACAAAACAATAATTAAGCATGTTCACAATGATGATGTGGAGGTGGTAAACTTAGATATTGATGCAACTCCTAGGATGGTAGGCCTTGGTAAGAACTTGAAGACAATAAAGAATAAAGTGTTGATTATACTATTCAAAAAATATAAAAAGTGTTTTTCTTAGTCTTATAATTAGTTCAAGGTATATGAGGAGGATTCATTCCAGCATACCATTCCCCTAAAGCTTGGTGCAAATCCTTCTAAACAAAATCAGAGACCCATCAACCCACACTTTCTTGTCAAATGAAAAAAGAGCTAATGAAACTAAAATATGGAGGTATAATAAAACTAATTAGACATTAATATTGGGTTTCTAACCTTGTTCTAGTAAGAAATAAGAATGTGGATATTATATTTGTGTTGAGTTCAAAACTTTGAATATCAAGTTTATTAATGACAAATACCCATTACTTAGTGTGGACCATTTGTTATAATAGGTGACATTGTTAGAGATGATTGCTATGATGGATGGTTTCTCTAAGTACAATCACATAATGGTTAAGGATTCTAAGCATCCAAAAGAAACCTTCAATATGACATGGGGAACATTTGTTTATGTAATAATATTATATTGGTTAAAGAATGTGGCAGCCACAATTCAAAGGGTTATTCATATTGCATTTTATGTCCTTATAAATGATATTATGGTGGTCTATTGATATGATATTACTATATACTCCAAGGATAAAAATTATAATTAAAAACACTTGGAGTTAATCTTTTAGAGGTGCTTAGAGTATGGGATTTCTTTTAATCCCAAAAAATGTATATTTGGAGTTGAAGAAGGAAAGCTCCTTGGACACATAGTTTCAAATGAGAAGGTGAGGATATATTCATAAAGGGTCAAGGCTATTGATATTATTTTGTATCCCTAGATATACAAGGAAATCTAGTTATTCTTTAGGTAGATAAACTTCATGAAAAGATCTATTCCCAACTTTGTAGAAAAAAAGGTCATTTATAAGATGTTAAAAAATGGACAATTAACCATTTGGTACAAGCAAGCAATTGATTCCTTCATGGAGATCAAATATGCAATCAAGAAGGCATCAATTCTAGAAAGTTCACATTATTCAAAAAAAAACTGTTACTTTCCTTTATAGTTACAAAAAATGACGATAGTTATGAATAAATAATAGAATTATTTAGAAAACCTTTGAGAGATGTTGAATTGAACTACTCCATCATGGAGAATCACACCTATGATCTTGTTAAGGTAGTGAAAAATATTAGGTCATATTTGGTAGGAGAAAAGACCACTACCTTTGTGTCACATACAATAGCTAGAGAATTTTTTGTGCAATAGGAGGCATTACAAAAAGGTGTAGATGGATCAACCAGATCTAGGAGTATGACTTTGATGTAAAGAGAGTCAAATTTTAAAAGTTCAAGGCCTTGTTAGGTTAATGTTTGATATGAATTTGGATGTAGCTAAAGTGCATTAGGTTTAATTTGAACCCTCTCTTTCTCCTTGTCATTTGAAATATTATCCTTGGTATTTAAAGTTGTTGTGTTTTATTTGGAGAACCTAAATTTTTATCTAGAGTTAGATAATAAATAAAAGAGAATATTAAATATGATAGCCCAAAGCCATGTGCTTCTCCAAGGTTAATTAATGTAAAATAAATTTGATGGTGTAATCCTGAAGTGTTTGAACAATGAGAAGTTGGAAAGGTTTATAGAGGAATGTCATTAATGAAACTTATGTAGTGGGAATTTTATGTCAAAGAATATTTCTCATAAGATTGGAGAGTAGAATATTGGTGGTCCACATTGTTCAAAGCTATGGCTAATTTATAAAATGATGTGATTCTTCTAGAGGCTTTCTAGTTAGATGAAGTTTTTGGGTGCACTTTCCCTCTCTACTATCTTAGTTAAGGCTCCATTTTAGTAATGGCTTAGTAACTTTATGGGGTAGATTATCAAAAAATACAATAATAGATATAAATAGATATTGGTGGCTATCAATTACTTCACCAAATAGGTAGAGGAAATCTTGACATGAAATAATATATTAAAATTAGTGATTGGATTTTTATTGAATAATATTATTAAACATAATTTGGTGTGTTATCAAAGATATTTTTTTACAATGTGATGTGTTTCAAGTCACATGAATTCATTGATATATACTCTCAATATGAGATATCTTTGACACATTCATCCTCTTTTCACCCATAAGGAAATGTATTAGTTGATTACAACAAAAAATCTATCATGAATATAATTAGAAAGACTCTATGTGCAAATGAGAAAAGGTGGGATGATAAGATAAATTTTATTGTTTAGATAGACATAATAAATTGAACAAAAATACTATTGGGAGAAGTCCATTTAAACTAGTTTATGGAATAAAGGAAAAACTGTTAGTCAACCTTGATTTACTAGTTTATAAATTTCTATAGGAAACTAAAGGGGAAGAAAAATATGTCATTTACCAAAGAGTGCATCAATTAATTGAATTAGAAGGAGCCAAGAGGGTTTCCCATGAGAGGAATCTATTGAGACAAAAAAAATGAAGTATATCTTTAATAAGGTTGTTTAAGGGAGTTTTAGGTGGGGGATATTGTTCTCATGTGGAACTCCAAATTAGAGGATAAAAGAAAGCATGGAAAATTTTATGCCTTGTGGGTTAGACCTTATCAAATTATTGAATGATGTGATCAAGTTAATTTCTACCTCAAGCGTCTTGATAGAGAATTCATGGAACTACCAATCCATGGTAAACATCTCAAACAATATTTCTCTTAAGGGTAAGGTGCTAAGAAATTTTATACATATTTTTGTCTTTTTATTGTTGCTCTTTGTCTTCTATATATTATGTCATGTTTCTTTATGCATCCATGATACTCATTTGATCTTGATGTGTGTTTATCTTGTGTTCCCCTTTTATTTTTGTGCTCCTAGAGATCTAGATTATCCTTATTACCACATGATAGAAATCCCAAAATAGAACCAATGTAAGCACCCAATTTTATTATGTCTAATTGTTCTTGAATCCTAATATCCTTTATGTATTTTAGCCTTATTATTCCTATCATATATAACCAACTTTATATGTTTCCTAATGGATCTCCACTAGTCAAATTTTGCATATATTTTGTTCTACCTCATCTTCTATGTGCCTATCATTTATTTGAAGTTGAAAAGGTCTCAAAAATTCTAAGTTTGGAGGTTTTATTGTTAAAATTTCTAAGGTTTGTGCTTATCTTACACTTTTAAAATCTTTTTATCTTGGTATGCCTTTTACCCAACTCCATCATTTCCTTTATTCCTATTAAGATATTATGCATTCTCATTTATGCATACCTTTTATCATTTTATCACCTTTTTCCCCTTTTCCTATTGAGATTTTAGAATTTTCCTTCCCAACTTCCCTTACCTTTGTTAGAGTTTTAGACTTTATCTTATCGACATGATTTTCTTTGGAACCTCAACTCCTTGATCCTTTACACTAAGTTACATATTGGAGCTAGAGTTTTGGCCATCCCCTTACCAAAGTACCATTTCCTTGGTACCCCCAAAATTTAATCCTCAACAATTTACACTACACTATTTCATCAAGATTGTGAGTTTGGGCATATCCATATTTAGGTACCTCAAAGAAATCACTCTCAATCTCGATTCCTAGTCCCTAACTTTTGATATTTCTTTATGTATGCTTTATTGGAGTTTAGGATGTAAGAATACCTCTAATGTGGTATAAGGTATGAGACATCCCCAACTCTCGATCCCTAACAATTTTCATTGTAATACCTTAGTTAAATTTTGAGTTCATACCTATTCTTATTTGCATGCCTAAATGGATGGATTTCTTACTTCCACTATCCTCAACTCTTTGAAAATGGTATTGGTTATGATGTATATCTAGCCCTTGATCCCCAAAATTTTTAAACTCCCACATTTTTCACTAATCACTCCCACCTACATCATTGTATAACCCATAGCATCATTAACGGCTCAATAAGGCCCTTCAACCACCTAATTGGCTTTTTCTACCCATTAACTATTGTTTATTTTAAGGGCATAGATATGAAGGCACTTTTGATGATAAAAGATGAAGGTTCCCATATTATAATTAGTGTGGTAGTTGAAGTTTCATGCCTTGATAGTCCTCATGCCTTCTCTAGGCTACCATTTAAATAGATTTTGTGGGTTATTTTCTGCCCTACATGCTCAAATTGAAGGATTCCATTAATGCTCAAAATAATAATGATCATGAAGAGAAGAATTTTCTCATGCCTTTAGGTACTTATGTACATATTGAAGGGGAAATTTTTGCATGAGAGAATTGATGCTAATGAGGTCAAATGCATGGGTGGCCTATGTGACAATAAATGACTTTGAATATTTTCCCTAGGCTGCTCAAATGTACTAAATGATATAAATAGTCATATTTTCATTTTGTAAGAGGATGAAAAAGGGAGAAATAAAATGATCATAACAAATAAAAAAGCCTACTTAATGAAACCTGAAGGTTCTCACTTTCTAACTTTAGGTATAGAATTTTGACATTGTAATGATTCACATTCATCCAAAAAAAATTAATAACATTTTTAACCTTTAATAAAGTGAATAATTGAAGGTATAATTGACCTTGATTGAGTATCTCCTTGTGCATTTTTGGATGTGTTGTTGATTAGATGGCTAGCCAAATGATTGTAAAATCCTCACAAAGATTTTGTGAGGTATATTTTCATATCAGTAAAAGAAATTTAAGGGTATGCTCATGGATTACTAACTATACTCATTTAATATTTTAAATTTTTTGTTTTCTTTATGAATGTATGTGTTGAACCTAATTTTCCTATGCATTTTGTAAGACACGATATTTTGTGATATCCTCTTTAAGGTATAACCATTGGTTACAATCATTACATATTTTTGATAAATTTATTGATGTAGACATTATATTATTTTCCCCACCTCTCCATCATCTCACAACACACCCAAAAAAAACCAAATTTAAATATCATTTCAATTTGTGTTGTAATTAGTTCTACTCAATACCATGTCTAAATACTTACAAATACAATAGGGGCTATCAAAATTTATGTTTCAAACATTTCACATAGAAAACTATTTACTTTAATAAATTGTAAGACCTTGTATAGTAAAACTAGCATATAAATACAAAGTGACAATGTGAATAGAAGTATATTATGCACTAGGTAATTATGTTTTTGTTGTTGTCATTGATGTCAATAGTTGTTGGTCATTGATATCAATTATATGGAGATTGTGTGTAGGAGTTGTTAGAATGATGTTGGTGTTTTCGTAGTTGGGGAGATTGTTGTCAAGTACTGGTGCTAGTATGGATGTGTTGTGATTTGATAAGAAGGTGTTGTGGTTTTGTCATAAAAAATTTCATTAATTTCTTGATGGATAAGAATTGTAATTATAGTAAGTTCACTTGGTTTCCAAGTGATTTTGAGAAAATATGAATAAAAGAATGAGCAATGTGACAGAGGTGTGTTCATTGTTGTGCTCCACATTTATTCATGGTTGAAGATATGATTATGTGGTTTGGATATGATTATTAGAGGTGTTCATTGGCTTTATATCTAGATTTTTAGTTTCTATGTTTTTTTGCGGTAAAATTTGTGTTTTATAGTTTTCCTATCTATGTAGAAGGTTGTCTAAGATAAATGAGATTCCTTTGCATTTCTTCATAGTAAGGTTTCTTGTATTTTGGATTTGGAAATGAGCTTATATTATTTTTAACTTCCTTCCCTTAAGTTTTTTAGGTGCTAAGGTGTTCCACAAGGTTGGTTAGCAAGTTATGTTTTGTGGCAGTATGTCTGGTTGCACAAAATTATGATGTTCTCAGTTTTAGGTGGTTGTGGTAGAGTTGAAAAATATTCTAATGATGCTGGAATATTTTGATATTTTGTGTGGACCCTGTGAAGTGTTGTTGTGTGGTCTGCATGACCTAGAGAAGCATGTATGTGGTCACTTTTAGTTTTAGTTCAAGTTTATTCGACTTGGTGTGCTAGCACTATTTGCAAAGGTATCTTGTGGATTGTGAATATGTTGAGTAGCATGGTGATGTGGATTTGGGCCCTAGTTAACTCTTGGTGTGGTCATCCTTCACTTATTTTTGCCATAGAGGTGTTTGGTGCTGACCTATTTTGGTGTTGCACATTTTAGGTGCATATGTTTCATTAAGTCCAACCTAATTAAGATTGTTTAGGTCATGGATGGTATATAAGCAAGGTAAATTATTGGATATGTGTGTGCATCTGTAGAAGGTTTGAAAATGATATGAAATTGATAAGTGTGGTTATTTGAGTGTAATATTAATGCCTATGACTCCAATATAGTGAGTAGATGGGTTTGCATTTGCAGTGTGCTTGAAGTTATTGGAAGCAGTGAGCCAAAGGTTGTGGATGTCATAAAGTTTCAGAGGTGGATTTCTCTTGTTTCCTTGAGATAATGAATCTCTTTGTAACAATTTTCTTCTATCTTCTTTCTTCTTGGAAATGAGCCTAATTGTATTTGGTGTTGTTGCAATTCCTATATATGTGAGCTAAACCTCATTGTGGTTTTTCCCTTCTTATGTTTTCCACGTAGATTTGGTGTTCTTATGTATTTGGATGTGTTTGCATTACTATTTCATATGTTTAAATTTTACTAATGCATGATAAGGGGTTAAGGGCTAACAAGGGTTTGAGAAGATATTGAGGGTTTGAATGTTTTAAGTATACAACTAATTCATCCCCCCCTCTTAGTTGTCCTATGAATCTAACAATTGGTATCAAAGTAGTGGTTCTTTGAAGAAATCTTATCTGCTTGAGTTAGATATGGATGGCGCACATGAAAGGTGCCCAAGATCCTATGTTTGATGGAAAAAAGTTATGCTTACTAAAAAGCTAGGATGGAGTCCTTTCTGGTCTCTCTTGGACTTGGTGTCTAGAAATTAGTTAAAAAAAGGATACACTATGCATGTTGTTGGTCTGAAAAGTGATGATAAAATCAAGGAATATGAGAGTAATGGTAAAGCAAGGAATCCTATTCTAAGTGGTCTTTCTAATTCTGAACTTCGAAAGGTGATAATCTTGAAATCTACAAAAGAGATCTTGACAAAGTTGGAGAGTATTTATGAAGGAGATGAAAAATTCAAACAAGCAAAGATGAAAAATTAAAAAGCCAAATTTGAAACCCTAAGGATGTCTGAAGATGAAGATATTACTACCTACATGCTTAGAGTTGATGAAGTTTATTCCATCAATGGTCTTGGTGGTAAGCTGGAAGAAAGTGAAGTAGTGAAAAAGGTACTAAGAACTATTCCTAAAGCTTATAGTTTTAAAGTTTTTGTTATTGAGGAAGCTAAAAATTTGGATAATTATTCTAGAGAGCATATGCATGGTGCTTTAACTTATATTGAAATGAGAGATTTTGGTCAAGATACTACAAGTAAATAAACCACCTTTAAATTCTACAGAGTAGAAAACAATGATGAAACAAATCTAGATGATCTTGATCAGATGGAAGCAAATTTTGTAAGGAGATTGAAAAAGGGAACTAGAAAATATAGAGGTAAGTTACCCTTTAAGTGTTTCAATTGTGGAAAGATGGGTCATTATACTTCTAAATGTCTAATCAAATTTTCAAATGACAAACCAAAGGATCATAAAGGAAAATTTGTTAAGAAGAGTTTGTTGGATGTTGTGGTTGTGTTGCTGATATGTGGTTGTCATTGATGTCAACACTATTAGCATTGGTATCTTGAAGGCTGTATATGTCGAGGATATTGAGAAAATTATAATAAATATGTTGAAGGTTGCCTATGAAGCTGTGAATTTTAGTATGGTGGAAAATTCAGTATGTTGGTATTCAAAGGTTGAACTTTAAAGGGTTTGTTGTTGAGCCTATCTAGTTTATACTTTGGAAGTTTCAGAGGTGCGCATCAAGATTGGAGCAAGTTGTGAGTTTTTGTGTTCCTACAATTATTCTGTTACTATAGCCGGTGTTTCTGGAAGAAGAGAATGTGATTCTGGTAATTCTAGTTGTTGTATGTTTCTAGATCATGCTCTATCCTTTTTACACATCCACGTTGATTGATGTGATCGTGATCGAAGATTTTTACTTTGTGTGTTCAGGTTTTCATGTTCTTGACTGACATGATGGTTGTAGCATGTTGTGGATCCTCATGGATTAATTTTTGAATGCTTGGCATGTTCAAGGATGTTGATTTAGGTCTTCATTATGTTGTGACCGACTTCAGTTCGTGCGCATTGAGATTTGTTCATGAATTGGGCCGATAGTTTGTAATTCATTTATTCTTTATTTTTGGTTGACAAAGTGGTTGATGTAATTCCATGAAGTGGATATATAAGAGCGATTATTTCTTCATTTTTAAGTGTGCGAGATGTATGTGTGAAAAGTGTGTATGTGAAATGTGCAAATAAAGATAAGATCATTCGATTGCAAAGAAGAGTGAGAAGAAGTTTGAGGAAAGTGTGAAGAAGTGTTTATGTGCCTAACTAGAACTATCATTAGGCTTTTGAAGAAGCTAATTTCTCAGTTCAACCTCTTCATATGGATTTAATATGAATTTTTTATGTAATACAACGTGTCTTCTTTGAGCAGTGAGCTCTAGGCAGTGTGTCTGAATGCATGTGCATTCCTTATTCATTTTTATTATACTTTTAATAGGGTATAACTTGTGGATTAACCTCCACCGTGGTTTTTCCCCTAAAAGGGTTTCCACATAAAAATCTTGGTGTCATGTGTTTCTGATGTGTTGTTGATTCATGCTTTCATTTTTATTTATCAAATCTGAGATTAAAGTTTAATAAGGTTAAATAAGTTCTAAATTTTGTGACAACTAATTCACCCCCCTCTTAGTTGTCTATTCTTGTTTTTCCAACAATTGGTATCAGAGCAGGTTCCTCTGAAGATGTTTAATACCTTGATGTGATCTAAGATGGCATCATACAAGAAGGACAGTCCTAGATTTGATGGAACTAACTACTCTCTATGGAAGGCTAGAATGGAGTGTCATTTGAAGTGCATTGGTTAACCCTTCTGGAAGATTACAAAGAATAGATATGTTATTCCTCGGAATGGTCCATCTACCCTTGATGAGATCAAAGAAGTTGAAACAAATATCAGGGCTATAGATGCATTATTAAGTGCTCTGACAGATTCAAAGATGATAAATGTGATGGGTCTGAAAACAACATATGAGATCTGGAAGAAGTTGGAAACATTGTATGAAGAAGATGCACAAGTGAAGGTTGCTTAGCTGCAAATTCTGAAAGGAAAGTGGGAAAACTTGAAAATGAGCGAAGATGAAAAAATTATTTCTTTCATGCAAAAGTAAATGAACTAGTGATGGGTATTAGATGTGTCAGTGGAATCTTGGATAAAGAAGAGATTGTGGCTAAAGTGCTCAGATCATTGCCTACTTCTTACAAAATAAAATCTCATGCTATTGAAGAGCTTAGGATAGTAACAAATGTGACAAGAGACATGATAATTGGTAAGCTTGTTGCCTTTGAATTGAGTGAACTTTGTGATTCTACTCCTAAGACAAAATCTGCATTCAAAGCTACTATATCCAGAAGAAACCAACAGAGATATGATCCAAGAGAAATTTCTAGAAAGACATTCAAGTATGAAGATGAGATGAAACAGATTGAAGATGAAGAAAGAGAGTTAGAAGAGCTGGAAGCATTGATTGTGAAAAGAGAATCCAGAGGACAAAGTAAGTATAAAGGAAAGTTACCTATTAAATTTTTATCTTGCAATAAGATAGGTCATTTTGCATCAAGGTGTCTTGAAATATTTCCAGGTTCAAACCTGACAAGCCTAGATTTCAAAATAAATGTTATTATGCTGAAGAAGGTGTTACCGATGATGAATCTAATAAAGAAAATGGAAATGAAAATGGATGGGTATTCATTTCTATCAAGGAAAATGGCCTGGTGTCCATTGAATCTACTAATGATAAAAATGTTGAGAAAGCTCTTGCAGCCAAAATTGATGAAAAGCTTGAGTGAGTGATTGATAGTGGATGCTCACATCATATGATTGGTGACAAAAGAAAGTTTCTAAGCTTGGAGAAATATGATAGTGGTGTTGTAATATTTGGAGACAACAATGCTAGTGTGATTTGTGGTAGAGACACTATTTCTCTTGGTGGTAAATATAATACTAATGATGTCCTTTATGTTGAAGGATTGAAGCATAACCTATTGAGTGTTGGATAGATGGTCGACAAGGGATATAATCTCCAGTTCAAAGATGGAAAATATAGGATATTGGGAAGTTCTGGAAATGTAATTGCTTTAGGTACAAATACAAGAGGTGACATTTTTCACTTGAGTGCTGCTAGTGAAATTTGTTTAATTTCTCAAGTTGATGTAAGTTGGTTATGGCATAGGAGGTTGTGTCATGTGAATTTTGATAACATTGTCAAAGTAAGCTCCACTCAAGCAGTTAGAGATCTTCCTAAACTAGTGAAGCCTAATAACATCATATGCAATGAATGTCAGATGGGAAAGAAAACTAGAATTTATTTTCAGAGAAAACATCATTCTAATGGAGTACTGGAGTTGGTGTATACTGATCTATGTGGTCCCTCCAGAATCATAAGTCTATAAGGAGAAAGGTACTTTATGTTGCGTATTGATGATTACTCTAAGATGATATGGGTTACTTTCTTGAGAGAAAAACATGAAGGATTAGAAAAGTTCAAAACCTTCAAAGCTATGGTCGAGAATGAGACAGGTTTGAAGATTAAATTCTTAAGGTCAGACAAAGGTGGTGAATTCACTTCTCGAGAGTTCAATTCTTTTTGTGAAGAGCATGGAATCAAAAGATAGTTATCCGCTCTCCAGACTCCTCAACAAAATGGAGTTGTTGAGAGAAATAATAAAACAATTCTAGATGCTGCTAGAACTATGATGTTGGAAGGTAATGTTCCTCATATCTATTGGATAGAAATTGTAAGTATTGTTGTATATACTATTAACTAAGTAAATATGAATGGTAATTTTGGTAAGCTCCTTTTGAGTTGTGGTTTGGTTATAAGCCTACTATTAAATATTTCAAAATCTTTGGAAGTAGATGTTATATCAAGAGAGATGAATATATTGGTAAGTTTGATGCTAGGAGTGATGAAGGAATATTTATGGGTTACTCTACTAAGAGAAAGGCCTATGGGTGCTATAATAGAAGATTGAAGAAAATGGTTGAAAGTGCAAATGTTAGAGTTGATGAAGACACTGCTAGATCATCTAGATACTATGGATATGATTTAGATGACCAAAATGAGAGTACTGATAATGGAAAGAATGCTGAGACATAGAATCAAATTCAAATTGTTATGGTGAATCAAGAAGGAGAAGCTAGTGGAAGTGCGGAAGAAAGAACAGAAGAACTAGAAGTTTAAGAGAATCCCAAAGTTTTGAGGTATGTAAAGCTAAATCATTCTGAAGATCAAATTATAGGAGACAAGAGCAAAGGTGTGTAGACTAGAAGAAGAATTGTAGAAGAGTATTGTCTGATTTCCAAGACTGAGCCCAACAATGTCAATGAAGCATGTAAAGATGAATATTGGATGGAAGCAATGAAGGAAAAACTAATGCAGATAGAGGAAAATGATACGTGGATTCTTGTTCCCAAAACTCAGGATAAAAATTTGATTAGAACCAAATGGGTCTTTCAGAATAAGCTAAATGAACAAGGTGAATTGGTTAGGAATAAAGCAAGACTAGTATGTAAAGGGTACTCACAGATGGAAGGTATTAATTTTGAAGAAACCTTTGCCCCTGTTGCTAGAATTGAAGCTGTAAGATTATTTCTTGATTATGCTACTTTTAAGAACTATAAATTCTATCAAATGGATGTAAAGTCAACATTTCTAAATGGTGAGCTAGAAGAAGAAGAATATGTTGAACAACTAGATGGATTTCAACTAACTAGTAAAGCAGATATGGTTTGTCTATTGAAGAAAACACTGTATGGACTCAAGCAAGCCTCTAGAGCCTGGTATGCTAGATTGGATAAATACTTGTTGAAGCTTAGATTCAATAAAGGTACTACTGACAATAATCTGTATTTCAAGATGGATTAGGATAAAGAGTTGATCATTGAATTCTTTGTTGATGACATCATTTTTGAAGGTGATGATGACTTATGTATGAATTTTGTTGATGAAATGAAAAGTGAGTTTGAGATGTCAATGATTGGAGAGCTGAAGTTCTTTTTAGGATTGCAAATTACTCAATTAGACAATGGAATCTTTATATCTTAGTCCAAATATGTAAGAGAGTTACTGAATTTTTTTGGCATGGAAGACTCAAAGCCACTTGGTACACCCATGGTAACCGGATGCAAGTTAACATAGAATGATGATTATTCTAAGGAAAATCAAACAAGATACAAGTCAATGATCGATGGATTACTTTATTTGATTCAGACCAGACCAAACATCATGAATGTTGTATGTATGGTTGCTAGATATCAAGCTAATCCGAGGGAATCTCATGTTACTATTGTATAGATAATGTTCAGATACTTGAAAGGGGTAGTTGACTTTGGTCTTTGGTATCCTAAAGATGATGATCTTACCTTGAGAATCTTTACTGATGCAAATTGGGAAAGAGATGTGGATGATATAGGAAAAGTACTAGTGGTGGTGCCTTATTCTTGGGGAAGAAGTTGGTGTCTTGGTTAAGTAAAAAGCAAAATTCCATTTGCTTATCTACTACTAAGGTATAATATATTGTTGCTACAAAAAATTGTACTCAAGTAATATAGATGAAGCAGATGCTAAGGGATATTAGAATTGAGTATGATGAGCCTCTTGCTCTATTTTGTGATAATTCAAGTGCCATAAAAATTTATAAGAATCTAGTGTTGCATTCAAAGAAAAAACATATATCTATCAAATATCACTTTTTAAGAGACAAAGTGAGTGATAAAGAAGTCAAACTGGAGTATGTACCCACTAAAGAATAGATTGCAGAAATCTTCACTAATTCATTGCCTAAGAATACTTTTGAGTATCTTAGAGGGAATTTAGGGGTGATTTCCCATCCTAATCAGAACTAAGATGCAAGTCTTTGCATCATTCGGTGCATTCATAGTCATATATTGATTCAGATTGATGTTGTGGTGGTTGCTACTCAGGGGGAGTAGTCAGATGATTTAGATATGTGGTTCAAAGCTTGTGTACCTTTTCCATTGATGTCAAAGGGGGAGAAGAGTAATGTGAAAAAAAATTATAGAAGAAAAGGGGAGAAGAGTAATAAGAACTAAGGGGGATAAGAACAGTGTGTAAAGAGTTAGTTGTGTTGATGGTATTTTTCACATCATGTGTTTCCATCAATTCCAAAGGGGGAGATTGTTGGATGTTATGGTTGTGTTTCTAATATGTGTTTATCATTTATGTCAACACTACTAGCATTGGTGTCTTGAAGGCTGTATATGTTGAGGATATTGAGAAAATTATAATAAATATGTTGAAGGTTGCATGTGAAGCTGTGAAGTTTAGTATGGTGGAAAATTTAGTATATTAGTATTCAGAATTTGTGCTTTAAAGGGTTTGTTGCTGAGCCTATCTAGTTTATACTCTAGAATTTTTAGAGGTGCGCATCAAGATTGGAGCAAGTTGTGATTTTTTGTGTTCATGCAATTATTCTATTATTGTAACTAGTGTTTATGGAAGAAGAGAATGTGATTCTGGTAATTCTAGTTGTTGTGTATGCTCCTACGAAGTCCGTTGATGTTTCTAGATTGTGCTCTATCCTTTTTGCATGTCTGCATTGATCAGTGTGATCATGATCAAAGATTCTTCCTTTGTGTGTTCAGGTTTTCATGTTCTTGGCCAGCCTGATGGCTGTAGTGTGTTGCAGATCCTTGTGGATTAATTTTTGAATGCTTGGCATGTTTGACAATGTTGATTGAGGTCTTCATTATGTTGTGACCAATTTTAGTTGGTGCGCATTGAGATTTGTTCATTAATTGGGCCGACAGTTTGTAATTCATTTATTCTTTATTTTTGGCTAACAAAGTGGTTGATGTAATTCCATAAAGCGGATATATAAGAGCGATTGTTTCTTCATTTTGAAGTGTGACAGATGTATGTGTGAGAAGTGTGTATGCAAAATGTGCGAATAAAGATCGGATCATTTGATTGCAGAGTAGAGTGAGAAGAAGTTTGAGTGAAGTGTGAAGAAGTGTTTTTGTGCCTAATCAGAACTGTCATCAGGCTTTTGAAGAAGCTAATTTCTCAGTTCAACCTCTTCAGATGGATTTAATCTGAAATTTTTATGTAAGATAGTGTGTCTTCTTTGAGCAGTGAGCTCTAGGCAGTGTGCCTGAATGCATGTGCATTCCTTTTTCATTTTCATTATACTTTTAATAGGGTATAGCTTTGATTTAACCTCCATCGTGGTTTTTCCCCTAACAAAGTTTCCACACAAAAATATTGGTGTCATGTAATTTTGATGTGTTGTTGATTCATGCTTTCTCTGATATTTATTAGATCTGAGATTAAAATTTAATAAGGTTAAATAAGTTCTAAATTATGTGACAACTAATTCACCCCCCTCTTAGTTGTCTATTTGTGTTTTGCCAATAGAGTTATTGTGTTGAAAGAGAAAATGGTGTATCTGATGATGAATAATTTGACAATCCTGATGAGGACAATGATGAATGCTTGTTCATGGCTCTAAAATTTGGAACTAATTTTGCTAACCTTGAAATATTTGTGAAGTAAAATGCTCTAGTAATAGGTCATAACATTGAAGGAACTATGTTGACTACTTTTCATGCAAGAGAAGAAAGGAATTATCGAATCATTGAAAGTGGATACTCAAATCATATGATAGGTGATGAGAGTAAGTTTGTTAAACTTCAAAGGTATGATGGTGGTCTTGTTAAGCTTGTTTATGATACATTTGTTAATATTTGTGGAAAAGGTTCAATTAGTTTTGATGGAAAGCATAAAATAAATGATGTTCTTTATGTCAAGGATCTCTAACATAATCTTTCAAGTGTAGAAAAAATGTGTAGCAAAGGATATATCTTGTGTTTCAGGATGGTGGTTGTGAAATAATAAAAGGAAGATCTCATACTATAATTATTGTTGGAACAAGAACATAAGTTAATATTTATCAGCTCAAAGGTAGTGGTGCAAAGTGCTTTATGTATCAAAGAGATGAAAGTTGGATATGACATAGAAGAATGGGTCAAATAAATTTTGAGAGCCTAGTGAAGATTAGTTCTATTGATGTTGTGAGATATTTTCCAAGTATTACAAAGCCCATCATTTCAATGTGCAAGGAATGTTAGTTTGGAAATAAAACAAAGAAGAGGTTCAAGACTAAGGAATATTCTATCACAGGTCCTCTGGAGTTGGTGCATATAGAACTACATGGACCTACCAGAATAAGAGGCTCATATGGTGACAGGTATTTCATGCTATTGATTGATGATTATTCTAGAATGACTTGGGTGACATATCTCAAAGAAAAATTAGAACCTCTAGATAAGTTCAAAGCATTTAATTCTATGGTTGAGAATGAAATGGATTTGAAAATTAAATCAAATGCTTGAGATTCGATAGAGGTGGTGAGTTTACTTCAAATGAGTTTAACATTTTTTTGTGAATATCATGGAATAAAAATGCATTTATCGATCCCTATAACTCCTCAGCATAATGGAGTTGTGGAAAGGAAGAATATAATAGTTCAAGAAGAGGCTATTATGAAGGAAGCAAATCTACTAGATGTCTATTGGAGAGAGTCTATTCATACTGCAGTCTACATTCTTAACAGAGGTCAAGCAAGAGTGAATAGTTCAAAGACCCCCTATGAGTTATGATATGGTAAACCTCCTACTATAAAATATTTTAGTTTTTGGAAGCAAATCCTATATCAAAAGAAATAAATAAAACTTAGAAAAGTTTGATGCAAGATTTGATTAAGGAATCTTCCTTGGATACTCTACAAGAAGCATAGATTTTTAGTGCTATAATAAAGGGTTGAAGAATATTGTTGAATGTGCAAGTGTTAAGGTGGATGAAGAACCATTACAAATTTTAGTACTGATATAAGGATATGAATCCAATGAATCCCCTTGCATTGAAGAAGAAAGGGATGAAGAGAAGGAAAAAGAGATGATAGTTGAAAAGGAAGAAGCTTCAAGAAAGATCCCTAAGACTCCTAAGTATGTGCAAAAGAATCATTTTGAAGATCAGATCATTACAGATAAGAGCAAAGGTATGTTGACAAGGAAGAAATTAGTTATGACAAAGGAACAAGTAAATTTATGTTTACTTTTAGAGGGGGAACTTAAAATAGTGATTGAGGTATGCAAAGATGAGAATTGGATAAATGCTATGAAAGAGGAATTGGAATAGATTAAGAAGAATCAGTCTTGGGAATTGGTCCCAAGACTAGCAAATAAGAATGTGATAGTAACTAAATGGGTTTTCATAAAAACTAAATGATAGAAAAAAATTCAAAAACAAGGCTAAAATTGTATGTAAGGGCTACTCACAAGTAGAAGGAATAGATTTTGAGGAGACATTTGCTTTGGTGGCAAGAATGGAAGCCATTAGAATATTTTTGGCTTTTGCAGCACATGAATACTTTAAAGTATATCAGATGGATGTAAAGTCTACATTCTTGAATGGTGAGTTGGAAGAAGATGTATACATTGAACAACCAAGAGGAATTTAGTTATCAGATGATGCTAATATGGTTTATAGATTGAAGAAGGAAGTTTATGGACTTAAACAAGCTCCTAGAACTTGGTATGCAAGACTAGATAAGTATTTGTTATAGCAAGGGCTCAAGAAAGGCACTATAAATAGCAATCTATATTTTAAAGTTGAAGGAGAACAGATCCTAATTATGGTAGTGTATGTGGATGACATTATCTTTGGAGGGAATGAAGGAATGTGAAAGAAATTTTCAAAGGAAACACAAAAAGAGTTTGAGATGTCAATGTGTGGGGAGATGAGTTTCTTCCTTGGATTACAAATTGGTCAATCAAAAAAGGTATTTTCATTTTATAGTCAAAATATGTCAAGGCAATATTGAAGAAGTTTGGAATGGAGGATTCTAAACCAGTGTGTACCCTTGTGGTTACTGATTGTAAATTGAGAAAAAATAATGAATCTCCTAACATTGATTAGAGAAAATATAGATCAATGATTGTTGGATTACTATATCTAACTTCTAATAGACCAGATATCATGCATGCAGTTTGTCTTGTGGAAAGGTTTCAAGAAGATCTTAGAGAATCTCATGTTGTAGCAGTAAAGAGGATGTTTAGATAATTGAAGGGAACTCCAAACTTTGGTTTGTGGTATCCTAGGGATACTAATTTCTCCTTGAGTGCATATATACATATAGATTGGGTAGGTTGTACAAATGAAAAAAGAAGTACAAGTGGTGGTACTTTCTTTCTTGAAAGCAGATTGGTTTCATGGTTAAGAAGTAGGATTCAGTGTCATTGTCTACTATAGAGAGAGTATATTGCAACAACATCATGTTGCACATAGGTGTTGTGGATGAAGAAAATATTGAATGATATCAAAGTATCATATGATGAACCTATTTCTATCTTATCTGATAATACAAGTGCTATGAATATCTCAAAGAACCTGGTAATGGATTCAAGAACAAAACATATCTCTATTCGATGTCACTTTTTAAGAGAGAAAGTTGCAGAGAATGAAGTGAAGCTAGAATATTTGCCTACAAAGGATCAAGTTATAGATATCTTTACAAAGTCTCTTCCAAAAGATACTTTTGAGTATCTTTGATAGAAGTTGGGGGTTATTTCCCCTCCTTTCAATTAGATGCATAAGTGTGTGCATCTATCTGGGAATAATTTCAAGATACATTCTTTGCCTTGGAATGATGTTGAAGGCTATCTATTAGGAGGAGTAGGTAGTAGTGTTGTTGTTGCAATCAGATGGAGCATACTTTGTTCCCCTAAGGGGGAGAGTATAGAAAAGTGAATGTAATAAAGAGTGAGTGCAGTGCAGTTACTTGTTGGTGTTGCAAGTAGTGTCAAAGTGGTGTATGTAGATGTCAAAAGGGAAAATCAAAAAGAAAAATTCTATGTAGATGATGTGTGAAAGATGTAGGTGTTTCCATTTGAATATTGTCAAAGGGGGAGAGAAAAATAATTCAATACAGGAAAGAGATTTGGATGAGTTTATGGCCCTTTGCAATTGATGTCAAAAGGGGAGAGAGTTAGAGTGGTTGAAAAACCATAGTTCAAAAGAGTATTATAGGAGAAAGAGATAGAATTATTTTGGAGAGAGTTAGTTGAATATGGTCTGAAGACCACAAGGGGAGAGAGTGTTTAGGAGTAAGGGAATGAGAGTATGAAGAGTTTCCCCAATCAGGGAGAATTTTGTTGGTTGCTTTTATTGTTGATGATTATTTAGAGAGTTGGTGTTGCCATCAATGAAAAAGGGGGATATGTTGCAAATATGTTGTTAACGTTGTCATTGATGTCAATAGTTGTTGGTCATTGATATCAACTATGTGGAGATTATGTGTTGGAGTTGTTGGAAGGATGTTGGTGTTATCATAGTTGGGGAGATTATTGTCAAGTATTGGTGCTAGTATGGATGTATTGTGACTTGATAAGAAGGTGTTGTGGTGTTTTCATCACTATTTTCATTAATGTCTTAATGGATAAGAATTGCAATTGTAGTAAGTTGACTTGGTTTCCAAGTTCTTTTGAGAAAAAATGAATAAAAGAGTGAGCAATGTGACAAAGGTGTGTTTAGTTTTGTTCTCTGCATTTCTTCATGGTTTAAGATATGCTTTTGTGGTTTGGATATGATGATCAGAGGTGTTTAAAGGTTCTCTATCTAGAGTTTTAGGTTTTGGATCATTCTGCATTAAAATTTGTGTTTGATAGTTTGTTTGTCTATGTAGAAGGTTGTCTGGGAGAAATGAGATTTCCTTGCATTTCTATGTAGTAAGGTTTTTTGTCTTGCAGATTTGGGAATGAGCTTATATTGTGTAACTTCCTTCCCTTGAGGTTTTAGGTGTTGAGGTGTTTCGCAAGGTTGGTTAGTAAGTGTTGAAAGAATGAAGAAGATCATATCCCATGTTAACAGTTTTGTTTTCATTGATGTCACCATGATATAGGAGTTGAAACTACAAGACTCTAAGTCATACCAATCTGGTATTCTGAACTGGTAATATAGAACCAGCCTCTCGTATTTTTCTCTAGAATCCTCTCCGGTAAATAGCTACTACTTCAATTTTTGGAAAAATTCTATGATTGAGAAATGCATACATTGACAGGAACTCATGAGCACAGTTGTTTGTGGTTGTCTCCGGTATCAATTTTTGTCTTGGCTATTAGGTCTATTGTTGGCCAACCCATCAATCAAATAAAGATGTAATGGATTAAATTTTGTTTGTATAATCCATGTCGACAGTTATAGTGTGTCACACATTTGGATTATCAATTGAGAAGATTTGTCAAGCCGACCTGATTGTAATCCTTGACAATTACATACATATATACAAGATACTTTTGTAGAGTTGGAAATAGAGATGAATGTACGGTGCTGAGCAAATATTAATAGACTACAAATGGAAGCGAAAAATTTGAAGTGTGATATGCTAGCATGCAATTTTTCTTGAATTACAAAGGAATTAAATTTGCACTTGAGGTGTATTTCTATTAGTTCATTCTGTTGATTAGCCATTTTTTTACTTCATTTTTGTAGGCAGTGAGCCTCCCATTTGGATAGTGAATCCTGGCAGTGAGCCACCCTTTTGTAATATCTTATAATCGGTTATACTATATTGTGAATTAATCCTCATCGTGGTTTTTCCCACTCTGGGTTTTCCACATAAAAATTTTGGTGTCTCTTGTGCATTGTGTTCATTTTTTGTTGATGATTATACTTGTAACATAGAATAAAATATGGATATGAATCTGCAACTAGAATAAATGATGTTAATCCTAATCTAAACAATATTAATCTAAATCAAACAACAAAGAACGAATAAGTAAACATAATAAACTAAACAAATCAATTGGAAATCTCTCATCGAATATGTGTTCACTCCTTCGAATTATTTTGATTGCTCTTCTCCATTTTTTTGTTTTAGTATTCTTGCCCTCAAATTTTCAGTATTGATGCAAGCATAACCATGTTGAATGTCTAAACAAAATATCAAAGATAAGGATTTCTCAAAAGTGTATGATTTCGGGAGGAGGAATAATGATAATGACAGGCCATTTTATAGATTTTGGGTTTTCGAACGATCGGCTCAAATTGAAAGAGAGATCAACAGACGAGATTGATGAATGTCATGTGATCTAATTTATGTCTCAGATAGAATGTGAGTTAGAACATGAGTCAGAAAAGACTAAGTTAGAATGAGAACTTAATCTTGTGTCAAGACTGTTTGAAAACAAGAAGAACAAGAGTTTCAGATCTTAATCTTCAGTTAAGAGTCTTCGAAAATAGAAGAAATAGACTTTGAATGTCAAAGACAAAGTTAGAACTTGAAGATGAAGAATTCAAATGCATACATAAATTAATTAATTAAATAAAGATATTTAATTAATAAATGCATTCATGCACATGAGTTAGAACTAGTTAATTGACTAGTTGTGATAGAGAGTCTTGTCGCAGAGACAATCAGATGTTAAATCCACAGATAACTGGAGAACTAAAAATAGATCTCGAGTCAGAAGGTGAGTGAATGATTAGTCAATTGAATGACAGAAGAATGTGACATAAATAATTAATAAATGAATTAAATGTTAATTTAATTCAACATTTGAAAATGGAAGACTTAATTAAATAAATAAAGATAATTTATTTAATTTGACTATTGTAAAGGTGGAATTGAATAAATTAAATAATAAATATTTAATTATAGATAAAGGGGATTAAATGAATAATTAAATAATAAATATTTAATTATAGATAAAAGGGGTAATTAAATAATAAATTATTTAATTAAGAAGGAAGAATTAATTAGTTAGCGACATAATTAAACAAATATTATTTATTTAATTAATCAAGTTGAATAAAGGGTGATAATGAATTAATGAATTAATTTAAAATGGGTATTTAATTAATAGAAGAAATATGTGTTAGAAAGGTAATTAAATAATAAACATTATTTAATGATGACCATGGATAATAGAAAATTATGTCGAATGTGTACTCGCAAGCCTAGACCAATTTTTGGTATCTACAGTTTGCCCCTCTTTGATACAATGTTGTTAAGGTGTTGTGTCAAAGAAAATAAAAAAAAGATATGCCCCAGTGAAAGGGAGAATGATGAGGAGGTAGTGGTATGCCCCCTCGAGAGGATAGACGGGTTTGAAGAACATGAGTGTGCTCTCGAAATGGATAATGATAATGATAATGATAATGAAGATGCAGAAAAGAAAAAATGTTAGCATGGATAATTCAAAAAGTTAGTATTGAAAAAAGAATGGTTATTGATTGAGAAAAATATGATCTTTGATATTGTGCCAAATATTCTATGCTTTCTTTTTATCATCATTGGGTGGGACATGACACAAATGGATAGTACACACCATGATATGAGATAGACCATAGTGTACAAAGTAATCCATCTGCGAAAAACAGACAGTCATAGACAAGGAGTGTTTTAACTCATACCAAGGAGAAGATTGCCCCAGTCGTTTTGTCTTGACAAACCACAAACAACAAACAAATAAAAGATGGGTCATGAGACGTCATTGCTCCACTAAATCCTTGATAGGACATCCTTGAGAAAAACATGACACAAAAACCAAATTTAAAAAGATAGTTGACAGACAATAGCCAAAGAAAAAGAGTCTTGAGACATCTTTGCTTCTCTAAATCCTTCAAGGGACATCCTTGAGAAAGCTAGTAACCAGACCTAATTCACAAATCTATAGAAAGATAAGACAAAATAAGATATAAAGTCATAAAGCCAAATAAAAGTATTCGCCAAAACTTGATCTTGTAGGATTGTTTGATTGTTTGATGTTTGACATAGCGTAATGCGAGGGATGACTCATTGAGTTTGGTTTCGACTTGGTGACTATCTGTATAAGGCATGACAAAGCCCAGTTTCAAAAAGACACGTGTCGTATAAGAAGTTGGAGCTTGATGATGTTGATGTGACAAATAACATGAGGCTATGACAATTGACGATGTCCGTTGACAAGAAAGACATATCTTGCTTAAGACATAAGTTGATTGCTTTGACAATGTGTTTGATATTGACTTGATGACTTTGAGATGTTTTGCCTTGTTGATGAATGGCTTGTTTTGATTCCTTAACTAATTAAAAGTGTGTGTGTGTATTGACAGTGTATGACTTGAGATGATACCCTAAAGTACTGACCTAAGCTGATGATATGCAACGTGTATGATAGTGAATGTGAATGAACCCTATTGGACTGACCTAGTGCGGTCTCGAGGGCTCATCCATTGATTAGCCTTGCCTACGTTGTACCGGCAGAGACCTCATATTTAAATATGACCAATGACTTTGAATGTATAAAGAGTCATGATTTTGATGTGTGTGATACATGACAAACCTAGAATGACTGACCTAATGCCTCGGGGGCACATCGATTGATGGCCTTGCCTACGTCCCAGTCGCAAAGGCAACGTAGTTCGACTATGTCTACGACTGACTTAACATGATTGACTTGACTCTATTTTTGGTATTTTCTGACATGTTTTGATTTTTTTTGGATTTTTCAAGTTTTTCTATTATTTTTGGGATCTTTCAAGACATTTTCGATGGTGTGACGTTATGTACAAGGTGTCATGGCATAGAACAAGGATATGCCCCCAGTCGGGAATAAGACTTGCAAGATGGAGTGGGGAATGTGACAGAATGGAATTTGATGTCAATCATTCCAAGCAATGGATAGGACAACCATTTATTATGAGTGATGATGAAAAAGTCGTATTGGAATGATGGTAGACGAAAAAGCGAGTTTGACTACACATAGCGCATGTTTGCTAGGTTTTCACCATGGTACTTATCCATAGCATCATCGAAGCGGTTTTCACTATTGGACGGATTATTTCTCTTGACTAGTTTGATTTTCTCAATTTTTTTGGTGTTACAAAGAGCCCTGTTTTCCAGGTTTTCATCAAGGTAACCATTTTTTCATTTTTTTCATTTTTTCTAGATTAGGACACGGATTCTCAGAAGCTATGCATAGAACCTCTCTAGGTGAAGGCTGTTGATAGGTGAAAAAAGTGGCTCTCCTTCAAGAGTAGAGAGTTGGTATGCCCTTGATCCAAAAGATTTTGTGACTATATAGGACCCTCACCAGTTAGGTTCAAACTGTTGGGAATTATGCCTCAACTTTCTGGTGACCCCCTTTGAAGACTTAGGCGAATTCTCTTGTTTCCTTCGCAAAATGTTTTGTTCTGGTGGAGGCAGAACCAGGATGGAACTTGGCATTGCTCTGTTTGCCTTGTTTTGGGTCTTGTTCCTGTTTCGTCTCTTGCTCCACTCCCGCTTTCTTAGTTCTTCAAGTTTTGTTCTGGTGGAGGCGGAACCGGATTGGAACCTGGCATTGTTCCTTTTGTCATGTTTTGGGTTTGACTCTGGATCCGGCTCTGGCTCTGGCTCTGGTAGTTTGTTGCTCTTCGCTTGGTTCTGGCAGAGGTGGAACCAGTTTTGGAAGTTGGCAATGTCAGTTTGCCATGTTCCTGTTCCTGTTCCTGTTCCGGCTCTAGGTCCGACTCTTGCTTTTGTGATCCAGTTCTTCTAGATGTTTGGATTCTCCTTGGGGTGTTTTCCTCTGCCTTGTCTTGGTTCTGGATTGTTGTTTCTTGCAGTTGGTGGAACCAGAACTGGATTGGTTCCTGATCTTGGACTTTTGGTAAAGTCCTATTTTTGTTCCTGTTCCGACTCCTGTTCCGACTCCGACTCCGGCAGTGTGTTTTTTCCGTGGAGTCCTGTTCTGACTCCTATTCCGACTCCGACTCTGGCAGTGTGCTTTTTCGGTGGAGTCCTGTTTCGACTCCTGTTCCCACTCCGACTCCGGCAGTGTGCTTTTTCGGTGGAGTCCTGTTTCCACTCCGGCTCCGGTAGTGTTAGGTATGACTTGAAGTCTTGGATGCGCCCGATGTCTGTTTGACTATTTTGGTTGTTCTGTCAGCTGCGATTGTTGATGGGTCTTGGACGCATGGCACCTGGTTGAATAGTGATTGGATGGTTACCTAACTTGTTGTGTTGCATGTTTTGTCAATGAAGGTTGGCGGAGCTGAACCCGTTTTTGGAATGGCATTGAATGCCTGGGCGGCTCGTTGCAGGGAGATCTGTCAGATCCGACCAAATGCGTGATTTGCGGATGGTCTTTTTTGCTCTTGTTGAGTCGGTTACATAATGGATGAGAGGTGTTTTATTTCTCAAGAAAAGAAGGAAGTTCGACGAGTCTGCAAGAGTCGTGGTTGCAAAGCAAGTGTGAGATGCGCGACAATGGGACTGCAAGCATAATGCATGATGCATGATACGAGATTGCAGCAGTTGGACTTGCAGGTTGGAGAGCCAAAGGTGTGAAGAGATTTGTAGAGAGATGGAGAGGGTGTTCGAGCATTTTTCTTAGGCAATGTAACCATGAACACTCTATCTCTTAGATCTGGGCATGGGAATCATTGGAGGCCGAATGACTAGGCTGGCTGTGACAGTCATTTGAGGAGCTGAGAGGAATCTTGCGGGTACTTGTTACTTCTCCAGTAGAATAAGATGTAACTCCTGTATTGGCTTTGAGCCTGATATTGTATTGTAACTGGTTTTGTGTTGCTGAATAATACAATGGCTCGAAATTTTGGAGTGTGGGGTTTTTTACCTAAAAGGGTTTTCCCCACGTATATCTTTGTGTATTCTTTTTGTCTTTCATGGTTTCTGTTTATGTTGAATCTATTTCTTGTTGCATTCACTTCTCTCAAAGGATCAATGGGGGATCAATTGTGCTTGTTTCCACTTTATAGCATAGTTGGTTGTGTCTTTGTTGTGATTTTGAATTGAAATCACTGAGACACTACTGTCTTAGATGCCTATCTTGATGACAGACTGAATCCGTATCCCCAACAAGTGGTATCAGAGTTGGTAGCTTGTTGCTCGTGATACCAACAAGTGGTATCAGAGCAAGTTTGGAGGAGCTCAAGGTCGATGATACCAACAAGTGGTATCGGTGCCTTCTCCTAGTTGCTGAAGTTCTAGGTTTTCTCCTATGGTGATTTCTTAGCCTGGCAAGCTTGAGGAAGTCTGGAGAAATCGGTTGGTGATTGGTCCTTCGGTGAGTGGAAGTGTGTGTTTCATTGATTCAACATATAGTTTGAATGATGCTGGAAAGGTATGGAGTGGGTCATGTTGTGGAAACATAATCTAGAGCTCTTGACTGGTAGCATTGTTCTTGATGCAAAGGGCATGAGATGTGTTCATGGTTGTGTTGTAGCAAAGCGTGGTGTTCATACTGGGCATCTGTGTGAGAGGCTCCTTGGTGGTATGGACTAGCTTGTTTCATTGTTCAACTATGGATTGTTGTACTTGTGCTAGGTGTTTCTAACTTAGCACTGAAGGTATTTTCTCTGGTGCTCTGATTGCATGGAGGCTATGAGGTGACCTTGGTGGTCTGCAACTTCTAAATAGCCTAGCTCTTCCTTGTGCTTGTGCATAAATGTGGTATTGGAACTGGTCTGAAACGGACCTGTTGTTCCTGTGTGCCTCTTTCTTGCACTTGCATGGTTCAGATCCATGTCTTTGGCTCTGAGGGTTTTGTGTAGATTTTCCTAAAAAGTCTACGGTGCATTCTCTTGTTCTTTTATTGTTCTGGTTTACTGTGATGGTTGTGTGCAGACTCCTGAGTTGTCTAGATGAGCAGTGAATATGGAGGTGCGTGGGTGTTTTGGAAACACTATGGTTTTTTGCAGGTTTAGCACGGTCAAGGAAAACTTGTGTTTTGTGGAACTGTTGTCTGTTATTTTTTCTAGATCCTGGTTTCTAGGGTGTGACTAGATGAGATAGTTGCAGTTCAACTGGTTTTGAGGAGTGTTGTCTTCTCTGCATGGGAGTGTTGGTATGTTTCTCCTTCAGCATTCTTGTGGTATGCTTTGATGGTTTTCTAGACTTTGGTGTTTGGGTTGTGGACGTGACTAGAAAATTAGATCTGTTGCTGATCTAGTGTTTGAGTCATGATTGTCTACTTTGGTTGTTCTCTTTGATTATCTCAGTTTTGCAATTTCCAGTGCAATGAGAGTTTTGTAGTTTTACTTTTGGTTGCATCCACGGGTTGTGCAATATTGTAGGCTTTCCTTACCTACATGCTTGTTGTGAGACAACTCAGAAGTGGACTATCTATATCCACGAGGGTGTAACCATGTTGTGCAGATCTATTAGCTGACCTTGTCTGTGGTCACTTGTGCATTGGTGTGGTTGTTTTGAGATGAGAGGAGGAATGGTGTTTGAGTACCTGAATAGTCAGTGATGGGGACCTGAAGCATGTGGATCACAATGTCATGGAGAGCTGGGTACACTGGAAGAGTGTAAGCTTTTGACAATGATGGTGTGGTCAGTCATGGTGCTTGGAAAGCTCAGTGTCACATTTCAGTGGGAGCTTTAGCAATGACTGTTGTCTTCTTTGGTGTTGCAGAATTTGCATCTGCATGTTCACTATTTGAAGATGTGTAGCACTTTGGAGCCATGAAGGACCTTGGTAGTCTTTGGCTGAGTTGTTGGTGGTGCTTGACAGGTGATGTTGGTTTAGAGTTGTTTGCTTTATGTCATGGTATACTCTTGCTTGTGCATTAGATTTTTGGCATGTTGTTTTGCTCTAGAAAACCATGGATAGTTCACTTGAAGCACGGTATCTCCCTTGGAGATGTGTAGATCATGGTGTCATGATAAGTTCTTGTTCTAGGTTATGGAACTTTAACAGTGGTCTGGGGGTTCTCTTTACTTTGAGTACATTGGTCATATGCTGGAGGACTTCATGGTTATTGCAGTGTTCCGGTTTGGAGTTACCATGAGATGACAAGTGTTGATACTCATGGATGCATGGAGAATAAAGGTGAGGCTTGAATTCTTAAGTGAATGTTGTTATTACAACTGAAAGTCCGAGAAGCCTGCACTTTTGTTGAATGTAAATTCAACACAGATCTTGAAGGAGAATGCTCTTAGGTTAGCCATGATGGCTTGTATATTTTGGATGAGCATGTTTCTCTTTTCTTCTTGATCTGCTCGGTAGTGGTGTCATTGTGAAAGGTATTTACCCATTATACTTTTCAGTTGTTTTATGCTTTATCTTTCATGATATGAATCTTGAGTTGGTTTAGATTCTGGAGGATTCATAATGAAAGGTTGGACAACATAGTCTATCTCCTTGTGCTTTTGAGGACTAATAGGAGATGGTTATATGGGTAGTTCTAATCTTCTTTAAGGAGCTTACATCCATGCTTTGTTGGATGTTGTCAAGGATTTTCCCTTTGGGATGTAAAGAAGATCATTCTTGTCACAGCTAGCATTTAGAAGTGTTTTTAGAAGGGCATTTTTCTTGTTGATTTGCAGTTTCTCTCTTATCTGGTCTTGTTCTTCCTGATTGCTCTTGTGACATTAGATGTGAGTTGCCTTTGTGGTGCCGGGTTGGTCACTATTTGTGGTCATGTGTTGTCACCTAGGTGATGACACGAAGGTGCCTGTGCTTCTTTCTTTAGTCAGCTTTGGAGGTGTTTGGAAAAACTATGGAAGACAGTTGAGAGAAATTTTTCTTGCAGCAGGTGGTTGCAGATGTTGCAGATCAGTGTGGATGTTCCTTGGAACTACATGGTTACATTTCTTTATGCTAGGTTTGGTGGACTTGGTATGCCTGGATCATTTGTGATGGTGCTTTGTTTGCACTCATCTGGACAGTGCCCTTGCAGTGGGAGTACTTGGATGTGTTTGGTCTATGACTAGTTGACACAGGGTGCTTGTTTGTTGTTGAAATGGGTGGGTTTCTTTTGATGACATGAGTTCACTTTTGGGTCATACCTTTAAGGTATGGGTGGTTGGATGTTTCAGCATGAGCTGTGGGTGCTGGTTTTCAGTCACGTGGGTTTGATCAGTTGGATGAGGGCAGTCTATTCATGGTTGCCTTTCTAGCTGGTCCATTTTTTCTTGTTCTGGAGGTGGTTGGAGTGGTGCTTTGTTGTTTTTGCCTTTGCCGTCAGGAGGATCATTTTCTTTCATTCCTGAGACTGTTGTTGTTTCACCTTCGTGTGTTCCTGTGTTTGGAGTTGTTGCTTAAGGTGGTGGACATCTTTCTAATATTGTTGCAATGGTCTTGATTGGTGTGTGAGAGCATGTGTTGGTCCTTGTTCGAGCTTGTTTAGAGGATGCCTGAAAGTCTTCGACAAGTGGGAGATTGTTGGGAATTATCCCTCAACTTTCTGGTGACCCCCTTTGAAGACTTAGGTGAATTCTCTTATTTCCTTGGCAAATTTTTTTGTTCTGGCAGAGGCGGAACCAGGATGGAACTTAGCATTGCTCTGTTTGCCTTGTTCCGAGTCTTGTTCCCGTTCTGTCTCTTGCTCCACTCCCGCTTTCTTGGTTCTTCTAATTTTGTTTTGGCGGAGGCGGAACCGGGTTGGAACCTTGCATTGTTCCTTTTGTCATGTTTCGGGTTTGGCTCTGGATCCGGCTTTGGCTCTGGCTTCGGCAGTTTGTTGCTTTTCGCTTGGTTCTGGCGGAGGTGAAACTAGTTTTGGAAGTTGGCAATGTCAGTTTGCCATGTTCCTGTTCTTGTTCCTGTTTCGGCTCTGGGTCCGACTCCTGATTTTGCAATCCAGTTCTTTTGGATGTTTGGATTCTCCTCGGGGTGTTTTCCTCCACCTTGTCCTAGTTTTGGATTGTTGTTTCTTGCAGTTCGTAGAATTGGAACCGGATTGGTTCCTGATCTTGGACTTTTGGTAAAGTCTTGTTTCTATTCCTGTTCCGACTCCGACTCCGGCAGTGTGTTTTTTTGGTGAAGTCCTGTTCTGACTCTGACTCTGGCAGTGTGCTTTTTCAGTGGAGTTCTGTTCTGACTCCTGTTCTGACTCTGACTCTAGCAGTGTGCTTTTTCGGTGGAGTCCTGTTTAGACTCCTATTCCGACTCTGGCTCCAGTAGTGTTAGGTATGACTTGAAGTCTTAGATGCGCCCGATGTCTGTTTGACTGTTTTGGTTGCTCTATCAGCTGCGATTGCTGATGGGTCTTGGACGCATGGCACCTAGTTGAATAGTGATTGGATGGTTACCTAACTTGTTGTGCTGCATGTTTTGTCAACGAAGGTTGGCGGAGCTGAACCCGTTTTTGGAATGGCATTGAATGCCTGGGCGGCTCGTTGCAGGGAGATTTGTCAGATCTGACCAGATGCGTGATTTGCGGATGGTCTTTTTTGCTCTTGTTGAGTCGGTTACATAATGGATGAGAGATGTTTTATTTCTCAAGAAAAGAAGGAAGTTCGACGAGCCTGCAAGAGTGGTGGTTGCAGAGCAAGTGCGAGATGCGCGACAATGGGGTTGCAAGCATAATGCATGATGCATGATGCGAGATTGCAACAGTTGGACTTGCAGGTTGGAGAGCCGAAGGTGTGAAGAGATTTGTAGAGAGATGGAGAGGGTGTTCGAGCAGTTTTCTTAGGCAATGTAACTGTGAACACTCTATCTCTCGGATCTGGGCATGGGAATTATTGGAGGTTGAATGACTGGGCTAGCCATGAGGCTAGCTGTGACAGTCCTCTGAGGAGCTGAGAGGAATCTTGCGGGTACCTGTTACTTCTCCAGTAGAACAAGATGTAACTCCTATATTAGCTTTGAGCTTGATATTGTATTGTAACTGGTTTTGTGTTGTTGAATAATACAATGGCTCAAAATTTTGGAGTGTGGGGTTTTTTACTTGAAAGGGTTTTCCCCACGTATATCTTTGTGTATTCTTTTTATCTTTCATGGTTTCTGTTTATGTTGAATCTATTTCTTGTTGCATTCACTTCTCTCAGAGGATCAATGGGGGATCAACTATGCTTGTTTCTGCTTTATAGCATAGTTGGTTGTGTCTTTGTTGTGATTTTGAATTGAAATCACTAAGGCACTACTGTCTTAGATGCCTATCTTGATGACAAACCGAATCCGTATCCCCAACACAAACTTACCCGGTTTTTATCGTTCAGCTTGATTCTTAAGATTCTCCATTAAAACCAGGTCACCAATGTCAAAGTGTCTATTTAGAACTTTCCTATTATAGCTTCGATGAAGATGATTCTAATATGCTTGCAAATGGTTTAGTACTTTCTATCTTCGTTCATCCAATAATTCTAGCTCTTGTAACCTAGATACACGGTATTCTTCATCATCAATGTGACCCTTCAAGGATACCCTCAGGGAAGGTATTTCCACCTCAATAGGTAAGATAGCTTTGGATCTGAATACTAGGGAGTATGGAGTGGCACTAGTGGGAGTACGGATGCTTGTGCCGTAAGCCCATAAGGAAGGATTAAGTTGTAGGTGCTAGTCACAACCAACGTCATTGACAGTCTTTTTTAGGATTCTAACAATGGTTTTATTAGATGCCTTAGCTTGGCCATTACCTTGTGGGTAATACAGGGTGGAAAAATGATGTTTGATATGGAACTCTTCACATAAATGGCATACTTCTTGGTTCTTGAATGGGCGGCCATTATCTGTGACTATGGATTGGGGTACACCATACTGACAAATGATATAGTTTAGGATAAACTTAGATATTCGCGTGTCGGTGATGTACAGGGATAACTTTAGTGGCGAATCTTCACCAATTGGCGAATATTTGAAATTGGGACCTCCAAAAATGGTGAATAATATAGGCTAGAAAGGATGTCGAATCGCCAGGTTTTTACAAAAAAGAAAATTGTCTCGATTAATTTTCCAATGTATTATTTTTTAAATGACACATCGTCGGATCTGATTCACCAGTAGTTTATACTGTAATTACAAATATTACTTATATTCGCCAGTAATTTTATATTCTTACAATGAATTTTTATGGTATATTCGCCACTAATAATAATTTACCATTTCATTTTAGGGATATTTTAGCCTTTAATAGTTTTATTATTTATTGTCATGGATTAGTTTTTTAATCGAATGGCTGCAAGTGAATTTTGTGACTTTATTTGCACGTGCCTTTTAAAAAGGTTGTTGAGACCCGAAATTTGTTTTGGGCCAGACAATTAGATTTGATCATGTGGCCCAAAACAAATTTCAGGACTCAACAACCTTTTTAAAAGGCACGTGCATATAAAGTCACGGAATTCACTAAGTCATAAAATTCACAGTGGATATTAAATCGTTGTATCAGCAAGACATCCTTAACTGTCCCATCGATGATTTTAACTCACACCGATAAGGCTTCCATACTCCACCTGGGGTCCACCAAGGCATAGGTACACCACTTGTGTAATTCTGGAGAATCATGAAGGGAATCTACAATATTCACGCGAAGCTCCTAGAAAGACATCTGATCAAAGCTCTATATAGTTGTATCTGTAGGACATCCCTAAGTGTCCCACCGATGATGTTCACTCATGCTGATATTCACTCACGGAATGAACTTGCAGTCATCTGATTTTCAAGCGAGATTTTTTAAAAACACTTGATCCATGTGTGCTCCAATGCATTTTCAATAGTGAATTTATGCTTGGTGGCAAGGGGCTTTGCCCCTCGACCCCGCCTGTATCGCAACAGAAGCGTGTCGGGGCCACTATCCCCGAACCCCGCCAGGGGGTGTTACCCCCTCGACCCCCACAAGGGGGCTCTGCCCCCTTGACCCCCGCAAGGGGCGCTACTCCTTGACCCTGCCGGTGGCTGTCGCCCCCAAGCCCCTACTTCAATATTAAAAAAAATATATATATATATGGGAGAACTACGTCGACCAAGTATGCAAATTTTTAAAGGAGAGATTCGCCATTTTAATGAACCGTTTTAGTGATTATTCACTAGGATTCACCAATATGATTTTTTTTTTTTACCAATTATCCATTAAGATTCGCCAAGATTTTACAAATTTTTGAATAATGTGCATAAGATTCACCAAGGAAAATTAATATATTTTTCAAATAAAAGGAAATATTCACCAAGATTTTACACCTTTCCTGAGGGGGGGGTTTCTTAAAGTTATCCCTGGTGATGTAGGTCATGGGAATAGCTTCAATTCATTTGGTGAAGTATTCGGTGGCGGTTATGATGAATTTATGGTCGTTGGATGACGGAGGGTGTATCTTACCTATAAGGTCAAGTCCCCATTGGGCAAAGGGCCATGGTGATGTAATCGGACGAAGCTCCTATGTTGGTGCTCTTATCAAATCTCCATGTATCTGACACTATCTACATTTCTTTACAAAGATATATGAGTCTTTCTCCATTGTAGGCCAATAATAACCTAGTCTCATAATCTTATGGGCTAAAGTGGGACCACTCAAATGGGATCCGCATATACCCTCATGCACCGCTCACAAAGTTGTTTGTGCTTCTTCAGCATCAAGACATCTCATTAGGGTGTTATCTAAGGTATGTCTATACAAGGTATCTTCGATGATGGTGTACTTAGCTAACTTACGGATGAAGGTTCAGCGTTGGTTATTTGATAGGTCTAGAGGTAAATTCTGGTCAGTTAGATAGTCGAATATGTCTTTATACCAAGGGGAATTATGACCAACAATTGTACACACCATCGCAGAATTGGGGACATCATAGGAAGGAACCAATAGTTGTTCAACCAAAAACTCAAACTTAGGCATGTTACTCAGAATATCCAACAAGGAACCCATGGTTTCCATAGCATCTGCAGCCCTATTCTAAATACATGGTATTTGTTGAAAGGTAATTTCATTGAAATACTACTTGAAACTATCAACCATGCCCTTGTAGGGGGCGAGCTTCTCATCCTTAGTCTCATAATCATCATTTACTTTCCGGATTACTAGCTGAGAATCACCAAAAACATGTAGGCTCTTAATCTTCCACTGTGCTGCCATTCTTAGTCTTGTCACTAAGGCTTCATAATCTACTATGTTGTTGGTGCAAGGGAAAGCAATCCTAAATGATTTAGGAATGGTATCACCTTGAGGTGTAACAAATAGGATACCTACTCCTAAACCACAATTTGTATGTGACCCATCAAAGTATAATTTCCATTCGGTTTTAATGTCAATGTTGAAGAGAAATTCATCAAGAAAATCTGCCACTAAAGGATGGTTTTCCTTCATAGGTGCATCTGCTAACTGATCTACAATCACCTATCCTTTTATAGCCTTCCTCTCTACATATTGGATGTCATACTCGCTAAGTATCATAACCCATTTAGCCAATCGGCCTATTAAAGTTGTCTTACTTAGGAGATATTTGAGGGGATCTATCTTTGTTACCAATATTGTTTAACGATTTACCATATAGTGCCAAAGTTTTTGGGTAGCAAAGACTACCACAAGATAGGCACATTCTATATTGTTGTAATTCAATTCATATCCTACCAAGGTATGATTGATGTAATAGACTGCTCTTTCATGACCTTGATCATCATTTTGTACTAGAAGAGCCCCTAATGCCGACTAAGTTGCTGAAATATATAGCATCAATGATTTTCCATCCATAGGTGGCATTAAGACAGGTGGAGTGAGAAAATAGTCCTTGATTTGTTGGAAAACATCCTGACATTTAGGTCTCCACACAAATGGTACTCCTTTCTTGAGTAAATGTTGAAATGGGTGTATTTTATCTGCCAATTGTACTATGAAATGCTTGATGGACTGTAATCTTCCCTATAAGATTTTTAGTTGACCAATGTTGACTAGAGGAGGCATTTCTATGATAGCTTTTACCTTCTCTAGATCTACTTTAATGCCTCTTCTAGAAATAATATACCCTAGAAGTTTCCCCGATTTCACTCCAAAGACACATTTCTTTGGATTCAACCTGATGTAATTCTCTAGCCTCTGGAATATCTTGTCTAGAACCTTCAAATGATCTCTCCTTGTTTTTTATTTAGCTATAATTTCATTTACATAATCTTCCATCAGAATATGTATAAAGTCAAGGAAAATCGTAGTCATCTCCCGTTGATAGGTAGCTCCTGCATTCTTAAGGCCAAAAGGCATAACATTCCAACAGTATGTGCCCCATGGACACATGAAAGTTGTCTTGTGTTGGTCTTCAGCTACTATTTTGATTTGGTTATATCCAAAGAAACCATCCATGAGGGATAGCATCTTGTATCTTGTTGTAAGTCCTACTATCATTTCGATGTTCGGCAAAGGGAAGTCATCCTTAGGACATGCCTTATTAATGTCTCTAAAGTCTGTGCAAATGCGAATGCCCCCAGTTGGTTTAGTTAATGGAACAAGATTTGATATCTAGTCTGCATAGTCTATCATCCTTATGAATCCTACATCCAGGAGTTTCTTAAGTTCTACCTTGACCAATAGAGCAATTTGCGGATGCATTTTCCTTAACTTCTGTTTGACTGGCTTAATACCTAGCTATAATGGTTAATGGTACAATATTAGGTCTGGATCTAGCCCAGGCATGTCATCATATGACCATGCAAAGTTTATCTATCTCTTTTTGAAGAAGTCCTTAAACTTAGGTTTTTCTGTCTCTGTTAAGGAAGCTGCAAAATATACCATCTGAGGATTCTCTTCTATACCTATGTTGACTTCAACAGACTCTTCTAATAGCATCAGTGACTTTTCCTGTTCAACGAGGAGAATATTTAAACCTCTATCCTTGGGTACCTCTAAGAGGTTTTTGCCCTCGGATACGTCCTTTATTTTGACTGTTTCTTCATCCAAAGGCGCCTTTCGGTTTTCAACTAGGGACTCATCATTTTTCTTTTCATTGTCTTTTTTCTTTTTATTCTCATTTTTGCAACTAGAGGTGTGAATAGACTCCCCAAAATATCCTTTGTCATCCAAGTCTATGGTAAAACTAGCTTTATGATCCCCTCTGGGTATGCCTTCTCAAAGTCCCATGAACTCAGCAATTTTTTCATTGTTCTTGAATGTGTCTATGATGGGTGTACCTTGTTGATCCCAGTCGATAAGTTTGGGATATATAAGGGGCATGTCATCATCGAAGTGAGCAAAGGTGGAAGCCAACAAGGTGAGTATAGAATGGTTGACATGGTCATAGAAGTTTTGGACTAACTCCTTCTTGTTCTTCTTCCTAGGGGTAGGTAAACTCTGATGTGGGACTATTACAAGGGTTGAGTCATTAGAAGATGGTTTGTCAAGTGCCCAAGATGCATGATAAAGGGTTTCCCAATAATAGTGCTATGCCATTCTTCTTTGGACAAGTGTTTCCTATGACAAGGACTAGATGGTTGTGGTATAGGTTTTATCTTTAGGTCCAATTCTCCAAATAGAGCATCTATGTTCATGGTATTGGTAGAGGAAAGGGAGTCCCATTCACAATCACTTGAGTCAAGGGATTCATCATAAACTGGGGGAAGTGGTTCATGAGATATCTTGATGTCTGCACAAGCACTCACTTCCTTTGAAATGGTGATGAAGTACTAGGAAACCCAATTCTAAGCGGTTGAAACCCTAGCCCTAGGTATTTCGGTCATGGTGAGATAGTGATCAGTTCCGTCCTTCCATTTTCATGTAGTCCTAACCCACTGTGCCCATCATAGCCTTCATTTTGCATTATCTTAAATCCTTTTTCATATTGCTTAGTTATTTGAATAGACGACGAGGGGTATTCATTGTCTTCCTGATACAACCAGGAGGTAATATCATCTTGATCCACAATTTATTCACTTAACTCTCCCCATTTGGTCAATGTCATTGTAGGGGGAACATGAAATGTGACTACTGACTGTCTTCTATCTGCCATGGGTAAGCCATATGCCTTAGGTGGAACTAGTTGACTGACACAGTATGATGCCTTTATGTAATATTCTCCATAGCCCTTGTCTTAGATCTTGACCTTAGGAGTGGATGATGGTGGTTTGAATGAAATGGACTTAGTAAGATGTGATGGGTCAACGTATAGGGATAAAGTGGATGATGAAGCTTCTTGGTTAACTGGTACTTGTCGTTGTGGAATTTCCCTTAGGTTTTTACAATACATAAAAGGATCTGGATCACCATCAATCGTGATCTCGGTGCCATTATACAAGAATTTAAGACATTGGTGATATGTTGAAGGTACAACTTTCATTGCGTGTATCCAAGGTCTACCTAACAACAAGTTGTACGGAAGGGTGAGATCCAAGACTTGGAAGCTGGTGTTCATAATTGTTGGGCCAATTCTGATAGGGAGTGTGACAACTCCTTTGGATGACCTTTCCTCATCATCATAAGCCTTGATGACTATACTTTTAGAGGTGTCTATGCATTCTTCTGAGAATCCTAATGCCTTAACCAATTTTAGGGTACACAGGTTCAAACCTGCTCCTTCGTCTACCAAGACTCATCTGACTTTGGTTTGCTGAACTAGGACTTCAAGATGTAAGGGGTCATTATGATTAGACTTTTCGGTTGAGTAATCTTGTTGGGAAAATGTGGCATGATGCGAGTTGGTTAAATATCCCACCATTTCTTCGAAACAATTGACATCTAAGTCTGTAGGAACAGTCGTGTTTTGTAAAGCTTTTTCAAGAATGGCTTGATGCTTAGGTGATAAAGTCAACAATTTCAATATGGATATATGTTCGGGGGTTTTTCTCAGTTGATCAAGGAGATTGTATTTAGACTTGGAAGATTGTGTAGGTGGCACAGAAGAAGGTCCTGGAATAGTTATCTCTGTTCTGCGTGTGTTTACAACACATTCTGGATGGTTCTTAATGATGATGGCATCAACATGTTCATTTGCATCTTGGAGGCTATATATGGTCTTTCCTTTTCCATAGTCATACTTGGTGTTTGCGTATTTGGCTGACGGAGAATTCTTGGTTTCCAAACTGGAGGCTTTTCCTTTCATGTGGTCATGTAATGGGTCCGTGAAGACCTTATGATCACTGTTCTTGGTACTTTTCTATCCATTGACCTCTATGGTTCCATTTTCAACAAAGTCTTGTATAATATTCTTCAATTGGTGGCATTGTTGTAGGTTGTGTCCCTTTGTTCGATGATAGTCACAAAAAGCATTATCATCCCACCATGAAGGTTTAAACTGTCTAGGATCATACTCTCTTGGTTCCAATGGTTTAATGATATTATGTTTAATCAATTCCTTGAAAACTCTCTCAATTGGTTGTCCTAAAGGAGTAAATTGACGTGTAGGAAATATTCTTTGAGGTTGTTGTTGTTGTGAATTTTGGACATAATTGGCTATTTGATCTGGACTATTCGTCATGTCTTGATTGGAGTTGTAACCTCTAAGTGTGATAATTGGTCCCGTATGTATGTTTTTAGCATCAACAATGTCGTCATTTGTAACATTTTTGTTTCTAGGCCAGAATTTGTTTCTATTATTAGGTGCGTTTTGATGTTGAACCACTGGATTTCTGCCTGGTAATTTGATTTCTCCTTTGTCTATAGGGCCTTTTTCAAGGATGATGCCCTTTTGTACCAAGTCTAGGAATGAAGTACAATAGTGTACCCTTAAGTCACTTCGCATTTTTGGATTGATGTTTTCAAGGAATATCATGACCTTCTGCTTTTTTGGTATTTCAACTAGACATCTGCTAGCTAGACTTCTCCATCTTTGAAAGAAAGTGGTGAAAGTTTCGTCGTCTTCTTGTGTTGTGTGACACAAGGTAGCTATGGTTATTTTGTTGTCTATGTTAAAGGCAAAGTGTTTGACAAACTTTTCAGCTAATTCACCCCAGGATTGTATTCCATATGGTAATTTAGAAAACTATTCCACTCCTATCCCGATAAGAGTTCATGGAAATAGTCTCATCAAGTATGTGGGGTCATATGATATGTCCATACATGTTGTTGAGAATTCTCTAATGTGCTCCAAAGGATTATTCCTCCCATTATACTTAGGAAAATTTGTTATAATGTATCCATGGGGGAAAGGTGTCATATAAAGCACTTTGTCAATTGGACATGGACATAGATCTTGCACTGAGATAGTTCGTTTGCCTGACATAGACATGTTGTCCATCTGTTGTTGAAGAGTTTGCAATTGGTCTTGGAGAACATCTACTTGTGTCAAGTACATGTTGTTTGCATTGTTTGGATCAATGTAGGTGTTCTGATATGCCATGTTCTGTGATGGGTTGTGATTTGGCGAGGGAATATATCTCGTTAGAATGTTTTGATTTGGTATAGGAATGTTTCCTATCTGAATGTTCTGATGTGGTATAGGAATCTTCATGCCAACTTTGGATCTCTTACCAGTAGTGTTGGTGCCAAAGGGGTTGGAGGAATTTTTCCCCGTAGTAAATTGTAAACCTTGTGTTACGTTGAAAGGGATTGTGCTTACAATTGACGATGTTTGAGTAGATACGCTAGTTGGTATCATTGCGGTGATTTGGGGAATAGAAACACTTGATGTCAGAGTTTGCGTTGGTTGAGTAGACTGTGTTTTCAAAGTATGAATATCAAATCCTAGTGGTAGTGAGGCACCTTCTACTAGAAACTTTGCTAGATATCGTTGGGGATCATTTTCCAAACACTCATCCATAAAGGATGCAAACTTAGGATCTTGTACAACGGAGTCTATGTCTTCTATATAAATTCGTCCATGTGTGTCTCTAGTGACATTTTTTTCAAGCAAAGGTTTGTGTGGTCTCTCACTTCCTGATGGTTGATTTCCGAATGGATTGATGAATTTGTTGGGGTCCTACATTGCTTTATGTTTCTTTTGAGACCTTGTTTTGACCATGAAAAGTTGCTGAAAAAAGGGTAATGCAAACTATGTCTAAAAACTGATATGACCTATTTCTATGTTTTTTGTGGATTTTTTGAGAATAAGGATGTTGCTAAAATGATTTATAAAAAGACGTATACTAAGATGACATATGGTAGGATGGACAATATGCAAAATATCGAGTAGACTTATGATGGTAAATGATTCTAAGATGGGTATGACCTACCACCTATGGAATAAATGCATGCAACGATTTGTGTTTGACCAAGGAACCTGATTGTAGGACAAGGATAGATGACAAGGTGAATTTTCCAAACTAGACTGTTGAGCTAAAAAGATTCACTAATAGGACCAAAGTGACTAGGTTCAATGACGAGGACAAATCGGAACATGAAGGTATCCAATGATGTGGAAAGTTGCTCTATTTGACTATATGCAATTTCCTAAGAAGTATCTATATGCATGCAACTTAGGATGACTTATGACTAAGACATATATGACACTTAATAATGCAAGGTTTTGAGCAAAAATTTTCTATTTTTTGTCCAAGGTTGATCTTTAGAAATAGAAGCGAAAATGGCAGTGATGTTTCAGACTTAGTTTGCGGTTTTCGAAGTTTTTTTCTTTTTGTTAACAGTCAAATGCAGTTCACCTAACTGTTGCGGTTCTATTTTTGATAGATGCGGTTTAGCATGCACATGCGGTGATTTGACTAAAACCTCGTTTCGGATATTGACATAGTTTGGACTTTTTGACAGATGTGGTTTTGTTTATGATAGATGCAGTTTGCAACACGTATGTGGTTTTTCTTATGACAAATACGGTTTTGCAATGCATGCGGTGATAAATATGGACTCTATAAACCTAAATTTTCTAACAAATACTTGCGGCTTGAAAATTGATAGATGCGGCTTGCATGTACATATGCGACTCAAAATTTGACAGTTGTGGCTTTTCCCCTAACAAATGTGACTTGCTAAGATAGATGCGGTGTTAAAATTGACAGTTACGACTCACTTTTTGACAATTGAAGTTTTCTGAAAGTTGTTTTGACTGACTTTGTTTGTTGATAAAGATTTTTGACGAATACAACAAACACAAGTACATAAATCAATTTATTTTCAGTTTGTGATGATAGAACTGTTAAGACCCGAAAACATTTACAACCTAGGCTTTTTGGACAATAATTGTTGAGTTCTTACTTGGATTTCTCTAGCTATGCATATTTATGGCGGATGACTAGTAGCTTGACCCCACTGGCTCCCCTCCACGACACTCACTTATACAAGGCAGCCAAGCTACTGTACCCATGAAACTCCCATGGCATACATCTCATCTCCACACATAAACTATAAGAATGTAAGACGGCTTCACAGGGCCGACCCTACTGCGCCAACAAATAGGTAAGATTTTGGAAAAACTACAACAAGGTGTTTAGTAAGGGAATTCCATTCATGGGGCACTATTCAACTTCAGCAAGAGACCATTTTTTCCCTTCTCGTTGGAATAGTGAGCATGATTTCTAGGCTTTCTCAAGAAATCAATTTTTATATACTGGGTGGAAGTCGCTTGGCTTTAGCATGTTACCGGTCTGAGTCATCTTGGGGTGAGTACTTTTTCCCACCAAGATAGGCCCAAGTTCTAGAGTCAGTAACCATTTCTCTTACACCCAGGATCACATGGCTACGCAAGGGGAGAGGATACTCCGATATACTGAATCATGAAGGCTTACAAAAATGTGCTTTCACACCAAACAAGGCAAACAGTGATTCTTTTTAATCCAAATGAAAATTATCTAACTACCAGACAAAAAGCTTATCAAACAAAATCCACAAATTCATTAGGTCCTACATGCAAAAATGATTAGTAGTTTGTTTTTGTTGTCTTCGACTTTCGTCCTGTAGAAAACAATGGTTTGTGTTTTGATGGTCTTCTATGCTTCGTCCTACAAACACTAGGTTAATCCACCTTAACACAACTGTAACCAAACATTAGCGAAAACCAAAATAACCTAAACAGCGAAAATGAAAATATGAATGTACGAAAATGACTAAAAAGTGAAAATTGATTACCAGGAAAATGTGGCATTTCGAGCCATATATGCGGCTCGATGTTGACAGGCGAATGCGGTGCATAGGTTCACGGATGTGGTGCAGAATGGCAGATGCGTTGCGGGATATGGAAGATGCGGCTCGTGTATACAGATGCATCGTTTCGTTAAGCAGATGCGGTGTTCCATACAATAACCTGCTAAAAAAAAAAATAGGACAGAAAGACGAAAAGATGTGTGTATTGGAAGCGTGTTCACGTTGGGTTCACCAAATGTAACATAGAATAAAATCTGGATATGAATCTACAACTAGAATAAACGAAGTTAATCCTAATCTAAACAATATTAATCTAAATCAAACAACAAAGAATGAATAAGTAAACATAATAAACTAAACAAATCAATTGGAAAGCTCTCACCGAATATGCATTCACTCCTTCGAATTATCTTGATTTCTCTTCTCCATTTTGTTTTTTCAGTATTCTTGCCCTCAAATTTTCAGTATTGATGCAAGCATAACCGTGTTGAATGTCTAAGCAAAATATTGAAGATAAATTTCTTCTCGAAAGTGTATGATTTCGGAAGGAGGAATAATGATAATGACAGCCCATTTTATAGATTTTGGGTCTTCGAACAATCTATTCAGATTGAAAGAGAGATCAACGGACGAGATTGATGAATGTCATGCAATGTGAGTTCTATCTCAGATAGAACGTGAGTTAGAACATGAGTCAGAAAAGACTGCCGGATAAAGACTAAGTTAGAATGAGAACTTAATCTTGTGTCAAGACTGTTTGAAAATAGGAAGAACAAGAGTTCCAGATCTTAATCTTTCGTTAAGAGTATTCCAAAATAGAATAAATAGACTTTGAATGTCAAAGACAAAGTTAGAACTCGAATATGAAGAATTTGAATGCATACATAAATTAATTAATTAAATAAAGATATTTAATTAATAAACGCATTCATGCACATGAGTTAGAACTAGTTAACTGACTAGTTGTGACAAAGAGTCTTCTCACAGAGACAATCAGATGTTAAATCCATAGATAACTAGAGAACTAAAAATAGATCTTGAGTCAGAAGGTGAGTGAATGATTAGTCAACTGAACGACAGAAGAATGTGACATAAATAATTAATAAATGAATTAAATGTTAATTTAATTCAACATTTGAAAATGAAAGACTTAATTAAATAAATAAAGATAATTTATTTAATTTGACTGTTGTAAAGGTGGAATTGAATAAATTAAATAATAAATATTTAATTATAGATAAATGGGGTTAAATGAATAATTAAATAATAAATATTTAATTATAGATAAAGGGGGTTAAATGAATAATTAAATAATAAATATTTAATTATAGATAAAGGGGGTAATTAAATAATAAATTATTTAATTAAGAAGGAAGAATTAATTAGTTAGCGACATAATTAAACAAATATGATTTATTTAATTAATCAAGTTGAATAAAGGGTGATAATGAATTAATTAAAAATGGGTGTTCAATTAATAGAGGAAATATGTGTTAGAAAGGTAATTAAGTAATAAACATTATTTAATCATGACCATGGATAATAGAAAATTATGTCGAATGTGTACTCGCAGGCCTAGACCAATTTTTGGTATCTACACTACTTATCTTAATTATTGTATCTTTTGGATTGATTGGATGGTATCTGTTCAATAAGTTTAAGTATATACTGATTCACCCCCCCCCTTAGTATATTGGATATTTAACAATTGGTATCAGAGCTTCGTTCCTCTAGAGAAGCCTAACAACTTGAGGGAGATCTTGAAGATTGAACAGATGGAGGATAATGCAGAACTCCGGACTGCTCTTGATGATCTAGACAAAGTTAAAAATGAGAATAAAGATTTGAAAGAGAATCTTGATGAGGCAAATGAATGTGTCTAGAAGTTGAAGGAGCAATTAAGGAAGTTCAAAGAGAGACATAGAGAAGTTAGTGACCAATTGAAACAAGCAAGTGAAGATATTACTAGACTAAAGTTGTAAGTGGAAGAAAAATAATAATTGAAGAATGTCTGAATACAGAGATAAAGAACAAGTCTGATGAATGTTCTAGACTTGAGCAAGAAGTAGTAAATCTGAGAGCATAATTGAAAAAGAAAAAAGTGAGAATAATTTCAAGACAAGCTCCACCAGGCTTGATGAACTGATTGTTGGACATAAACCCTCTAAAGACAAAGGAGGACTAGGATTAGAAATAGGTGAAAGCTCTAAAGAAGAAAAATACCAAAGGACTCAAGAAAAAGGAAAGCAAAAAAGGAATCAAGGAAGAAAACCACCTGTTAGACAACCAAATGCACAAAGGTACCCATCTTTCAATGACACTTGTTTTTCTTGCAGCAAGTTTAGGCACAAGGCAACTGAATGTATAAGTAGGATGAATCAGTTTTTTGGTATTTTCCCCAAACAATGCTATGCATGTAATAATCTTGGACATAGAGCTAGTGAATGCAAAACTCAGATGATGAACTGGTTTAATGGAGGAAGGATGAATCAATCCTTTACTGGCTATTGCTATACATGCAATAAATATGGGAATAAGGCAAATCAATACAGAACAAGGTTTAATGGAAGTCAATCAAGTCAAAGAAGTGTTGTCTGTTATAACTACAAAAAACCAGGGCATATTTCAAAGGTATGCAAAAGCAAAAAGGGAAAACAATATGTTTCAAAAAAGAAGAATGAACTTAAGAAGAAGGTTGGCAAAGATGAAGTTAAGCAAGGAATGAGAAAAGTATGGAAAAAGATAAAAGAATCAAAGACTATTGATGCATTTTTACCCTCATCTAGTGTAGATAATCCCTCTGGTAACTAGACCTAGCATGGTTTTAGTGGGAGGTTTAACAGAAAATCCTTAAAACCATCAATTGTGAGTGTGTCAGATCCATGACATGTAGTAAAGTTGTAAGAAATTAGTATGCAGAGGTTTTGGAAAAGAAACCAGAAGAAAAGAGGTGTGTACGCTCATTTACAAAGCACATTAGGGTTTCACAACATAGCTAAAGAAATTTAGCAGCTTTTCGAATTCCAAGTGCATTAAATGTGAATTAGGGCATCACAATAATCTATATAGCAAGATTATGAAGTAATTTTGATCATTTGTGTATTCGAAGAAGTGGAGAGTGGCTTACATCAATTTAGAAGCGAATTGAGGAGTGACTAGTGCAAACCCTAGTTTCAGCTCTTTGCGAAGAAAAGGTATTTTCTATTCTGTGCTACTATGAGTTTATGGAAATTCCTCCTTGAATATTTTTAAGTGTTTGGAATATAGAAAATGGCAACTCCCGTAGTCGTAAAAACAAAAGAAAGACCTAAGCCCTCTTACAAAATATATTTTATGAAGGTCTTTGAGGATGACCCTGTGGGCGCTTTATCTTCGATTCCTCACGGTGTCATGTCGACAGAGGATACCAAAATGTACATTAGGGTTAAGTCAAAAGAATTCAATCATATCAAACTGATTGATATATGGATGAATGAAATCACTGACGATAAATTCTGGTTAAAACCTGAATACTCAAATCTTATGACAATGAAGTTGGACTACTGGAACAATTTTCCAAACTTTAGTTCTACAGTGGAGGACCCGTATGTAAAGACAGTTCTTAGCATAATACATGATCAGTTCTTATGGAATAATGAACTGCACCTGATAAACAAGGAAGCAACCAAAGCCATCACCAAACTCTACAACTCTGAATCAATACCTGTGTTGAAGGAAGTGAAAAATGAAACGGTATCAAATCTCACTGGTGTTGCCTATGAAAAATGGGCTCTTGCGATAAAACCTTTTAGAAATCCAACTGTGAAATACGCATTTATAATGATTGGCCAAAAAATCTACTTCACCAACAGAGAGAATTATGTGTCTGCTAGAGCTATATATATAGGTTATGATATGTTTGTAAATGGTATAGGCTATGATCTGCGTGAATTGCTTTGGTAACAACTGCTTAAGAACTTGAGAATGTAAAAAGAGATAAAGTACCCATTTAAGTTTGGTTCTCTAATTGTATGTTTGTTATTCTACTTTTTGAAAATACTTCCAGGAAGATTTGGAACTGTGTGTTGGGATCCATCCCGACCTATTGCACATCAAATTTTTATGCATTTGAAGAATTTGGGAGATGTGAACGATGTAGCAAATGCCATGACAACATTATTTTCAATGTTTAAGAAGAACATGAATGAGAGATATAATTCTTCTAAGGAAGATTGTTGAGAAATACAAAGATGAAATTATATTTCATGTATCTTCTGATGAATGTATGATACAAGCGGTTGAACCTCAAACCATCTAGATTCAACCTCAGGGTTATGAAGTCTTAGAAGATGTTGTTGAAGGATATGTGCAACTCTTGTTGAAGAGTCCTAAAGATTCGAATGAACCCCAGATTGGGACTTATGCAAAAAAATCAAGAGAAGTTCTCTTGGAGTAGCACAAAGCTCAAAGTAAGAAAAATGTGGAGAAAATGCTTAATCAATGTTTCACACCTGAACAGTTAGCTCGAGCAAGAGTTGTTCAAGGATAAAAGTCTGTAGTACTACCCAATGTAAGGAGATCCGATAGGACCTCTCCTTCCATACCAACTTTTGGACCTGCTACAATGAAATCAATGCCCAACACTGTTGATAAAGGTAAAGGCTTGGCTCCCTCTGGACTGAATACTAGATTAGGAAAAAGGAAATGCATTCCTCTGGTAGCCCCTATCAAACGAAGAAAAGAAAAAGCTACTAGAGAAAATAATATGAGAATTACAAATGATCAGGAGGAAGAGGAAGAAGACCCTGCTACAAAATTGACAAGAAAAAGAAGGGTTAGTGTCTCCTACAGTGAAGGTGCATCACAAGAAGCCAACATTGGCTTGAGGAAAGTTCAATATGTGTCATCTTCAGATGGTGAATCAGATGATCATAAAGCAAAGAAGGCCAAAATTTTAGAAGAAATTTTGTTGGACTTGAAAGAGAAAAACACCTCTCTGATAAGGCCTGGTTCCCCTCTTAAATTAGATGTATTGGTAAATAACTTAGTAAATCAAGATGATATGGTGAATTCCACTATGGAAGTGTATAATTTAGTAGAAGAAGAGGATAAAGAAACAATAATTCTAGCCATTATCAAATATGTTATCATTTTGGAAGCCAAATGGGATAACATCATGTGTGATGTTCCTTAAAATTTGTGGGAAAGACTGAGGAAAAGGAGAGTAGAGGCAGTTGAGCTAGAAGAGAAAATAAGAAACAAAGCCTATAAAGAAATTGAACCCTCTCTAACTCCGGATAACTTAGAACATTTGAAGAAGATTTGTGCGAAAATGTTCAAGGAGAAAAGAAGAGTGAATATCCTGATGACAAGAGATAAGAAAGAAATTAAATAAATAAGGAAGGAAACAATAAGCATTATCAAGGACACTGTACAGAAGTATGGCATGATTGGTGCATCTGGTTCGGCCTCCGAACGTAGAAAATAAACTTCTACATAATTCATAGAAGAACCTCCTTCTGATGCTGCAAATGATAATGAACCTTTGGAAGTGAATGACAATAATGTTCCTCCGGAAACAAGTAGTGCATATATTCTATCAGAAATCAATGCTGACAATGAGAATCCAAAAAATGAAAAACCTATTAAAGAAAATATTGAAGTTGAAGTGCATGTTTCTACCCCTCCGATACTTCCAGGTGAAGAAGAAGAGAAAAAGCATGAAGAAAAAGAAGAAGAGAAAATTGAAGAGGATAAGGAAAAAGAAAAAGAATCTGAAGAAAAGGAAATGGAAGAGAAGAATGTAGAAGATGATAATACAAAAAAGGAGAACGATGAGGAAGAAAAAGAAAAGGAGGAAGTAGAAAACATAAATACATAATCCATTGCTAGAAAGAATGAAGAAGTGTCCTAGAAAATGTTAGAATCAAAAAATTCCATTGGAGAATCCTCCTTTGGTGATGATGATTTGAAGGGATTGTTGTCAAAGAAAATTAGATTCCAACTGGTAATTCATCTGGAACTCCTACAGTTTCCAATGAATCAAGGTTATGTAGACTTGAATAAGATTTCTCTGGTACATAAATTGGTGTTAGGTGATGTATTTTATGCATCCAGTAGGAGAGAAATCTTAGAAATGCATCAAAAAGGGACTGAGCTTATTGAAGACATGATTAAGTCCTTGCAAGATCTTACTCTGGATACATTTGTTGATACATCTCTTTATCCAGTTGAGAATTTGAAGCTTCTATTAGACTCCTTTAAGGAGCATGCTACATGACTTATTGAGAAAATAAAATAGGATGCAAAGGAGAAGCTGAATGAGAAAATTTTGTTGATCCTTCACGATAAATGTGCCTCAACACATGCCAATGTAGAGAAAATCCTTGAAGTTGTGAAGGCTTGTGAAGCTGAAGCCAATTCTATGTTTGCATATTGTATAAGTTGGCTTGATGCCACTCAAAGCATGAAAGATCTCATGGACTCCATTGAGTCCCAGTTGACCACTATCTTTGACACCTATAATGCATCAATGGATAGAGATAGATCAACTTGGAATGCTATTTTTGTGCATAGGTAAAAATTCTTTATTCTACAGAAGTAGAAAGAAGAGATAATCAAAAAATTCGGCTTGCTTGGTGATAATGTGAGAATGGAGTATGCCCTAGTAGCCAATGCTTTGGCTAAAGCTAAGAATTTGGACAAGATATATCTATCTCTGGATACTCTGGATGAAGCTAAAGAAAATTTTATTGCTTTAGAATCTTTGAACAAGTTGTTGATGTCTGCTAAGAAGAGTTGGGAGGATGGAAAAACAGCTTGGCAAGGAATTCTACAGGAACTGCAAAGTGCCCCCTACTTCAGGTATTATTTTTCTACATGAGATAACTCCTCAGGGGGAGTTTAGAAGTTGATTCCATGTGTCTACATGTGCATATCTTTCATGTTTTTTTTATTCAACCTTTGTCCTTGATGTTAAAGGGGGAGAAGAGGAATGAGAAGTAGAGCATAGTTTTGTATATTCTTTTTGGTACATGTTTCCATCAATGACAAAGGGGGAGATTGTTGGAAGAATGAAGAAGATCATATCCCCTATTAACATTTTTGTTGTCATTGATGTCACCATGATATATGAGTTGCAACTACAAGACTCTAAGTCATACCAATCTGGTATTCTGAATCAATAGTACAGAACCAACTTTCGATATTTTGTTCTAGAATCCTCTCTGGTAAATAGCTAATACCTCAATTTTTGGAAAAGGTCTGTGATTGAGAAACGCATACATTAACACGAACTCATGAGCACAGTTGTTTGTGGTTATCTCTGGTATCAGTTTTTGTCTTGGCTATTAGGTCTATTTTTGGACAACCTATCAATTGAATAAAGATGTAATGGATTAAATTTTTTTTGTATAATCCATGTTGATAGCTATAGCGTGCTTCACGTTTGTATTATTAATTGAGAAGATTTGTCAAGCCAACCTGATTGTAATCCTTGACAATTAGATATATATACACGATAATTTTGTATATTTGGAAATAGAGATGAATGTATGGTGTTGAGCGAATATTAGTAGACTACAAATGGAAGCAAAAAAGGTGAAGTGTGATCTACTGGTATGCAAATTTTCTTGAATTACAAAGGAACTGAATGTGCACTTGAGGTGTATTTCTATCGGTTCATTATGGCAGTTAGCCATTTTGTTACTTCATGTTTGTAGGTAGTGAGCTTCCCATTTGGATAGTGAGTCCTGGCAGTGAGCCACCCTTTTGTAATATCTTATAACTGGTTATACTATATTGTGAGTTAATCCTCACCATGGTTTTTCCCACTCTGGGCTTTCCACGTAAAATTTTTGGTGTCTCTTGTTCATTGAGTTCATATTTTGTTGATGATTCTACTTATCTTAATTATTGTATGTTTTGGATTGATTGGATGGTATATGTGCAATAAGTTTAAGTATATACTGATTCACCCCCCTCTTAGTATATTGTATATTTAACAGTAAGTTGTGTTTTGTGGTAGTATGTCTAGTTGCACAAAATTATGATATTCCAAATTTCAAGTGGTTGTGGGAGAGTTATAGAGTATTCTGATGATGCCGAAATATTATAAGATGTTGTTTGGATCCTATGACATGTTTTTGTGTGGTCCACATGACCTAGAGAATCATGTATGTGGTCACTTGTAGTTTTAGTTCAGGTTTGGCCAATTTGGCATGCTAGTGTTATTTGCGGAGGTATCTCGTGGATTGTGAATGTATTGAGTAGCATGGTGATGTGGATTTGGGTCATATTTAACCCTTTGCATGGTTTTCCTTCACTTATTTCTACCACAGAGGTGTTTGGTGCTGACCTATTTTGGTGTTGCACGTTTTAGGTGCATACATTTCATTAAGGCAGACCTAATTGGGATTGTTTAGGTCGCGGATAGTATATAAGCAAGGTACATTGTTGGATATGCGTGTGGATCTTTAGAAGGTGTGTAGAAGATGTTAATTTTATTAAGTGTGGTGATTTGAGTGTGAGATTAATTCCTATGACTCCAATGCAGTGAGCAAAAGGGTCTACGTTTGTAGTGTGCTTGAAGTTACTAGAAGCATTGAGCCAAAGGTTGTAGATGGCATAATGTTTCAATGATGGATTTCTCCTATTGCCTTTAGATCGTGAATTTCTTTGTAATAGTTTTCTTCTATCTTCTTTCTTCTTATAAATGAGCCTTTCTTCCTTTTTTTGGGCAATGAGCCTAATTGTATTCAATATTGTAATTCATATATATGTGAGCTAATCCTCATCGTGGTTTTTCCCTTCTTGGGTTTTCCATGTAAATATGGTGTTACGTGTTTGGATTTTTTTGTATTATTATTTCATATGTTTACATTCTGCTAATACATGATAAGGGGTTAAGGGCTAACAAGGGTTTGAAAAGATATTGAGGGTTTGAATGTTTTAAGTATACAACTAATTCACCCCCCTCAATTTTCTTGTGCATCTAACACTCAATACCATGTCTAAATATGTAAAAATACAATAGGGGCTATCAAAATTTATATTTCAAACATTTCATATGGAATTTTTTTTACTTTAATAAATCGTAGGACCTTGTATTGTCAAACTAGCATATACATACAAAGTGACAACTTGGATAGAAGTATATTATGCACTAGGTAAGTTTGTCACAAGATACGTGTCCATTAATTATGATTGTATCTAAATATCACCTTAAGTAATCCTCCTTTGCTTTATTAGAGCCAAAATTTGAAGAAGGTATTGCCCACCTTAGTAAATTGGTCTAAAATTGTCCTCTATTTGAACAAAAATTTGAAATCTCTTTCTCTGAGTTCAAAACCCCTAGCACTTAGAAGAACCTTAAATTTAGGGACTTAAAAATTTGAACGCCAATGGAAAATACCCCACTACCAAAGAGATCCTTAAGATTGATTAGGAAAACATGGTTACATAATATAATCCACCCAAATCATTAGTCAAACATGTAGTAGAATAAAAATACTTCAATAAGATAACATCAAAAACTTTATCCTAGACTTTAAGTTATAGAGAAACAAGAAGAAGAAAACAAAAAATTCTTTCCCAAAACCAAGTGGCAAAAAATCCATGCTCTAAAGAAAACAAACTATGCTTTATTAATGCATTTCTATAGGCATTAAAATTAGATATCAATTAAAAAAGATATCTTTGAGTCCACAACTCTCAATAGGCATTATTCCCAAGTCTAATTCTCCAACATGAAGCCACTATCTCATGTGGGTCCTACTTTTCATAACAAGATGCTCAACTCTAACAAGCGTAACTCCCTAATGCCTAATAGAGAGAAAGTTGAATTACAATCAAGAATGATAATTTTATAACTCGCATTATTGAATTTTTAGTTGTAACCTTATAATTAATGCTATTAAAATAATATTCAATAGTTTCAAAAGAATAATATTGATAAAATACTATCCCACATCACCTAATTTGTATACAAGTACCCATTTATAGAGTGTCAAATACATATACAATGCACCAAGCCACATTCCTAGGACATTAGCCAATCGAACAACCTTTTTTTAAAACTACAATAACCACAAGGATGCGACATGTCACATTGCATAATAAAGTGTGCAAAAGTATCGTGTGAAACACAATGAAACAAGGAAATAAACAACATAAATGACTTCACCATTTCTACAAGAAAGATGACAATAGTAAAATAATTACCAATCACAACGTGAAACCACCACATTGAAACTATGAGGAAAATATGACACCCAAATGATGATCACATTCTTTCATAAACACAACATAAGAGTAGATGAGGGAGTCATCAACCTCAAATACACACCAAGAAACTCTTACAAACTCAAACAAACACTACAAAAGACCACATAAATGACAAAATGACAAGGAAATAGCACACCTTGAATAAACAACATAACCACCAATTTTAAAAAAGAGTGGGATGAGGGAAACATTCACCTCCAATCCACTCAAGAAAACTTTTAAATAAAATATAAACACAATGGTAAACCTTCACAAGAGGTTACCTTATTAAGAGCTACAAACCCTCCACCAACTAGAATGATAATAAGTCATTTCCAAGAAATGACACACTTCCCAATACAAATGGTCTCCTAAAGCTTAAGTTATGACACTTTTTTATGAAGTGATAACATGGGAAGACTCACTAAGCCAAGCAAAAAAACTTTTATATATAAATTTTCCTTGATAAATGATTGAAATATCTTATTAATGGTGAAACAACAAAAAATGAAGCACCAGAGGATACTATTTCCTAGACAAGAAACTAGAACAAGTGTAAAAATTTCCTACCTTGTTGTATGTTTCCAATTCTAACATTGTATTCCTAATTTGTCCCTAGAGTCCTTGAGACACACTATAGTCCTATCTAGCACTATATTCTTGATTTTGGTGCTAGTGTTCTAACCAATGAGAAAGCTAAAGCCTAATTTTGGTCTACAAGACAGGCACAACACTCAGGAATAATAAGAAAATAACCATGATCCAAAAAAATATAAAACAATGCAAATAATTGAGGAATCAAAATGGTCCTAGACACTCAATCTCACATCACACTAGCCAACAAAGGAGATAAATCCCAAGGGTCGAAGAGACCACAAGAGGCTCCAACATGAGACCAAAAGACATAATGGGGTGAAGAGGAAGGTGAAATATACCTACCATCCACACCAAGACCATATAGAGAACCCCAACAACCCCTCAATGAGGCAAGTGCTCACAACCAAACACATTAAGAAGCAATAAGGAAAAAATAAAACTTTAATGAACAACATGCATACTTTCTAACTTAGAATTACTTTTTTAAACCCAAATTGAAGTGTTCTTTACATAATTTTTATCTAAAATCGTAATAAAGTAAAAGATTGAATACAAAATGACAAATGTGTTTGAGTCTAATGTTGAAACACATAAAATCATATCCATAGCACCAATACCACTTACATGTTTAGTTTACAATCACTCCATTCAGGAGGTTCAAATAAAATATTAAAATTTGAATAGAGGACTCAAATTCCCTTCAAATTAAATTTTTACAAGATAAAATATCGAGGAAACAACTAAACTATGAAGCCTTTTTCTAACTTACTTACAATCCTAGAGCTCTTCCCAAGATCCTAAAATCCCCAACAATTGTTCCACACCACCCAAAAACATGGTACACCATTAGGTCCACCCCACCCAGCCACATGGTACCCTTATTTCCACCCCATCATACTAGGAGATAGTCACATGAGCCACAAGAATGATCACACCAAACACATGGGATTAAGCTTACACACATGATAAACATGAAGTATACACATGACACACAAATGAAAGAATCACTCAATCAACCTATGTGTTAGAGCTGTGATGTCGGTCTCCAATGGTCATCTTCCCTTTGCGGATGCCGAGAGGGTTTTTTCGGAGTTGATGCGCCATGCCAAGGCTTCGTAGGGGAAGCTTGGTGCTATTGAGGTGGAAGGAGTATTCAACAACATAAAAGGCATTGGCGGCAAGAAGGAAGATCTACGTAGGAAGGTTGAGAGGCACGGTGGAGACCCAACTCTAAGGAACAGTGACCAAATGCAGGGGCATCAGAAAATGGCGGCGGTGGGAAGGGTTGGTGTGGGCAAGGAGCCTTTATTGCCCATATCAGAGAGGAGATCAAGCCAAAAAAAATGCTCTGGGGAGGTGAAAGGAGTGGTTCATGATTCCCATCCATTTTCGAAATCAATCACTATGGATTTAGCTGGGGAGCTGGAGCAAGAAGTCATCGGTAATGAAAAGGTTTTCTCTAGGTTGGGGCTGATTGGCAGGTTCAGGGAGTTCTGGACAGGATTGAATGACCTCCACCAATGGATCTCAAACTCTTGAAAACCTCTTTTGGATGGGTATGTTCAGATCTATCCAATGTCCAAAGGGTTTTTTATTGTTGTTTTTGAAAAATAAATGGACAAGAAGAAGATTCTTTGTGATTTTCATTGGGACTGGAATGATAAACACACTTTGATGTTAAAGCCATGGCATTCGGGTTTCAACCCAGCCACTAAAACTTTTGAGAGTATTCCTATTTGTGTGAGACTTCCCAACCTCCCTTTGTAGTTCTGGTTTGATTCTTGTTTGGAAGCTATTGGAAACTCTCTAGGGAAATTTTTAATGGTGGATGAGGATTCTTCAAATCTTGTACTTTCGACTTATGCAAGAATCTTGGTTGAAATGAATGTGTCCAAGGTGCCTCCAAAGGAGATTCCACTGAAGTATTTGAAGGGTTGTTGGGTGTAGCCTTTGGACTATGAAGGGATACCATTTAGGTGTAGAATATGTCATCAGATGGGCCATATGGCAGCTGAATGTGCAAAAATCAGAACTAAAAAATATTCTTATTGGTGGAAAGATGCCTCTTCCCAGCACTACATGGTGGAGAATCAGAGGGAAAAACAAGTGAGCCCATAGCCTAATCACACTATGGAGGAGAATCAGGCAAGTGTGGGAGAGGAGCATCCGACAAGAGAGGTACCAAGGCAGGATGGGAAGACCCCAGGATAGGAGGCTAGAAGGAAGGAGTCGCAGCAGGGCAAGGTAACCCCAGTACAAGAGGAGACGATGGTAGAGAATAGTGAAATAGAAAGCGCCAAAAATGGGGCTACAACACCTGAATGTAGAGAAAAGAAAGGTGAGGTGAGGTCACAGGAGTTAAAGGTCGGAGAACGGATGGCTGATGAACAACATCAACAAACAGGTTGCAGTGAGGAAAGAGCTTGGAGGAGCCCACGAGAACCTCTTTTGGACTGGCAATGGAAGGTAGCAAGGGTGGAGGATGGGTGGCAAATAGTATTGGGAAATAAATCGAAGAAGGTGAAAAAGAAAGCATTTGCAATGGTTCTTCGTTCTCAGTCCAAAGGAATATTTAAAATAGTTTCAAGCTCTTGATCTGTTTTTAGATCTTTGAGGTGGTTGTGTTGAAGTATGTTAACATGTAATGATGTGTTTTCTTATGGCTGGTATGGTTTAAGCTAGTGTTGGGGGGTTTGGTGCCTGGATGTCATCATGGTTTTTGATTGGGTTTTTGAAAGGTCTTTTATTGAAGTTGTACTGGATTTGATTTTGTAATCTTTTTTCAAATTTTCTATCAATATAAAAAACTTTGTTACTGATAAAAAAAAAAAGAATCACTCAATCAAAATCATATAATAGATATAAAAAATGCATTTATCAGGCACAAACACCAATGGAACAAGGATGAGATGCTAGAGAGTGGGTCTAGGGAGTGTCATCATAATAGCCTATGATATTACCATTTAAAGACCATGACAGAGACATAAAATTTATCATTTAAAAACATCCAAATTCATTTCCAAAATTTAAATTTTACTAATCATTTTTAATATAAAAACTAGCAAAGTCATGCGAACTCCATTAATGGAGCTCAAATTTTCACATTTTTCTAAAATAAAAAATGAAAAATATGAAAAGTGCCCTTGCGGTTCAAATGTGAACAACATCTAACTCAAGCAATAAAATTAGAATTCTAAGATATTTTGAGAAACTTGACATGGTGAGGGCACAAAATGGTATTTTCATAAATATATATATAAATCTATATTTATTGCATCAAACTTCATTATAGAAGGGAAGCCCAGTGCTCCCTTAAGGGTGAGCATTGTATACTAAGTGCAAAAGAATGAAGAAACAAGAGAGGGAGACAAAAATACCCAAATTCAATCACAAACGAATTTCAATTTCGTTTTCAATTCTAATTCAGTGGAGAAAAACACACACAAGATCAAGCACCCCTTGATGATCCAATTCCTATGCCAAACCCAAGTCCACACAATCCACAAACAACCAAATTGACCAAGAATTCAAATAGAGGAGGGTTTCAAAGAGCCATTTTTTTTCAAAAATATCAATTAATAATAAGAATTTTGTTATTTTTCCTTTTAACCTTTTTGTCTATTTTCTATTTTCTATTTTCTATTTTCTATTTTCACCTTTTCCTTATTTCTCTTTATACATAATTTCTCATTCTTTTCCAAAATTTATTTAAGAAAAATAATGCATGTAGCATTAATTCATTTGCACTAAATTTTACCAAATGATTAAATCAAACATAAGCATTCACAACCCAAAGGAATTTACCAAAAATAATTAATTTAACTTTTTTTCCCCTTTTCTTGAAACACAAAAATATTTCCATAGGTAATGTATCTAGCCATTTAATTCCTATAAATCCATTAATGAGAAACAAGAAAAATAAATCATTAATTAAATCATGAAATCATGAGTAACTTATGAAAATAACATATTTCAAAATTGCCTCCAATTTAGATTTGTGTTAACACAAGGTCAAACACGACAAATATCCTACTCAATTTGAGTACGATTGAGAAATAACAAAAGGAGACTCGGTGTGACATCTCCAAAATTACCACCATTGGGGAATAACTTAGTCTAGGTGACCTAGTACCTGTAACCACTCAACACACATGTCAAGTATACCTACTCAAATATAATAATAAAAGTATAGTATAATCACTCAATGGGGTACAACATCATATAATGTAGATTAGTGCATCCATATGCCATACACTTAGGATACACATATTCACAATATGAATAATAACATGCTTATCCATGACTAAAAAATTAAGATAAACTAGGAATATAAGCATCACACAAGCATCTCAAGAAATATCACAACAAAGTATATCAAGTCCAGGTAAGGAACTTGGAAAACTACCACACACACATCTCAATGCATATCGAACACAAAATATTGACATGTTGAGGAACCACCTCTCAAAACATGTAGGTGGTCCAAACACACCATGTAAAGCAAGAAAAAATCCACAACCAACAATAACAAAGAAAATGATGAAGTTGAACAACTAATAAACACCCAAAGCAACAAGAACAAGCACAACCTATGCATCCCCTCTATACATAGTCAAAAAATAATATCGAGATCAAGACATCTCAATGTTATAGATGGGAGGGTACTACATAATGATAGCCATGGCCACTAGACATCAATAGGATATAGGTCCCATTAAAACACTAAGAACTTGAATTCCTCATTTGCAAGGATCACTTCACAACCAAAATAAGAGGAAGAACTCACCAAAAAGATTTTCTTATAGGGTCATATGTGGAAAATAGTCATATGTGGAAAATACCAATGCCGAATGGAAAGAAGCAGTTATAGAGGAGCCCACAAAGGCTCAAGAAAATAAAAATAGAAAATAAAAGTAGTTTCCCCTAAGCCATCTCATGTTTTACAAAGAAAACCTATTATCTCTATAATTGAGGACCAACCCTCTTCTTCTACTACCCCAACAACTCTTGAAGCTAAGAAGGAAGAAACCCATACTATTTCTTTAGAGGTAGAAGAAGCACAAGAAGTGCTAGGAACACAACAATGGTTGTCCCCTAACATGCCCCAAAGGATAAAGCACCGAAGGCTTATACCTCTACAAGAAAGTAACTCCACCAATGAACAAAATATTGTTTAAATAATCGTAGAGCTTCAGACACAAAGGAATACCCTAGTTAGAAATTTTCCTCAATAGAGGAAATTAAAAAAGAGGCTAAAAGATGAGGTAGGACCATCTTGTTCCCCTAGTAACACTAAAAAGTAGAAGCTAAGAACCACCTATCAATTCCAAAATTTGAACATGTAGAGCCCTCCATAGAGAAAAAATAACAAGAATAAATAGTCAAATTGAAATAAATGTTGTGGGATAGACATAATGTTATTCTATCCCTAAAAGATAATATCAAAGGAAAGGATGTTGTAATTGAAACTAAGGATAGGGAAATCTCAAGATTAGGGGATAATTTGAAGGAAGTACATAATAAATTGGCCCAAATTTCTATAAATTTAGTCACCATGATTGCAACATGTAAAAAAAATGGAAAATCAAGAAGTATAGTTGACCTCAACAAATAATATGATTTTTGATCTTGATGAAAAAATCCAAGAATTATATGTCTCAACATCTACAATGGGGCAACAAAGCATGTATAGGAAATAACCAACATTGATCAAGATTGCCTCTACTCTGCAACTACTTTCCTGCTCCGATTGTTTTTGAATCTTCTTGTCCCTACTTTGATTTGATTGTTTCATGGGATGGTCGGGAGGGGGGCCCGAGAAGGCTCCCCATTCTAAGGTTCTTGTCTCTTTGTCTAGCGTTGTGTCTATTGTGGCAATGACCAACTTTGTTGTTCCCCATGTGACTTCTCCTCCTTGTATCTATGTCCTTTCCCCAGGGGGAAGGACTAATGATATTTCTAGAAATTCACCCTTATCCCCTCCTCTCGAGCTAGACTCTTTCTTCTTTGTGGAAGAATAGTATCCTATGTGGAAAAATTGGTGGGTATTGACTCGCCAGCTTCGATTAAAAGGTTCTCATAGTCTGCTTCCTACTCTATGACTGGTTGGGAAGTTGACGTCCTTGAAGCTTTGATGTTGACGGTTATGGACAACCTTAAACTAGCGTTGGTTGGAAAATTTATGGCCTATTGCCCGATTATCAGATAGGTACATCAATGGACAACCTCGACTTGGAATCTTAAAGTCAGTGTCTCTATAAATGCTATGCCAAGAGTTATCTTCATTTTCTCCTTTATTTTTTATGAAGATATGCTTAAGGTTTTAACGAGTGGCCCTTGGGCTTTTGATTTTGGTTAGAAGAACTTTCTTTCCCTCTGCAAGTGGAAACTGAGTTTTGATTTGTCTCTTGACCTAGGGGCCATAGCTCCAACTTGGGTTTGTCTACCAGGGTTACCCCTTGAGTTCTGGGAGGCGGGTATCCTAAAAGGGATAGCTAATTCTTTTGGCAGCCTTCTAGCCATTGAAAAGATCATTGAAGAGAATTCTAGACTGGTCTATACTCGTATTTGTGTTAATGTGGTTGTTAAAACAGTCTTGCCAACTTTTTTCCTCCTTAAGTCAAAATTTGGCAACTGGACTCGACCCCCAGAATATGAAAATGCCCACCATTTATGCCAGCTTTGTAAGAAATTTGGTCACCTCATTGACTAGTGTGAGAAAAGACCTATTGGGGAACCCTTTTTTACTGAAAATTCTCTCTCTAAGCAGATACCCAATCCCTCTGCTACTATCTTTGTTGCTCAAACCTTTGAGGTTTCTTCTACCCCTAAGGATGATGTCCCCCAAGTAAAGGAAGTCTTAGTCTCTAGCTTGCCTACTATTTTGGCTAAACCTCTTACTGTTTCTAGAGACATGGCTAGCCTGAACCTCATGTTTGTTGCCCCTGTCGTTAGTTTCCCAACCTTGGGCTTCAGGAAAGATGAGTTTCCCACGACATGGGAGGAATTGAATATTGATAATTTGGATGTAGCTAAGGGGGCTTCCCATGTGGGGGCCAAATTGCAATCCTCCCTGGGGTGGTTCCTTTTTCTGTGGTGGGTGTTGAATTTGAAGAAGGAAAATTAGTGTCTTCTGACCTCAATCAGTCCTTGGAGGAATTGGGATTTATGTCTCAAAAGGAGGTAGGTAATTTGAATGGCTCACTAGCCTTGTTGGGGTTTCCTCCTCACCCCAGTGATAAAGAAGATGTGGATGACTAGTCACAAGCCCCAATTAAATCAAAAAAGAAAAAGAAGTCGAATGTTGGATGGGGAAATAAGGTTGGTAGACCATACCAAAAGGATTCTAGATAGAAAGATACTATAAGGGATGTGGTTGTTGGAAAACAAATAACCTTGGATTCGATCGTGGGATCGAATTCTAAAAATAAGTAGCCCTGGCTGCTCCTTTCTAAGATTTTGGTGTTGTTGTTCCCTATATGTTTCCCTATGAAGTATCTCTCCTAGAATATAAGGGGCCTAAATAGCCTGCATAAATAGTTTTTTGTTAGAACTTGTATCCTAGACAATAAAGTGGATGTTTTGCTCCTTCAAGAAACCAAAATGAAGAAGGAGACCTTTGATAAGGTAATTTTGAGTATTTGGCTTGGAGCCAATTATTTTTAGTGAGCTTGAAGGTGCCTCGGGAGTTGTTTCCACTCTTTGGAATCCCTCAAAATTAAAAGGTACTCTATGCTCGACTAGTAGGAATAGTCTGATGGTTTCTTTGGAAGATCTAGCTACTTAGGAGAAATAGAATTTAATAGATATCTATGCTCATAATTTGAGTAGGGACAAGGTGCAACTTTGGGAGCATATGAATGATGCAATTAAAAATAGAAAGGATGATCATTGGATGTTGGGAGAGGATTTCAACTCCCCCTTCTACCTTAAAAAAATTTGGGGGGGTTGCATGACTATTCTAATAGAATGATGGAGTTGTCTGAATTCCTAAACTCTGCTAGGCTTATTGATATTCCTCTCCAGGGCTCCAAATTCACATGGTCAAACAAAAGGAAGGGCAATCAACTGATCCAATTCAAGTTGGATAAGTTTTTTATCTCTTCTAATTGGAACATCTCCCAATTCCTCTCTCTATCTGCTCTCCCAAGGTCAGGCTCTGATCATAATGCTCTTGTGCTTAAAATAAATGTTGATCACAACAAGGGTCCTTTCCCTTTCAGATTTGAAATAATGTGGAGCCTTCACCTGGATTTTTCTACTCTTGTTAAAAGTTGGTGGGAGGAACCTATAAGTGGCACCCCTATGTTTTTCCTAGTTGAGAAGTTGAGTAGAATCAAGTAGAGAGTGAAAGGGTGGAATAAGGTGACTTTTGGTAATATCTTTGAGATTAAAAAATAGTTGGGAAACAACATAAAGGAAGTTCAGGACAAAATAGAGGTTGGTCTTGTAGATGATGAAATATGCTTAAAGCAAAGGGACCTCAAATCCCAATGGTTCAAGGTCAATAAAAAGGAAGAAATCTTTTGGAAACAAAAGTCTCGTGTTCAATGGCTCATTGAAGGGGATCGAAACACCAAATTCTTCCACCAATCTACCTTGAAATATAGAAGTAGGAACATGATTGGATCGCTCAAGAAAGATGATGGTACCATGGTCTCAACTAAAAAATAAATAGCTAGGGAAGTTGTTAACGTTTTCTCCTCTCACCAAAATGCCCCGAGCAATGCTAATCAAGTACATGATGATTTTCTTGAGGTGATCCCTAAAGTTATTTTTGAACTTGACTTAAAGAATATGACTAATGTTGTTACTATGGAAGAAGTAAAACAGGTTGTGTTCTCTTTTGGGGCTTATAAAGCCCTTGGCCCGAATAGGTTCCCTCTTGCCTTTTTCCAAACCTACTGGGATATTGTCAATTATGACCCTTTTTAACGCTGCTAGAGATTTCTTTAGGTCGAGTAGGCTCCTAAACCAACTAAATGCCACCTTTATTTCTCTTATTCTCAAAAATGATGATGCATCTTCTATCAAATATTACAGACCTATTAGTCTCTCCAATACAGTTGTAGAAACCTAAATTTGACCACCCCCATATGGTCAAATTCGCTATTACATTCTTCCATCCTGCATCCTTCATCCATATTAATTAAATAACTCTTTATTTGATTAGTATTTAATCTTATTATAATGTCCCCTAAGGTATTTAATCAATCAACTAAATACCTTAATCCTTTCATCTCTAAATTAAATAAATACCTCAATTTATTTAATTTAGTCACTTTAGCCTTTATGAATTAAATTAATTTTAACTCATTTTCTTCTCTCTCCTCATGTCACATCCTCCATAATTTTGTCTAGTCCAAATTAATCTAATTAATCTGCGATTAGGATGTGCACACCCCTAATCATCATTAGGGTCACATCCTCCATAATCTCCCACTTGTCCCTAATCTGTCATTAGCCTACCTAACCCCACATTTGGACAACCTTAATCACCTGATTAACCCAACCTAATCACCATGCCATTTATGGCATATGTCCTAAGTCAACCTTATTAAATGCTTTCTCCTTTTGGAGAAGGCACCCCCTTTCCCAAGTGAATTTTTAATTCACTTTTATTCATCCAAAGAATTTTAAGGAATTTAAAATTCCTTCTCCCATCCCCATGAGAATTTGTGAGGAATTTGTAATTCCTCACATTTCCTCTTAATCACATGTGGACAAGGACCTCCTTTATGAGGAGATCTTGTCCCTTCCCAAGGTACATAAAGGTACCTCCATGTAACATCCACCTCATCCCTTCATTTCCATCTCACCCGCCACATGTCAAAATGTGAGGGCTTGTGAGTTCTCAGCTCGCCCTAGCCCTTGATCTCATCCATCATGGCCTAATATGGACTCTCCATTGATTTAGGGACACTTCCCCTAAAAATGGTGTAAAGGATCCCATTTGAAAAAACACAACTTTGGAAATCACTCTCAAGCATTCAACCAAGCACTTAGTAATTTTCTTGCATCTACTCACATACCCATATCCACCATTGAAATCCTCATCCCATTAGCTTCATTTTGCACTAGGTTGCATGTCATTTTTCCACCAAGAAGTACACAGATCAACTATCAAAAGGGCCAACCAAAGGAACAATTCAAGCAAGGTGAATGTAGTTATTTTCTTATGTTTTATTTCAATTAGACTAGGTTTATCTTGAGGTGTTGTTTGTGGTTTACTTATTCGCATTTCTTGTTTGTTTTGCAATCTTAGGCTAGGAAATTCGCTTGCACACATTTATGGCACGCTCGATGGGACCCACATCATGGATCTACTTGATGTTTTCCTTTTGTTTGAATTTTTTACAAGTTTGGGTTTGATACACAAAGGTGAATCCACCCTGGACGGGTAAGCTTGCCTAACATAGGGGCATACCTGCTCTAAACAGAGGCAAACACGCTATCACCCTTTTGTATAAAGGGTGAATTTTTAATCACAAACCCATACAAATGAAATTTAGAGACGAATTTGCACAAGTCAAAGGGGCGAAACGCATATGCCTCTCTGTACAACAAGCAAAAATGAATCTACCTCTTTTAATAGACAAACGATCCTACTCTACAGAAAGGGTGAACTCATCTCACATAGAGGCAAATTGGTAAATTCTAGAACTTTAAATTTTTTAGTTTGAGCTATAATTTGGTTTCCATCTTGGATATTGACCAACTAACTTGTTTGTCGATGATTTGTGGAATTTTACTAACGTTTGTGCAACTTGTTCCCCTACGTTTTTCCAAGATCAATGGTCCAAACTATTAACACATGTATCGCACAACGAGTGGTTGAAGCCTTAGCTCTGTTTGTGGTTTTTCACACTAATCTAGGCACACGTAGATTAATTAGAGGGTCAATTAAACTATTTTTTGTGTTTGGAAGCAAATTGTTGATGTATCCACTCCCCTTGCACCTTTTGATGATCCTAGGTGATGAGAAATTACAATTTGTTCGAGTCAAGTCCAGTCTACCTAGGAAGTGCTCGTGCATCTAAGCTCTCCCCTTGAGCTACGTGTGAGCTTGGGGACCAGCCGAAGCATCTAGTATTTCCTTCCTTTAGTGGGACCTGCTTGAGATTTCATCACTCGGGGGATGATACCAACCATGTGTTATCGACAGGGTATATAAAGGGGGAGAGCTAGAGTTGTACCCTAATCCAGTCACATCATGTTTAGTGAAGTGTCAAAGCTAGGGTGATACCTAGATAATACGTGCAAGGTTGGTATGAGTTTCCAACATCTCAATTGGGCTCTCGATCCATGCTTGTGATGAGTTGGTGTTCACGGTTGTGCCTCACATACCTAGCGTATATCAAGGACGCACGAGATAGCTTGTTTATCCTAGATAGAGACCCATGTTTTAGTCGCGACTTGGTGTAGTGTAGGGGATGTGAACCATACCCTGATGTTACTCACCACGTACTCCCTTGAGTTGAATTAGAAATCCTCATGGTGGACTATAATAGTCCTCGAGTGAGAGAGAGAAGTTGAGCATGTGGCGTATGTTGATGACCTTGTGCCACTAGATCTCTAGCTATCTGCCTTAGTGAGAAAGGGTGATCCAGAGAACCACCCTAGTATCACTAGATCTCTAGCTATCTACCTTAGTGAGAAAGGGTGATCCAGAGAACCACCCTGGTATTAACCTTGGGGTGTCCCCTTAAGGTGGTGGGCCTACATTGAGTTTGTAAACCCTTATCACTAATTCTAGAATTGTGTTGCCTAGTGTGTCTTCTTGTGTGATACCAATGCTTATCGTCAATCTGAGTCAATCTAGCCTACTTTTTATTTAATGTGTCTTCAATCCTTTGTCATAGTCTGCCCCTACCCTCAGTGGCAAGTTTGTTTCTTATAGGGGTGAATTTGCATTGTGGACAAGTGATCTTGCCCTGAACAGGGGCGATTCCATGTCTGAAGTCCGGTCTAGATCATCCTTTAGGAAAAATCATCCTCGTCAGGAGTAAATTTGCCTATGGGTCCCTCTGTTAGGTGACCCTGTGTCTGCCTGTTCCCTTAGAATAGGTGATCCTAATTCCTTCATAGGTGATTCCATGTCATCCTCTCCTGTCTATTCCTAGAATAGGCAAACCAGTTGTCCGCAGGGGCGATTCTATTTTTGTCTGAGTCTCCCTCATCCGTACATCCCTTAGAATAGGAAAATATGTTGTCCATAGGGGTGATCCCATGTTTGTCCATACCATCCCCATCTATACCATCCAAGACATAGGTGAATTCATTAACCATTAGATAGGCATGTCCATTTGCATCTATACATCTCAAGGAAGAGGCGAACTTGATCCTTAGATAGGCAAATTTTTTTTCCATGTCCACCCATTTCCTTTTGGGTTTTCAAAGATATAGGCGATCCTATTCCTAAGAAAATAAATCTTGTTAGTACATAGGAAATCTTGATACCCTCATAGGTGAATGTACGTCTCGTGACTTCTTTTTCCTTTTGCATCTCAAGATATAGGTGAATCTAAGTCCTAGATAAAGGTGATCTTGTCAAACATAGAGGCGATTTTGTTGATCCCTAGATAGGCGAACCTATTACCTAGAGGGGTGAATTTTCTAGACATGGAGGCATATGCACTTCCCATAAAAAACTCCCAAGAGTAAACCTCTTAACCATTGAAAGCATGTCATTTCCTGAGTCCATTACCATGATCAATTTTTTTTTATCATCATCCATCTACCCATAATCATCATTTTAGTCCATCTGCATTTTTCAAAAAATCATTCGATTCCTCAATCTAATCACATAGGTTCATCTTAGGACATCCCTAGATTGCATTTCCATCATCATTTCATCAATCTGAATCCTTTAGAATTCGTTTTAGGGGCTTTTTATCCAATTGGGCTAGGAAACTAACCCTAACCATCATCATCTACACTCGCTTGAGATTGTTATCCATCATAAGTTAGTAATCCCCCACAACCTTATCAATCTCCTCTAATTGTGAGGTAGATTATGTGTTGTGATCATCCTGTTATCATCAAGTTAAGCCCTTGAACCTAGTTTAGACTCAATTTCATCAATTCAATCGAATCAATTATCCAATCCTATTAATCATCTAATCTCATCAATCATCTAATCTACTCTATCGATCTAATCAGATCCAATCTTATCAATTATCTAAATCACCCCATCCAATCTGATCAATCGGTCCATCAATCAATCATCTAATCCAATCAATCCTTTAGTCGTCATTTAGGTCCTCATTTAGGTGCATCCTAGAGCTTAGTGTCACCTTAGCCACCTAGCCATTTTACATTTTCATTCCCATTACTTGATTGCAAGCAAAGAGACTCATGGAGCAACAATAGCCTCAAGGTACTTAGCCTCAAGTCCTCTAGGATCAACCCACCAATGGTGGCTCATCGCAATCTAACACTAAGGTCCACACTCAATCTCTTTCTGATGAAAGCATGGTTAATCAACTCGAGCTCACAGTTGATGAATACCTCAGTAATCCCATCAATTTTCAAATGACAGATCGTCTTCTAGAGAGTGAGGACAAGATCTATACCACCTTAATCATGAAGGGTATCAAACCACTGCTAGAATTTGACCTATCCAAATATGTCAACATTACACCTCTTGCACCTCCTGTGCAGCAAGATGCTCAAAATTCACAGAATGATCCAGGTAATTCATGCATCCCCCAAGGTCCACCCCAAGACGGTTGGTATCAGCCTAGATTTGGAAATGTTGTTCTTTATCAATTAGTACCCCATGTACCACCCCCTCGGGTTCCAATTTCAGTCATGGGAGCATCGTCTGATCCTAACAACCCTCAAGGCCCTAATCCTAATAATCCTCTTTGTTTTGGTATGCCGCAAGACCCACCCAATCTACAAGACACAAAAATCCCACAAGGTTCAATCCATGTACCATCCTCTTCACCTCTTCCACCAAACCAACCAAGTCAACTTCTTGGGAATACTAGGGACACTGCTTATAATCCTTTCGCTACACCACCACCACCTCCTAGTCCTACAATCACATCTAACTTACTGCCACCTCCATTTACACCTCAAAAACCACCTCAAGGTAGTCTTCCACCATAGAAAACCTTATCACAACCCCCTCTTCACACTATTATCCCATCACAACCTAAACAAATTCCCTTGCATCAAGCTCAGGGTAATCCATCTCAACCCCCGCATCAGCTACAAGGTAATCCCCATCAAGGTCAAATCCTGCAACAACATCAACAACCACCTCCACATCAACCTCAGGGAATTCCCTTGCAACCTCCTCATCATTCTAGGTCATCCTTCAACAACCTCAAATTTCATCCCAACCTCCCCACCAACAACCACCGTATTACCAACAACCCCTCATAATTCACAAATCCCAACACAACCACAACAATCGTCCCAACAAATCCCTGGCAACCCTACTACCCAATACCTATATCATCCTCAAATAAATAATCATCCCCAAGCCACTACATCCAATCCTAATCCTAGCTACTATTACTATACTCTACAACAATCCCAACAACAACCACCTTATGTACAACAATCCTAGTAGCAACCATCCTACACAATCTCCAACAATCACAACAACATACCTATTACCAGCAATCTACTCAACAACCTCCATACGCTTCCCAACAGCAACCCATCTACAACTACCAATCCTATTTGTATTACTATCAACAACCACAATCATATCAGTAGGGTGCCTCCTCCTCATATCATCAAGTCTCGTCATTGCATCAACAAACTTACGCGAATCCTCAATCCATGTACCCCAATCAATATTAGCAAACTCCTTCATATCCACCTCCACCATCACACGATCAATCCATCCCAACTGCATCCTCATCCTATCAACAATATCCTCCCTACAATTAGTCCAATCAAGTAGGCCCCTTCTCATTAGTACCTGTCAATAAGGAGTGGGAAGAGGTTAAAGCCGCGTTAAGGGACTTGCAAGCAGGGACATCCAAAAATTCCTTCAAGTTTGATGAGATTTTTCCCTATCCATTGGATCCCTCCATGTCACTTGTCCCCTTTCCTAAGAATTTTGAAATGTCGAAGTTTGATAAATACAAAGGAAATAGTGACCCAAGAACCCATTTCTAGGAATTTTTCACCCATTGCCAAGAATTCCTACACAATGATAATTATCTCCTACGTTTATTCCCTAGAAGTCTAACAAGGATAGCTCTAAACTAGTTCATGGGTCTTTAAAAGGAGTCAATCTCTTCCTTCATAGATTTTTCAGAAAAATGTGTTGCACACTTCTCTTTTAATTTGGAGAAGGACATAGATACTTTAGATCTGTTGAAAGAAAAACAACGTGAGGGAGAAACCTTTGCGAACTACCTTCAAAGGTGGTGTGACCTAGCTAGTTAATTAAAATCCCATCTTAGTGAGAAAAACATGGTGACCATGTTCATTGAAAATGCCCATCCTGACATGGCGCATAATCTTAATCTGCGTTGTGTTACCACCTTTTCAGAAGTCATTGAGAAGGGTGCCACCATTGAGAGGGCTCTCATCGCTAAGGGACAAGTCAAAATCTTTAACTCAGATAGGGATAAGTCATTAGGTGATAAGTCCCTCTATTGAAATAAAATAAGAACACTGTCAATGATGGTATCACTGATACCAAGCATGTCCAAGTAGCCAACACCTCACAAAGATCGCAATATGTCCCTAATTAACAATCGGCTCCCAATGTCATATTTGTGCCACATGGTGCATCCGTCCTCCCCAACAATCCAATCAAAACATTCAAGGGAATAATAAACATTCATTCACTCCTTTGGGAGAACCCTAAAGTGTTGTTTTCAATAGGTTGCTTCAAGCGAGCTATCTGATTGTCTATCCCATGATGAAGCCCTTTGATGATTCCAAACCAAAGCCTTCCTGGTATAAGGAAAATGAGTATTGTGACTTTTAAAAAATCAAGGGTCATGCCACTAATAAGTGTCAAGGTTTTAAAACATACATCCATGATCTTATAGATTGAAATGATATAATAGTGGATGTGAATCAGGCAACCTCGTCTAATGCTCAACTACAAATATATCAAAATGCTTTCCCGAAGCACAATCAAGTTGCCAACGCTAATCCTAGGCCTAGAAATAACAACAATCAAGGTAACAACACTAACAATATTAGCTATAAGAATGTACCCTATAACTATGATGGCATAGTTATGTGCATTAGTCGAGTAGAGCCATGTGTGTCCATGATTCGTGTTAAAGGAAAAGACCTGCAATGTGTTGTTACTACATGTCGCACCCACATATCCATTCCTTGACCTTCCACATCATCCCAGTCGGCTCCTGTGAGCTCCCAATATAATATTCTTGATCATCTTGGAAAGACTCCCACTCAAATATCCATTTTGGATTTGCTTAAGTATTCCCCCGTCTATCAAGAAATCCTCACCAAAGCTCTCCAGGATACCCACCTACCTAATGATATAGATCCTACTCAATTCCAAGCCTTAGTAGGACATCTATCATCTACATATCAGCTAGGTTTTAGTAAAAATTATATGTCGTCAATCGACTCAAACCATAACCATCCCCTCCACATCAAAGTCCTTGTAGCCCACCATAAAGTGAACATGGTCCTAGTAGATAATGGCTCTGCCCTCAACCTTTGTACATTGAAGTTCATAAAATAGGTAGGGTATACCCAAGCTGACTTGAATAATCAGGTTATCACCATAAAAGCCTATGATAAATCAGAAAGGGACTCTGAAGGCATTATTTGTCTTCCTATTCAGATTCGCCCTATTGTGTAGTATACCACATGCCACATCCTTGATCTGGACCTCCCATATAATCTCCTCCTTGGTTGCCCATGGATTCATTCCATGCAAGCCGTTCCCTCCATTTATCATCAGTGCCTTAAATTTCCTTACAATGGGATGGAGGTATGATGCAGAGCTAGGAGGATTAAACAACATATCTCACAAACCTTCAACAATAATCCAAAGCAATCTTTGTATAACACAAGGTATTAGTCATTCTATGTCACATTGGAAACATAACTATGGCACCCCACAATTTAATGTAGCAAATAGTCATTAATAATTTCCACAACACAAATAATGAAGTCAATCTCTCTAGTGATATTGCAGAAAACATAGTTATAGACCTTTTTTCCAATTTGTATGAAGATCCAACGGTGGAAAAAAAGTTATTGCATTTTTCCAAAAATTGCAAACCCTAGGTAGGGTTCAGACCTGCCCTCACTAAAATGGTCATAACTTATTCAAATATGAATGAACTTTGATGAGACTTGAAGAAAATTAAAGTAGATTCACATGGAAACAAACTCTAATTAGTTTTAGATCAAAATATATAATGTACAATCTGTAATATCATGTTTTTTAGACTGCAAATTCTGCACAATATTGTTAGAATATGGTAGTCTCACCAAAATAGTCATATCTCCCACAAAACACAATAAAATTTAATGAGACAAAAATAATTGGAAACTAGAAATAGATATCTTTACATAAATATATGATACTCTATTATTTGTATCCATACCAAGTTGTACAATGCACAACTTCAGCCTGGAAACAATGTAAAAATCAGAAAACACACACAAAATTTGAGGTTACCATTCATCAAACTTCAAAAATAATGTCTCCAACCCCCAATTCAAGGTTTTTAGGGTGTATTTATAAATTTCCAACCAAAACCAACTATTTTCAACCACCTTTTAATTATTTTGTTGACAAAACACCTTAATGACACTTCTTGACAAGTTGTTTGACAACTTTCTTAAGCAACTTTTACAATTTTTACAATATGAAACAACTTTAAACATTATTTGACAAATGACTTATGTTAGAATTGGCTATGGATGCCAAGATCTATGGACCAAATAGAAAGCACAAAGAAGAGAGAAAATAATATAACAAGAATAAACTGTATTCAATGTCAATGATAATGCTTCAATGTGTATATGTACAATGAGAGACCCCTTGGTTATATAGCCAAGGTGAGAACATAGGAGTGCATAAGATTATGACAAGTGTCGTAATCTTATGACATGAGACAACAATGAAAAGCTATCACTCCACCTAAAGTGGAAAGGTGATAATGTGATAACCACCACAAATAGTGGATCACCCACAAAAGGTGGAGGTGATAAAGTAATAAGAAGATAAGTCCACCAAAGGTGGAAATTCTCCAACAACTCCTATGTGGTCCCTAAGTAAACTTAACTAAGGTGTAATTATGACCTAGGACAAAGTACAAAATATTTAATTACACCAACACCCCCCCTTAAGTGCAACTTAGGGAGAATGTAACCAAATGCAAACAATGCAAGATGGGTCCCGACAACTAGGCCATGTTAGGTACCCATGTACAAATGCAATGCAATCTCTCACAAGTGGAGAAAAGGAGAAAACCCAGTGGGACAAAACTCCTCCCCAAAAGAGAGATGAAATACAAAATGGAAATGCTCTCAATCATGCATGAGAAGGTAAAAACCCCATGTGAGCAAAAAGACCCCCCCATAAGAGAGAAGTGGAAGAGAGACAAGGCAGCCCCCCCTCAATGTTGAGTCTCCTACAATGATGGTAGAAGCTTGACATGGAATGCTGAAGATGATCCAATCTCGTCGAACAACATTCCTCCCCTTAGGAAGAAACAAAACCAAGGATGTATGCAGGATGTATGATGTCTCTGAAGCATGCTCAATTGCCTCCATGTCGATGTCGAAAGCTGACACACTCCAAACAGGCATTCTAGGCCACACTGCTGAAGAGTACAATCCAACATCTAGTAGAGAAGAATGTAGAACATGATCCAAAGACAAGGATATCCCCTCTAAAGAAAAAGAAGCCTCCTCCAAATGTTGTCCAAAAGTATCCACACTCACGCCAAACTGCAAAGAATGATCATGTAGAGAATGAACAAGAGGGTCAGAGTGTTCCCTCGCAACAACTGAAGAAGGAGCATCTTCATCAAAGAGAAGATGGATGTCATCAATGGTGTCCCCCAAATCTGCAAGATGAGACTCCACAAACAAGTCTGAAATACCTATCAAGAAGCCATCCAAAGTAGCCATATCTGGAAGACAATGTATATCCTGCTGCACTGAATCACAAGGAACCCAAACTATGGAATCACAAGCATCATCAACTGCAACAGTAGATGGAGGAGATGAAATGCATGGCTCAAGTACTGGATCTGATGTGAGAACTCCCAAGTTCAAGTAGCCATATGTCTCCTCTGAATCATGGTGCACACTAGAAGTGTGATGAACAGTCGAAGGAACAATGTCACCATCAGAAGCAAAATCTGCAAAGGTATACAACCGAGATGAATGATCAACCACCCCAGTAGCAATAATCTCTCTACTCTCCAAGTCTCGAATGATGACTGAATCAGGTGTGAACTCCACAGTTCTCCCAGTTCTACCATGTGTAATCTGATATATGGAAAGAAGATTATTTGTCAAATGAGGAACACTCAAAACATCCTGAAAAGTGTTGTCCCCAAAACTAATAGATCCCTTCCCTATTACACTCATGTATGTATTGTTTCCCATCAAGATAGGAGACATAGAACAAGGCTGAAATGAAGAGAATATAGATTGTGAAGATGCCATATGATGTGATGCTCCTGAATCTAGAAGCCATCTACCTGATCCTGGACTTGAATAAGCACAAAGAGCTTGACCTTGATTTCCTGATGTAGATGAAAAATCAGCAAGACCTTTTCCCTTAGACTGTTTTGTAGAAGAAGGAGAAGAAGATTCTGTCATTCTAGAAGGCAAACCAATTTGATTTCTTTTGAGAAGATTTTTCAACTCATCAATATCCTTCTTATAACAATAATTTTCTTCATGTCCATCCTTTTTGCAATATGCACAAAAGGACCTCTCCTTCTTAGATGATTTCTCTTTTGAAAATGAATTTTTATGTTCTTCTGTGGATTGTGTGTTCTTTTTAGGCTTGTACTTATTCTTTTCTTTGCTACTTGAAGACTTCTCATCTTTTGCAACCAAGGCATGTGATTTTGAAGACTTCAAAGTACCCATTTGAATAAGCTTATTTTGCTCTCGAATCAAAAGATCTGTGAGAGCCTCAAAAGATGGTGATGTGAAATTGCTATTTGTCAATTGTTGAGTCTGAAAACTTGAAACAAAGGCTGCATACTCAGCTGGAAGCTTGTCCAATAAGTTAAAGACCAATTGATCATCTTCTTTCTCAATACCACAATCTTGTAGTTGTGCTCTTAGCTCATTTTCTTTAGTGACATAATCTTGAATAGTGTCAAAATTCTTAGGATCAAGGTTTAAGAGATCATTTTCAAGTTTGTATCCCTTAACCTTATCAACCTTGCCATAAAAAGTAGCAAGCTTATCCCAAGCTTCATTGGCTGAAGTACATTTATCAACATGAAATATGAGATCATCTGAAATGAACTTTCTTAGTGTACCCAATGCCATAGAAGTTTTAGTGAGCCAATCCATATATGCAGTTACATCTGCCTTAGGATCCACAGGTGCAGTTATGGTTCCATCAATGTAGTGAATTAAACCCTTTTCCATTAGTTTACTCCATACACGTACTTTCCATGTAGCATAGTTATGTGCAGTTAAGAGTGGAACTGTAGATGAACCCATGATGGAATGCAAGAGCACAAAATAGGCACAATCACACAAAAGACACCCCCCCAAATTCACTCAATCAAGAGACCCCCCAAGAAATATCTAAGCTTGGCACTTTATGAGTAGTGCGTTTACAATCGCCACTACCAAAAATAGCAAAGTGGACTTTGATCTTGGTACATGCAGATGCCAAAATAGGCCTCAAACTCACAGTATAAAAATTGCAGTAGATGAGATAAATCTGATCATACCACTAGAAAGTACAGGAAAAATTATGCACTTTCAAAAAAAACGGCACAAAAAAATGTTACCATAGGAGCAAGTTATGAGCTCCCGAAGTTCGAAAATGAGGACGAAGCAGCAACACCTGTGATAATCTGAAATTTCTAGAAAAAATAGAATCCAAAACCAAAAACTGATTGCACCACTGTGAAGAGCACAAAAAATTAGCCCAAATAAAAAAAAATTGCTCGAAAAAAGGAGCCAAATTGACTGAGTTATGAGCCTCTGAAGTTCGCCTTCAAAAATCAAAATGCAATCCGTGAGGGGGGAGAAAATTTAAATTGAGTGCTGATGTCTGCGCTGACGTGTTGTTGACATCAGCAATATGCAAGGTTAAATTTGACGGTTTCCCGCCCGTCACCGAAAAAGCGGCCCAGTCGGTAAATGCTGACAAAATATTCCTGTCTGCCGGAATATTCTTTATTCGTCGGAATTTTTCGAAGATACCGCCGGTTGTGTTGAAGAGCCCGCCGGGAGGGAAGAGGGGGCCCACGGGGGCACGTGGCGACGCCGAGCTCCCTATCAGGATAGCGGGTACACTGCCCACGTACAGAGAGTACGTCCGCAAACTGAAAAGTCTGCGGACTGTAAAATGACCGTTTTTTTTTTTTTAAATATTTTTTTGATTTTCCAAATCAAAAAAATAAATTTTCAAACGAAATTTTTGCAAAATGATATTTTTCCTAAAAAATTTCAAATTTTTCTGAAAAATAAATTATTATTTTTTCAGAAAATCGTACCGTCTGCCATTATGACCCCTGGGGGTCGTACGGCTCTTCGGGCAAAAAAATTTTGCCTCACCAAATGACTTGCTCCGATTTGGATGATTGGATAGTTGATCTTAGGGTTTTTGGCCCTTCCAGATGCGATGGCAGGGTCGGAATTGACCCAAAATGCTCCAAAAATGCAGCTACCTTCTAGATCTTCCAACCATAATGTAGCTTCAAACCCTCATAGATTTGGCCTCATATGTCCGATTTGGACGAAGCAAAAGGCAAAATCGACTTTCTCGAACCTTCCGAACGCAATGGTGAGCTTAGATTTGCACTAGCAAGCTCCGATATAAACCTGCAATAAAGAGCCAAAAATGGAACCTCCCCAAATTTGGTACCTCTCTTCAAAAATAGACTCTCCAATGGCACCCAACCCGCTCTGGTACCATGTTAGAATTGGCTATGGATGCCAAGATCTATGGACCAAATAGAAAGCACAAAAAAGAGAGAAAATAATAGAACAAGAATAAATTGTATTCAATGTCAATGATAATGCTTCAATGTGTATATGTACAATGAGAGACCCCTTGGTTATATAGCCAAGGTGAGAACATAGGAGTGCATAAGATTATGACAAGTGTCGTAATCTTATGACATGAGACAACAATGAAAAGCTATCACTCCACCTAAAGTGGAAAGGTGATAATGTGATAACCACCACAAATAGTGGATCTACCACAAAAGGTGGAAACCTAATCACATGATATGTCCATGAAAGGTGGAGGTGATAAAGTAATAAGAAGATAAGTCCACCAAAGGTGGAAATTCTCCAACAACTCCTATGTGGTCCCTAAGTAAACTTAACTAAGGTGTAATTATGACCTAGGACAAGGTACAAAATATTTAATTACACCAACAACTTAAAATATGAATACTTAAGAATCAAACACCTCTAAAATGGTTTGATAAACCTTATTATAAGACCCAATACACAAAATAGAGCAACTATTTATAAATGGCCTCATAGAGGCAAGAAATCAAACAAGTGCTCCTGCACGAAGGTAACCATTCATGTTGATCATCAACCCTTCAAATATTTTTGTGCTCTTGAATCCTCTTTCCCTCACTCCCGATATTGTCCAGGAATTGAATTGGGGGAACCTCAAGCATCATCCTCCAATCCATCTCACAATCCATCATCCAACACAACATCCACAACATGTACCACATCTAAATCCATGATCACCAAAGTTTAGATCATTGACAAGGGTTTCAGAGAATATGAAATGTGCACTGCACTCAATGTGGAAATAATTCCACCATCTCCTTACACTTATGGGAAACCCTCTCAATCAACACCAAAGGAAAAGACTAAAACCCTCACCTCTAAGAATATGGGTTCGACAACATTCTAAGATTTGGGTATGCTTCAAGATTGGATGGAAGATGACATCAGCCAATGAGTCTACAGAGAAGAACCAGAGCCATCACCTCCCCTTGTAGAATATTTCCAAGAAGTCTATCCCCATGCATCAAGGTTGGCAGAAAAATACAATTATCAAGGGGGAGGTCTTGGCGTAGAAGAGAAAGGAAGACTACAACCTATTGAGACACCTATGTGACCAAAATGTGTGGGCCTAGGCTATGAAAAAAAGCAGAAGGGTCATGTATCATCCTTTAGTACCTCGAATAATTTTAATACAAATGATGGTTTCCTTGAGGACATACCAGAAGAAGAAACCATTATACTCTCGTACAATGATGCAGATCTCCCATCCCTCTTTGACTCCACATCAATCTTTACCATTAGCCTTTCCCTCTGCCATACTGACCTGATTGATTGGTACCTATGAGGTAGTGTACCTATCGACACCTATCCTTCAATGGACACTTACATGCATCTTATGGGATTGGGGGATGATGAACACTTCAATTGCAAAAATAGAAAGAAACAAAATAAAAAGGGTCATCTAGTGAAAACCTCTTTGAGGCATTTCTTGACTCAAAAAAATTAAAAAAAAAGGGTGTATCCGACAGTGAAAACCTCGAAGAGGCATTGGAGGATGGGGATGTTCATCTTCCCCTTGTAGGAGCTCACTTGTCTGAACGATCTTCCATCCTAATTGAAGAGACATAAGAGGCCAATTTGGGAACAAAGGAAGACACCAAAGTCACTTACGTAGCCAAATCATTTTCAAAGGAAGAGCATTCCACCATTGTCAAATTGCTCAAGGAAGGAGTCATCAACTTCGCATGGACCTATTCAGACATCCCAGGGTTAGATCCCACACTAGTTGTACACCATTTGGACATTCATTCGGATGCCAAACCTGTTAAACAGAAGCTAAGAAAAATGCATCCTCAAGTGGCTCTGCTTGTCAAGAAAGAATTGGAGAAAATATTAGAGGTTGGGTTCATAAGACCTATTGACTATTTTGACTGGATCTCCAACATAGTGCTTGTTGTCAAACCAAATAGGAATATCATAATTTGTATAGATTTTCGGGATCTCAATAAAGCTTGCCCAAAGGATGACTTCCCTCTTCCAAACATTGATATGCTAGTAGATCTTACATCAGGGCATGAGACGTTATCCCTCATGGATGGATTTTCTGGTTATAACCAAATCATAATTGCACCAGAAGATCAACATAAAACTGCCTTTACTACCCCTTGGGGCACCTTCTGTTATAATGTCATGCCCTTTGGTCTTAAAAATGAAGGGGCAACCTATCAACGTGCGATGACTGTTATCTTTCATGACCTCATCCATATCATCATGGAGGATTATGTTGATGACTTACTAGGAAAATCCAAGACCAGAGAAGAGAATCTTGTAATCCTGAAGAAAATCTTTGAACAATTAGAGCATTACAAGTTGCGTCTGAATCCGAAGAAGTGTGTGTTCAGGGTCACATCTAGAAAGCTATTGGGCTTCATAGTCTCTAAAACGGGTATTGAAGTAGATCCAACCAAATTCAAAGAAATAATGGAAATGCACTCGCCGTGTAATCTCAAGCAATTAAGGAGCCTTCAAGGAAAGTTGCAATCCATCAGATGCTTCATAGCCCAACTTGCTGACAAGTGTCAATCATTCACCCATCTGATATGTAAAGACATTGCTTTCAAGTGGGATTCAGAGTGTCAACAAAGCTTTGACAACATTAAAGAATACTTGGCTCACCCACTATTCTAATGCCCCCTCTAGGAAAACCACTTTTGTTATACATCTCAGTTACATTTGTTGCACTAGGGACATTACTAGCACAACATGATGAGTTTTCCAAGGAACATTCTATCTATTACATTAGTAGAACATTGGTAGGTTATGAGCTCAACTATTCTCCTATGGAAAAAGATTGTTTGGCATTGGTCTTTAGTTCACAAAATCTTCATCATTACATGCTTAGTCATCCCATCAAGCTAATATCAAAAGTGGACCCATTTAAGTATCTGTTATCCATAACTTCCTTGACTGGCCGCATGGCCAAGTGGGTTATGTTATTGAGTGAGTTCGGCATAGAGTATGTGGACCGAATGGAAATCAAGGGATAGGTGATAGAAAATCAATTGGTCGATGCTCCTTTGGTTGACGCTTATCCATTGGTAGTCGAGTTTCCTGATGAAGGGGTCCTTACAGTTACAAAAACAGACACATGGATGCTCTACTTTGATGGGTCATATATGCATAATGGAATTGGTGCAAATGTTTTATTCGTCACTCCACAAGCTGACTATATCCCAAAGTCATTCATATTAGCCTTTCCATGCACTAATAATATTGTTGAGTATGAAGCCTTAATCACTAGCCTCAGAATCACCATCCAATGGAACATCACTCATTTTCAAGTCTTCAGCGATTTCCAACTCATTATCAAACAGGTCGATTATGATTTTCAAACAAAATATGATAATATTTTTCCATACAAACACATGGTGGATGCCTTTAAAAATTATTTCACCCACATCCAATTTGAGTATATTCCCAAATTCCAGAACAAGACAACAAATGCAATGGCTATTAAAGTAATTGTGTATTTACTTTATTAATTAAACAATATTTGTTTAGTTATTTAAAGTTCCCTTTTACCTCTTTTCACTTAAGCTAACATTAGGTGCATAATAATTAATTACTTTATTAATTATTATTGTGCAAGCCTAGGGTTTTCCTTTTTAGGGTTTTCATATATATGTAGTTAAAAACTATATTTTGTATCATTAATTCATTTTACATTTTGTGTGAATTCATGGCTCCACATTCTTGAGCATTTCCTTTGTTGCTTCTTTTTGTTTTTCCTTGTAACAGGTTATTTGCTTGCAAAGATCTTTTGGACTTCTGTGGTGTTGTATCTTCTCAACTCCAACATGGTATCAGAGCTTCAGATCTACAGCTATTTGTTCTTGTTTTGAAGATTTTTAGAGCTACAAGGGTTTGTTGCAAGCCGTTTTTTATTGAAGTTGTCATCATTTTTGCTTCAAAAAATTAGTTTTCACTCATTTGCAAGAAAAACGATTTCTAGGTTTTGTAGCCAGCGTCGAAATCTAAATTGGGTATCTTTTAGATTTTGCATATCTTGCACAGATTTAAAGAAAATCACTGTTGAAAAAATGGCGCGCGCCATTTTTCTCCTAGCTGAAAGTAAAAAAAAATTATTTTTTCGTATTCTGCTTGTTGGATCAAGAAACGATTTCTGGGTTTTGTTTCTGGCATCAAAATATTTCTGGGTTTTTATTTTTGTCTACAAACAGTGAGTAGATTTTCCAGAAATCAAGTTAGAAATAAACGTTTTTTGTTAAAAAATTTGTTTCCTGCAAGCTAAATTTAGTTTTTGAAAAATTCATAATTTTTTGCCACGATGTCCGTTTTGTACAAACGAATAGGCGTTGGAAAGATGTTACAGTGCTCTTTTCAGATCTACAGTCTATTTTATCAGAATATTTACTAAGTATTTTTTATTCTGCTTTGTGTGTTTTTACACTTTGCTCAATTACTTGGTCATCTTGGCTCGTACATGGGGTTTGTTTGCGTTGGAATGGGTTATCTTGATATGTTTTATCATTGCTAAGATCATTAGTCTCTGAATTTTTTCTTTTGAAGAGTTATCATGGGTTTTTCTACTCACCCTTCAGATGTTCTTCTGGAATAGGGTAATTATGAGTCATGGGCAAAAGGTATACTTACACATTGTAGGTGGCTTAATATTTTGCCTTATTTGTATGATCTCATACCTGAACCAACAACTTTAAAGGGCAGATTAGTATGGGATATTATTAGAAATCACATTGCAGGAGTTATATTATCTAATGTTGATCATGACATTGTGTTGGTTATATCGGACATTGATTGTCCTCACCCACTTTGGACACGTCTTTGGGAGATCTATGGAAACCCTATTCTATCTCCATTCCCAGAGGATCCTGCTTCAAATTGTCTCATACCCATTGTTTGGCGAGAGAATACACCATTTGATCATGATACTTTAGAGGAGCTTGAGTATTTAGACACCCTTACTTATTCTGATGAATCAAAGGTTTGTCTCACAGTTCCTACTCTTCAGACTGAGACTTCATCAACATCTCTTGTTGTTTTTGATTCAGTGCAGTAAGGAATCATACATCTTCCAGACATAGCTACTTTGGACTCTTATGTTGCAAACATATCTTTCTTGTTTGTTGAGTCCTATATTGCAGATTTGGAGGATTATTTTGAGGACATTCATCTCCTCTACCTTGGCAGTCAGGTTATCACTATTCGCCCACCATTATCCATGCATTCAAAGGTTCCATTTCAGTATTCTCCACATCAGTTTGGATTTGGCATTATTTGTTTCCATTCAGACAGTGAGACTCTTCAGCATCCTATCATGACACACATCTTGAGACATATTGGTTCATCATTCTTCACATGGTTTCTTCGATACAGGTCCATGGATCTATTTCTTCCCAAGGGGAGGAATATCATTTGTCGCTTCAAGATCTTATTTTGGATTCTACATGAGGCATCTACCATTGTGACAGTAGTTTCTTCATTGTGGGGGGCCCTTCTTCTCTCTTTCTATCTCTCCTATGGAAATCATTGTACATTTACTTATATGATAGAATTTGTCTATGGGGGGTATCATGTTATCCACCTTCCATCTTTCTTCATTAGTGCATTGCATTCCTTCCTTGCATTCTATTTTGGGGAGGAGTTTTGCTCCCACTAGGTTTTCTCCTTTACCCCATTTCATTTAGTTTGCATTGATTTTGTACATGGGTACCTGATCTGGCCTTGTTGTCAGGACCCATTGCTTTTGTTTTTAGTAGCTTCTTCTAGGTTTTAGCTTCTCCCTATGTCTATCTTAAGGGGGGGTGTTAGAGTAATTGTGTATTTACTTTATTAATTAAACAATATTTGTTTAGTTACTTAAAGTTCCCTTTTACCTCTTTTCACTTAAGCTAACATTAGGTGCATAATAATTAATTACTTTATTAATTATTATTGTGCAAGCCTAGGGTTTTCCTTTTTAGGGTTTTCATCTATATGTAGTTGAAAACTATCTTTTGTATCATTAATTCATTTTACATTTTGTGTGAATTCATGGCTCCACATTCTTGAGCATTTCCTTCGTTGCTTCTTTTTGTTTCTCCTTGTAACAGGTTATTTGCTTGCACAGATCTTTTGGGCTTCTGTGGTGTTGTATCTTCTCAACTCCAACAATGGCTACGATTAGTTCCTTTATCAACATGTCGAAAGATCGTTCACACATTTTGAATTTCTTGTTGAGAAAATACTAATCCCAACATATGATGTCCCTGATAATGAGATGGTGTGTGATATCATAGGTCCTGATTCACCCTGGTACCATGACATTTATACCTACCTCTGTGATAATATCCTCCCACCTGACCTTACCCACAACCAACGAAAATCATTTATTCAATGCTCATCCCAATACACGATTATGGGAGATACACTTTATCATTGAGGGGATGATGGTATGCTCTTTCGGTGTCTCAATGAATCAAAATCTCTTATCACATTAAACAACATGCATAGTGGTGTTTGTGGGTCCCATTATAATGGCATGGCCTTAACAAACAATAATATCATAGCTATATACTATTTTTATACTATGGAACATGATGCCTATGAGTTCATGAAGAAATGTCTTCCTTATCAGCAACATGTGGACTTAATCCATGCTCCAACACAAGACTTACAACCTATCATAGAACTGTGGCCTTTTTCTCAATGGGGTTTTGACTTGATCGACAAGATTTACCCTCTATCCTCTGATGGTTGTACTTTCATTATCACATCCAGTGAATACTTTACCCAAGTGGGTGGAAGCAACTCCACTCTCTCAAAACACGAGTATTCAAATGTCCAAATTTATCCTCTTCCATATTCTCTGTAGATATGGAATCCCTTCAACCATCATCACTGACAATGGAAATCCATTCAAAAACCAACATATAAAATTATTTTGTGAAACCTACCATATCCAACATCATTGGTCCATGCCCTATTACCCACAAGGTAATGGTCAAGTAGAGGCAACCAACAAAACCTTGATCAAAATCCTCAAGAAGGTGGTCAATAATACTGGTCGAGATTGGCATCTCCATCTCCATCCTGTCCTTTGGGCATATACCGTACATCCATCCACACTCCCACTGGTGCCACCCCATACTCTCTTGTATATGGTGTCGACGTAATCTTGTCGATCAAAATCGAGATCTCGTCACTTTGAATCTCTCTGAAGAATCTCATCAATGATGAAGATGCTCGGGTTGCATGCTTAAGTCAGCTTGAACTCCTAGATGAAAAATGTATCAATGACTACAATCACCTCTACACATATCAACATCGTCTTAAGAGGAGCTACAACAAGAAGGTTTGTCCTCGTCAGTTCAACATTGGTGATTTGGTCTTGAAGGAAAACCAACATACCCAACAAGACAAGGAAAAGAAAGGAAAGTTTGAACCAAACTAGTTGAGTCCCTATGTTATCATAGCAAAATACGATTCTGGGGCATATAGGCTTACAACACCTGAAGGAGAACCCTTGGAGGAACTTATCAATATCATGCATCTTAAGAGATTCTATACTTGAGTCAGTTGGGTTATCCTACCTAGAAAAGTAAAATAAAAAGTAAAAAATCATCAAAAATACAAAAAAAAATCAAAATTCAAAAACATCCAAAAATAGTAAAAAGAAACAATCCGTCCTATGGTGAAAACCACCTTTGGTGGTGCCTTGGATAAGTACGTTTGGTAAAAACATGGCAATAGGCACCATTCATAGATGTCTTAATCATTATCTACCTTACGCCCTAGTTGCTTTATACTTCCATCCATCCTATTTGCTTAACCTATCCTTGCATCTGATCAAACCCATCCTTCCATCACCATCTTGTCATCCCTCGCTAGGTATATTTTGATTGAGCATTGGATGATTCAAATCATCTATCCAAAATCTCAAGCTTTTTGTCATCTGTATATCTGTATCATTTCGTCAGTCTTATGTCCTCATCTAGGATCCTCTATCATGTCGGTCATCACTAGATCCTATCTCATCTTTGGTCTTTTTGTCGAACTACGTTGCCCCTGCATTTTCACATAGGAAAGACTAATCATTTGATCAGCCCCTTGGGCATTTGTTCATCCAATCTTCGTCCATCCATCGAGGTCTCTATTATCCCCTTTCCACTTTTATCCATGGTTTTTTATCAAAATACGAGGATTCTACGCTTTCACGTAAGCAAGGCTAATCTTTGATCAGCCCCCGAGCCCTTAGGTTTGTAGGGTGTGTTTTGGTGTCGTCTCGTATCATCAAGTGTGTCCCTATTTAGCCAATGCTCACAAAAAAAGGTCACTAGTATCATGAGGTTCAATTGGTTTCAAGTATCCCAAGTCATGTCGATCACCTAATCTCTCCTCCATCTTTGGTCTTCACAGGATGTATCCTTCCTAAAGTAGACCATATCAATACCATCCACCTATTGATCCTATGGCAAAGGACATTTGAAATTTGTTATGATCTTTTAATTTTTTTGACATTTTTTTTATCATTTGAGCTTCCTATTATACTATATCAGGGTCATCATGATCCATCATATCATGGTATGCTTTAGAAAGTAGACATAGGGACATATCTTGATCTTTTGTTTGTTCTTGTCTTCCTAGTTGTCCCATGTAGTACCCACCAAGATCCCTCTGGTTGTGTGTTACACTGGGGCATCCTTTGTGTTTGTTGTTGTCCCAATATCAAGCCTGACCAAAGCCCTTGTGGTTTTGGGGTGTTCATATAGCCTCCTTGTTTGTTTTGTTTGTTTTATGCATTGGACACTAATCGTCCTTGGTTCTCTATACCCTAGCATATCATGTCTTGTGCTATATCAAAAAGCAGTGCTCCTAATTTCATTTATCTCCCCATTGTATTGCATTTATCCTCATCCATTCCCTTCCTCTAGCCTATGGTTTGTGATTTTGGTTGTGTAAATTTTTTCCTTCCACTTATTCTTCCTGACAAGATTCCTAGGTTTTGGTAGGTGCACCCTCACACCCATCATCATTCATTTCATTATGTTATGCAATGTATTTCAATACCCATCATTGCTCCCCTAGTTTCATTTTCATTTACACTATCATTTCATTGTATTATCATTTTCATCTTCTTCTTAAGTTGTTTAGGTTAATATAGATTTGATATTCTAAGCATCTTAAGTCCATTTTATTTCACTATCATTTCATTGCATTATCATTTTCATCTTCATCTTAAGTTGTTTAGATTAATATAGATTTTTTATTCTAAGCATCTTAAGTCCATTTCATTTCACTATCATTTCATTGCATTACCATTTTCATCTTCATCTTAAGTTGTTTAGATTAATATATATTTGTTATTCTAAGTATCTTAAGTCCATTTCATTTCACTATCATTTCATTGCATTATCATTTTCATCTTCATCTTAAGTTGTTTAAATTAATATAGATTTGTTATTCTAAGCATCTTTAATCCATTTCATTTCATTATCATTATCATTTTCATCTTCATCTTAAGTTGTTTAGATTAATGTTGATTCATTGTTCTAAGCATTTTAAGATCATTGCATATCATCTCATTACCATTTACATTATCATTTTCCCTTGTTTAGAATTATTATTCTAAACATATCCATTCATTTCATTATATACATTGCATTACATCACATTCACTACATCTATCCATGT